>OX387220.1:86236-414599 GCA_947561695.1 Tyria jacobaeae | reverse complement strand
TTTCTGTTTCATTTAGACAATTACTAATCTTAGAATAGAAAAGAAGAAGCCTTCATTTACATAAAG
Source organism: Tyria jacobaeae (assembly GCA_947561695.1). NCBI lineage: Eukaryota > Metazoa > Arthropoda > Insecta > Lepidoptera > Erebidae > Tyria > Tyria jacobaeae. The sequence continues at coordinate 414,533 of OX387220.1, read as the reverse complement.
ATAAGATCCATTTATAATGTGCTCTTTATTAGGACAAACACAGGGTAATTAATCAATTAGAATAAAGATACAATTAAAATTATTATACAAGATTTAATTAACATAAAAGTTTAATACAATTCAACGATAGTTTGTTCAAATCTTAAATGAATTAACTTTGTTTTAAACCTTTTAAAACCGTTTTTAGTGTGATTGTGCTAGAAATTGTTTTCATGCCATTTTACTTTCCAGCACAATCGCACATGCAATGGTTCCCGCGTATCAACAATGTGATAAGGTGTATATTATATATTAATGTTGTATTTATGTGTGTCATTGAAATTGAATAATAATATAAAGAACATAATAGTTATAAGCAGGACTAAGCTATGGTTGGCAATAAGTGGGTGCTTGAGATGCCTCTTGACTAAAAGTTCAGAGTTATAGCCATGAATGTATTCGAAGCTACGAATTGTTGCTGTGACATTGTGTGTGTCGATCTATAATTTTGATTAAATTATATATCGACACACAGAATGTCACAGGACAGTTTTAAATACTTGTTAACCAATTTGAGGAAATAAAGAAAATTTATTTCTATTGTAGTTAACTATATTAAGTTAATAAGGAGAATGCGGTAGGTTTCTCAGACGCGTCAAACTGTTTTGGTATCTTTGTGTGTATAGTATATGTATTTTCAAATATTATGAAAACGCTAGATGTTTTATTGCCGGGATTATAAGTTAGATTTTAGCCGAAGTTCTATCAGGAGATTTTACAACAGAGAGGTAATTATAAGCCGTAGATATGACACCACAATATTTTAAAATGTTTATGTGCAGTGGTAATTCGAGGACTTAATGTTGCAGAGCACCGGTTTCTTAAAGGCCACCGTTAAAGTCTAAACCATATCCTGTATACCGTATATATAAACACTGCTTTGCGATACAGTTATCAGTTCAGGGCTGGTAAGTCACCCGGCAACAAGTATACACCCCAATCATAAGGATAAACCTAAATATCTCATTATATTCGTCGTAACTCGAACCTCATAAAATCCGAGAGCTGTCTATGTCGTTAACAGTCCTTAATTAAACAAGCATGACTTAAATGTCATGCCGTCATGGTTGAACTCGCCAAGAACATGAATAATCAACGAAATGAATAATTCAGACGCTCTGAATATTCTTGGGTAATATTCTTCAAATGTCACTTTTTTGTTCGAGTTGTTTCAGGTGGTTTTTAGGTTATCGATATTTCTGCGTCAGTGAGTGAGCCATCCCCTGAATTAAAACGGTAATAAGAAACGATACCGTGTTTGTAAGAGAGAATATCAATTAGTAGCGTTGATGTATAAATTCATGATCTAGAAATAGTAATTTACTCTTGTACGTTTTAGTATTTAATTTTAGTGATGAAGATGCTACATTTTACTTTATTTCTTTATCTTTTTTTGTTATTTAGGAAGACAGACGAACAGACGGGTATTCTGACGGTAAATGGCAACCGCTGCCCATTGTCAGCTGCAACTCGAGAGTCGTAAGTGCGCCACCCGCCTTTGAGGCTTATGAGGGTGGATGTATATTTTATATCTGTAATACTACCCTCTATGAAACTATAACATGAGATAGTTTTTTGTTAATGTTTTATATGTTTTATAAAACATATCAAATTGTGTTTAGTGATTACATTAATAGATATAAACAGTGTATTAAAATAGAATGATAGTTGTTTATATTAATATTTTTTTTTAATAAATGACGATTTCTAGTAATTGTTGAACAAATTTATGAAATATAAAAAAACTGAAAAATAATAAATTATATGATATCTATGAATTGGTTACGTGTATACATTCAGTCACAATCTTGTAATACTAAGCATACCAGGTACAGATTACAGCATTTTCATTATGTAAGCTGTTTATATATTTATTAACTAACCTGTTTGTGTTACTTTAACATATGACTATCATGCATTGCGATTATCGGTAGCCCAATATAATTTTTCTGAATCAGTATCTTAAAGATTACCCTCACTCACTCGGTGGAAAACAACGCAAGCATTGCTTTACGACCAGATTTCTGTGGCTCTCCCACATTAAAAAATTAAATTTAACTAACGTAATAAGTCCGTATAACACATTTTGCATCATCGCAATCTTTAAATTACGTAACTACTTGCTTTGATTTTTAATTATAAGGTAGGTATCTAACAAGCTTAAATCTTGTCACAAATTCTCGTTAGTATTTGGGTCATACACACCGGTAAGTACTTACCAAGGCCTCACATATGCCTCGAAGTAAAAAACAAATGGAGTTTTTTTTCCTTGCCTGTGCATGAAATTAAATTATATGCAACAATAGTCGCATTGTATTCTTAGGTGACAATTCCAGATGTAAGGGATTTCGTATAACGATCATCTACATGACACATTGAGATGTAAAACCGCGAGTGTCCCACGATCGCAGTCAGTGGTGATGTTATCGTGGGATACCCAGGTTGTTGGTTCTTATTAACCACATCCAACTATAACAGGGACCGTTTGCTTCATAACCTACCCAACTAAGAGTGAAAGTCTTGTGACATGTTTCGCTAAATCTGACAGTATATAAGTTGGCCAATGTGCAACTTAAATTAAAAATCTTAAAAAAAATTATGATATTGTAAAACATTACTATAATATTGAAGATAATAAATGTAGGTAATTGAAATGACTTCTACTTATAGTGGACTGATTGATCCCTCGTACTTTGAAACAAATACTAAATTATAACAGCAACTATTGACTTTGTACTGAGTTATTTATGGTTTTGATAACGAATTATTGCATAGGGCGTTGACCTTTTATGGGAGGCAACAGACGTAAAGTAGAAAAGTTCTCCAAAATTCATAATTTTTATTGATAAACATCTGCGGCCGTCCCCGCAGCATCCATAAGTTTTATCTTATTTTACACAAATAATGTGTGATGATTAACACAAAGCTCTCGCCGATACTTGTCTTAGCGCGTTTCAAGGCGCGTTGTGTCTTTGAGTCGCACTAAAACAAATATTGTCGACACCGCTGTTTCCACATTTGTGAAGAACTGACTGCAACTGATTTAAACATTCTAGTATTGTGTGATTTGTATGTGTAAAGCTAGAATTACATACATGACTCGATAACTGTTCGAGTTTTACATTTCATTTAGTCAATGTTTGCCATTGTAATTCTAGCTCAGCGCTTTTTCCTATTTGTTTTAACGCTTTCTTTATTCTTTCTTTTTTTCCGGTTTTATGTGTGACGGACCAGCGAAGGTAATCGGGGATCAACAGGAGCCTTGCGTGTGCTCTTATAGGTAGTGTGGCTGTTTATCTATCATAAGACACACGCGGCTCTTGCTGTTCCTATCAATCATCGAAGATCGAAGGTGGAAGATTGGAGTCATAAAGTGAAGACCTTTGTGGTAGTATGTTATTTCTATTGTGTCGAAAATTTGTTTTTTATGACCTTGGTACCAAGCGCTTCTTTTCTTAAGGGTCTGAATGTGAGAGGTTACATAACGTGTCTACTACATAAAAACTCTTTGATAAACAACTACCAATAACAATAAGTATGAACAATGTCATATATGTATTTAGTTTAATAAAGTACTACAATGAAAAAAATGAGATATTATTTATACAATTTACTAATTTTAATACACATTAATGTCAATTCTTAATAAATGTTAAATGAGACATATGTTTTTGTAAGTTGTTACGACATATTGTAAAAAAAAAAAACTGTAATGCTTTAACGTTTCTGTAACGCTTTTTTGTAAATACGAGTACATATTATTTTTCTCTTGTAAAATTTGTTTTGTTTGTGATTATTTGATCGTTTAAAAGTAAAAACCGTTATGCGGGTTAAGCTTTTTTTATTAAAGAACTTATACAAATATTTGTGAATACATTTAATATTTTGTAGCGTATTTCAGTTTCACTTGGTCAACTTGTACTGTAATAACCAGCGCTAAGAGGATTACAGAACGTGTACGTTTAAAGGGAAATATTCCGATAATTTTGTCTGCATGTCACATGAAATAAATATTTGATATGCGCATGCTATATTTTGAATACGGTTTTAGTATATGATGTATAGAAAAATTAGTATTAAATAAGTTTAGTAACAATCAATAAAAAGCGATGAATTACGTCCTAATCTTGTTAACAGTCTTGTATCTTGTACAGGTAAAGTACTATTAAGTAGGTATAAGACACGTCAGCCATTAGTATACGGGGATTTCCTTTCTAGGATACACCTGAGGTCCTGGCCACAAGATTCCGCGATGGAACACTGTGTGGTTTTAGTTCGTTCAAGTCCGACATACCGCCTTATCATTGCTACCGGTGACGACGCGTGTGGGATATCCACAATAAAAAAGGATACAGATTGATTACTAGCATTTAACAGAAAATTAAATTATGAAGTATACTCAAATATATGAGTTAAAGTAATATCGTCGAGGCAATCTTACTTATTACTTATAATTTTTTTTAACAGATTACAAATATGTTCATTGATTTCTAATTATTATTATTATTTTAATTGAAACTGAATTCTTCTTATTTTCTGTTCTATAAAATAATGTCTAATACCACCTCTAATACTGCCTTACAGAAAAGGTTTTATGCGAGTTGGTTTGTGAAAGGCAAACTAAATCCCGGAACATTAGTACATTACACCGAATTATAGCATTAGAATATTACAAACTGCTTTGTCTACCTATCTGTAGTGGAGTATCTGTGTTGTGAAGCTTCCTTTGATACGAGGAACCGCATGTAAGCCTCAAAGCTTTACCGTCCTGCGACAGGCTTTTAATTGTATACTGATAGTCTTTAGTTATATATAATATTTTAGCATGTAATTAGTAGAATCCTGCTTAGTATAAGAATACAAATGCATATTTTTACGAAACGAAAAGAAAAATTATTATAGATAAATAAATCGTCATTAGAAGTGTATTAGATAGAACAAGTGCAATTATTGTTGGTTGAAATATTATATCCTATGCCACTCTCTCTCTCTCTATTACCACGATTCAAATACATACGTACGTACGTACACTAGAAAAACAACCCTTTTTACGTAGTCGGTATTTTTTTAAGGATTTAATTGCACTGATTTATCAACAAACACGTTTGAGCTTGGTTGTAAAAAATAGTGTAATTTTAAATATCACGGATAATAAGGCAACAATAAATATATAAAGAAGAACTCAATAACTTCTTGCGTACTGACATAATTATATCTGTTGGTCAAAATTTATTTTGTAACCTACTATTATAAGTATTGAAACGTAAAATTGAAACGCCAATAAATAATTGTTGCATAGGAATCATACGAAATGAAATCATTAATCATTGGTGGGCGCCGCAGTCAGCGATATTCGAATAACCGCGAATTTCGATTTATATTGAAAACCGATGCCAGCAATCCATTCGTACGGGATTTTCAGTTAAACCGGATACGAAACGCGGCTTGTTAATTGAGTAATGAGTAGAGTAGTGAGGGTGTTACCGTTCCGGCTGATTGAAGATTTATTTTTCTTTAGGAAAGGACAAATCAAAGAAGAAAAGTTAGCTTTTGTATCCAGCTCGGCAAAACAAAAAGAATGCAAAGAAGTTGAAAGGTTGAAATGAAGGTTAGGACGATACAATAATACTATATCATGAGCATTGATATACAAAAACCTATATCGTTAATAGTGTTTTGTATATCAATGATTATGTGGTTACTTTTGCAATCCTTCTGCCGGCATACTGTAGAAGCTGTTTATGTATGTATATACTAACGACCGATAAAAGCCCGATCTTTTAGTGGCCTTTTACGTCTGCACAAGAAGAGATAGTTTGGCTATATGGGGACAGAATGCTAACTTATATTTTAAACTAAAGCTAAATAGTATTTTATTACTAAACACATGTAAATGTTACGTACACTTACATATATTCTTTTATAATTATCTTGAGTCTTATTTCTTAAGTCAGTCTTTGATTTAGATATAAATACAGCTCTCGGCTACAGTTCATGTGAGAGCTACCACGACGTTCTCGAGCAATAGCTTGAGCAACGGAAGCAAGAGCTTAATCTTCCCAATCCAAGCTCATTAACAATACAAGACAACCCCTATAAAATACAAGGGAAGGCCCTTGTATTTTGTTTTTTCCTTTCCCTTTCAATATACGCCAAATTTATCCATATTTTACTCCTAAAACGCTAGGTTAACGGAATTGGCCTTCTTGTGGGACCAAATTCTAATTGGCAAAATTTGGATATTTAAAACTACTCTGCCTATCCCTTCGTACGCAGGCGTGAGCGCATGCATGCATTCCTAGCTTTTCTATGTTCACTTTGAAGTTTATTTCTTAGTAAACTTGAAGCTCAACAAAAGAAAACTAACTGATTAGTGTATTATTAACTAATGATTGTAATTTAGTTTTGTTGCACCATACAATATACACTGACACATACAATATACACTGACCAGACCAAGCACACAAAATTGTTGGCAATGGTTTCGACGAACAGCGTTTACCTGTAACAGTAACAGTTTCTATTTGAAAATGTTTCCAGCTAACACTAGTTGAATCCTTTGAACAAGCTCGACAATTCCATGTATTGAGGCCCTGGATTTTGATGGTTAAGACATTTCCTAAAAGTGAACTTTATTTTAAATTGAAAAACTAACTTATGTGTCTCATTTATGTCAATACATTAAATTCTATGACACCACAATCATGTGTAAATGTTATTTTAAGAAATATACAGTCGTGGTCAACTAATTAGGGACACTCTCTAGTTAATCCAAATTGTGAATTTATTTTTTATTTTCCAACGAGTCTAAACAATATTCCACATCTTTTACATGTAAGTATAATTAGTCATTTATGAGCCTTATTATACAAACAATAACAACTTCTTAAACATTAAACCTCTTTACAGTATAGCTGATAGATGATCACAGTGCTATTTGTTCAAAGAATGCTGGCTGGCCATTTAATTAGGGACACTGAGATATTGCGTTCTAGTTTCAAAATCTGAATCTCAATTATTATTTTCTTTCTTCTCCTATTCTTTGTGGTAGTTTTGGCGGCAATCTAGATTTGTAATTTCAAGTTTTGAGAGTTATTTTGAAGAACAATGGGCAAAAATAAAAGTTGCGATGCAACACTACGAAAAATTATCATGAAGTTTGTCGAGCGTGGTTGGTCATACCGAAGGATAGCAGGATATTTAAATTGTTCAAAAACTATGGTATGCAATGCAGTGCAACATTTCAGGCGCAATAACACAACTTTAAATGTGCCCAGAAAAAAAAGATCGAGAAAAACAACTCCGCAAGAAGATAGAATGATAACCAGGTTAGCTAAGAAAGATCCGTTTCTAGGCTCTATTTTAATTAAACATGAAGTGTTTGGGGCAGACGAAAGAGTCAGTGCATCAGCGAGGACAGTTCGACGACGTCTGGTAGAAGCAGGGTTGTTCGGAAGAGTGGCTCGCAAAGTACCGTTGTTAAAAAAAGAGCATAGAAATGCACGTTTGGCGTTTGCACGTAAATATGGACATTGGACCTACCACCAATGGCAACATGTATTATTCTCTGACGAGACCAAGGTTAATTTGATTTCTTCAGATGGAAGGCAATACGTACGGCGTCCTGTAAAAGCGGAAATGAATCCAAGATTCACAAAAAAGCAGGTGAAACATGGCGGAGGAAACATTAAAATGTGGGGATCATTTTCTGGACGTGGAGTGGGACCTGTGAGGAAAGCTCAGGGTAACTTAGACCAACATCAATACAAGGCAATATTAGAAGAAACTATGCTTCCCTATGCTGAGGAACATCTTCCTATTATATGGACTTTTCAGCATGATAACGACCCAAAACATACAGCCCGTTCAGTCAAGTCGTTTCTTAACAGACAGTCGGTATCAGTGCTAGATTGGCCAGCAAATAGCCCCGACCTCAACCCAATCGAGCACCTTTGGCACGAAATTAAGAAAAAAGTTGCCATTTATCGTACCACAACTTTAGATGAACTTAATGAAGCTTTTTGTGAGGCATGGGCAAACATTCCTGTTGAAATATGTCAGAAACTGATAATGTCTATGCCACATCGGTGTCAAGCGGTAATTACTAACAAAGGTTTTGCTACTGGGTACTGATTTTACCCGTAATAAAATGAAGTTGTTAAAGAAATTAAAATACTGCAGATTATTAGTTCTGTTTAACTCTATTTTTCATTTTACTTTACTGTTCTTAATTAAATGTCCAGCTACAGAATTGTACCTTAAATTGAATACATGGTTAACCTTTGATATTAAACACTTTTTTATATTTATTTAATCTTTTATTTACAGCCATTTATAGTATAATAATCGGATCAAATTATGCAAATAATAGTTACTGAGAAATCAACAGGGTTTTATATTTATATGTACATAGCCGGTTATTGCTGTCCACTATCTTGAATGTCCTTAATTAGTTGACCACGACTGTATATTTCGATTTATATACATATAGTTATAAATAAATATTTTTTCTGATTCGATATTGATTAATAAATAAATCCTTAATAATACATGTACATATGTATATGAATCGAAATATTTGGTGTTTAGCTACATGCATACTGAAAATATATTTAATATTTTTATAATATTAATATTCAATTGTGTACTTTAGAATGATCTACTTTGTTTGGAACGAAGCTACCAACAAGTGAACCAACACACTCCTGCGCACCCGAAGGTCCATCCAGGATGAAATAGCCGTTAGCGATGAGGCCGCCTGTTGTCATTTCGTATATTTATTGCCTGATTGTGTAAGCTTTTTTGTTCTTTTCTTTTTTGATGCATAATAAGGATTATATGTTAATATTGACCTTTTAGTAGTTGTCACTTTTATCAATACATGTTTAAAATATATATAATATTTTAAACATTCAACTTGCCAACATTATTTCGAAATTACAGTTTCAACTTTTAATAAATATTTTAAATATATCATAAAAAACTAAGTGTTGAGCACTTAGTTTTGTGCACTCACATAAAGATAAATATATAATGAAAACCTTCAAACTCCCTCATGTTTGTATAAATAGACTAGTTACATACGTATTCATAAATATGATGGTCGTTCTGAGCGACGGGCGCTTGTGGAATTAAAATGGAGTTCGTGGAATATTCTCAGCGTTCATGCATTATAAATGCAAACAATTATTTAGTCATACGACTGTACGAAAAGGCTAGTTTCCTGACTGCGTTTACCTTCTATGTGTTCGCCTCATAAATGTACTTTGTTTATATCGTAAATGTATATTCATTATACCACTATACCATGCATATATAGGACGATTTCGCTGCTTCGCCAACTCACCACAGTGATACGAGTAAGCTGCCGACAAACACAGAGTCGTCTGGCATTTGCTCTTGTCGGTGGCTTACACAATATTGCCTGCTTCGCTCTATACGATGAATATTTGTGACAGTATGATTAAGTTCTACCCATATACATTACAAGATGTTTCGCTGGAGATTCTAAAACGAGAGTAAGCAGAAGTATGAGAACCCTGCTTGCAGTGTCGAATACCGGACACAACACGACACTGTCTTAGACTTGCTCCTGCAAGTGTATCAACATCACGCCAACAAAGAAATTAATTTCCCTAAACAGTTTAGATTACACATATGTATGTATAATGATCGTATCACACTCTACCATATTCTATAATCTTACAGAACATTTTTTATTAGAGTGCACCTTAGACGACGTGCCTCAAAAAGTTGTTTATATAACTAAAAATAACAAAGCGGATTTACGTCGGTCATCTCAAAAAACTGGAAAATGACAATAAAATGCTAACAAATGCGGTTATTTTAATTATCCCGCAGAGTGCCCCAAGTTTCCGCGTTGCTTCTCTATTTTCGATTCTGCTCAATTCTGGCCTGGGCACTGGGCTTAGTTCTTCTCTGTAAAGCATTGTTATAACCCATTTATAGGAATTTGTATTTTAGTCGAGCCCTTTATTATTAATTCAGGCCTTGCTGCAATTACCAGTACGTTTGTAAAATGTGTCTTGTCTAGAAACGGACAGTAATTATTCGCTTGTGGTAGAGCCATGCTTAGGCACGAATGGGCCGGCTCGACCGGTGCGATACCACGGCCTCACACAAAACCGGTTGTGAAGTAACGCTTGCGTTGCATTTCCCCGAATTGAGTGAGGTTTCCGGAGGCCCAATTCCCCCTCCCCCCTTTTCTCTCCCCTCTTCTCCTTTCTCCTTTTTACCATCTCCTCATCCCTCCTCTCTTCTTTCCATTCCCTGCATTCCCCATCCCTCATCACCCTCAAAGGCGGGCAGCGCACTTGAGTTGCAAGGGTCCATGGACGGCGGTGTCACTTACCATCAGGTGACCCGTCTGTTCGTCTGTCCCCTTATAGTATAAAAAAAAAAAAAATATTAAATAAATCGATAGATACTAAATAGTAGCTAATTAATGCTACAGATATAATAAAACATTTTTTAGGGTAGATTAACCTAACAAGTTTTGAGCATACCTGGAATGAGCAAACCTTGACTCTCGTGGTTCTCTTGAAACATGAAGATTTCACCTCTAAAGAGATTCTTCTTAACAAGGAATGTAATGACTTATCGCATCGTTATCAATGTAAATCTTTAGAATACATTTTGTTTCTTAAGTATTCCTACATATGTTAATGCTTTATTTAAATATACAGTTTTACTCACATTTGTATTTCAGGGTTGCCCGACTAGTCGCGGTCTTGACGTGTGACTTCAACAGAGACAGTGGTTGGTCACTGCCTGCAGTGCCCTTCAGTCGTAGCAGCAACGCAACCGTCTTCGTCCGCTAGGTCCGAAGGGCATAAAAACAGATGCCAACATCTACTATGACGTTCGGTACCGTTGCGGCTGCACGGCTTACTCCTTGAGAAAGGTCTCCCATAGGGACCGAAACTAGTCGGGCATACCCAAAATACACACTTGAGTAAACCCGTATATTTTAATAAATAATATGAATGCTCACTACTCTGCCGCTAAAGCGCACAGCGTGATGTTTTTCTTCCTCAATAAACCAGGTATTTAATTATTTTCTTTTTTCAAATCCGACTAGCAGTTCCTGAGATAAACGTTTTCAAACAAACAAATAAGCTCTATATATGTACATATTATTTTATAGGGGGATAGACGAACAGACGGGTCATCTGAAGGTAAGTGACAGCCGCCGTCTATGGGCAGTGCACTGCGAGAGATAAGTGCGCTGCCCGCCTTTGGGATGCGGAGAGGAGAAAGAAGAGAGGGGGGGATGGAAAAGAGGAAGGAGAAGGGTGAGGATAGGAGGAGTTGGGCCTCCAGAAAACTCACTAATTTTGGAGAAATGTAACGCAAGCGTTGCTTCACAACCGGTTTTCTGTGAAGCCATTGCAGTGCAGCGATCGAGCCGGCCCATTCGTGCCTAAGCATGGCTCTACCACTGTTGAGCATAGTATTGTACTATATAAGAAAAACACTAGACTCGCACTAAATTAATCTCAACATACATACATTCCTATATGTTCTCTACAAACACATACAGACAGACAGCTAAGTATTATAAAATGTTTGTATGTTATCTTTTTCTCGCTCAAATTACATGTATCCTGAATTAATTAGACGAGGATAAATTTAGATCTAGGCAATTCACGTGGACTAACCACTTGTGGGCGCGGCATGTTTACAGGGACTTAATAATACAATCTTTTAAGCGCAACTGCTGCTATAACGGATTGTAATTAGAAATAGTGTTACTGTTTATTATTTAAATAGAGGGTCATCTTTAAAAAAAATATGTTATATATAAATATATCACACACACGCGTATATGCTTCAAAGTGTAGGCAGACAAATCATTTTTAATGCACAAAAACCTTGTCTGTTCATGAAATACGCTTCTACTATACAATAACGCACAATTGATCTAAAACAATGTACACAATGTATTATTCAACGTTGATATATTCAATACATAAACGGATATTCATCCCCAGTTATTACATTGCACCGTAAAATCTGTCGTACATTAAACAGCCACACGCACACATGTAGACGCTACAAACATGGCCGCTACATATACATAGGGATTTAATTCGTATGTGTGCTTTGGGCTATTGAATTTCGTTCAACAAATGATCAAACAATTTCGTTACAAAGCGTCGTTCCCAATTATGCTAGCACTCAGTCTGCCTAGAGAGGGTTCCATTAACAACAGATAGGTATACATCTAACACTATTTTCCTCGTATCTATATATATATACTATGCTCAAAATGTATGCTGAGATAATTAAAACGTGACTCTTGTGACGTATTGAAAGAAAAACGGACTAAGTCTGTCTGATCTGATTGGTATTTATTATTGACTTACACACACACACACACACACACACACATGCATAAGATGGAACTTATCCTTTTATATAACATAGGGTACCTGACGTACCTGGGTCACCTGATGGTAATTAACAACCGCCGCTATTAGACATTTACAGCTTAAGAGTCCGCTCGCCTTTAAAGGTGATGAGGGGAAAGAGGAGATGGGGGATGAGGAGACGGAGAAAAATGAGAGGGGGAGTTAGGCTTGCGGTACCCTCACTCACTCGGCAATACAATGCAAGCATTGTTTATTTACCGCTTATTATATTTTACAAATAACAAATTCCATCACTGTGCTGGATGATCGACAAATATACCAATAAATGAAGCCACTATCAAATATTATGTTTAGTGAGTACCTCTCATATTCCCCGCACTGTGCTCACAATACGATAATACATCGATACTGGCACAAACCGCACATACATACATACATACATACATACTCGTTCATCGATGCTTACATGCATACATACTCCTACATCGATGCTGACACAAACCGCACATACATACATACTCGTACATCGATGCTGACACAAACCGCACATACATACTGAAAGAACTCAAGAATATGATGTTAAAGATCATGAATATTTGAAGAATAATAAATTTCAGTGACCAACGATGCACACTGTTCCACGTTTCGAACCCGAATGCCACGCCATCTTGCTGTTTCTCTTGAGTAAACATAAAACTTACTAATTATTCTAAGTTTTTGTAACAAACCGTTCCAAAACATTCGTAAAATACTATATAAAAAATAATTAGATTTACAAAGCAAAATAAAGCAAATGGTGTCGCAATATCGAAGTTTAAATTTAAAAGGCTCAAAATTAATTTCTACTATCATTGTTAACATTTTACTAAATTTTTTACCTACTTATTACATTATAAAGCGTATTTAAAGTTTATATAAATAAATAAAACTTATATTTCTAACAATACATACTCGTGCATCGAAGCTGATGCAAACCGCACATACATACACACTCGTACATCGATGCTGACACAAACCGCACATACATACACACTCGTACATCGATGCTGACACAAACCGCACATACATACACACTCGTACATCGATGCTAACACAAACCGTGGCACCTCTGCCTGTAACTACGTCCAGTAATGTGTCGTGGTGCTTCAATTTCTGCGTTTGAATGTGAATAATGAATATATAACTATAAAGGGGGTAGAGGTTGTTTTTAAATATTACGTATGTATTATAGACGTATAATATCTTTGAAGTTTTTTCTACTTACAATAGTTATGTATTTGTTGAGAGTAATTAAAATGATACCTACTATATGAGTATTTTTTAAATTGTGACAATCTCATAAAGGCTGAAAAAGATAAACAACTAAAATATTTGGATTTGGACCATGAGGTTTTCTACATGTTAGATGTGGATTCGTCAGTCATTGTATCGATAGTCATATCAGCCCATGGCTTACCGGCATCTTCAGAGGCTTACGCTAGTTAGGCAGCTGGGTGAAGCCTTCTTGATATGGCAGGCATTATGACGAGGATCCTGTCTCTGGAGCCCTAAACACCTCACCGCTAGCTTGGAAGGAACCTGTTTATTTTATATATTTTATTAAATTTAATTATCATGCATTTACCATAATAATATTTTCAGTTCTCAACGGATAAATCTGTCGGAATCCTTTCAAATGCTCAGATTGATTGGGATGGGAATAAAGAGTAGGCGATCTCTTAAATCTGGTTTGTGTTTAAAGCTAAATTCCAATGATATCAAATATATGAGAATGTTATAAAGGAGTGAGGCATTACGTTGTTACGAAAATGTGTCACCTATTTGACTGGTTGTTACTTTTGAATATATCCGCTTTTCCACCTTTCAGTCTTAAATCGCCTGGTTGGCGGCAATCGGTTTCCCCCATATGGGGCACATTTTGCCAATTACAATTTGGTACCACTAAGATGATAGTATCTTCGTGGTACGAAATTCTAATTGGCACAATGTTTAAATACACCTCAGCCTGAGCGAGAACATATGTCTGTGTATGTTAATGTGCGCTAAATACTTGTACCAATTAATTAGCCCACGCAAGGCAACTGTTTGTCATAGATCTCTCCATGTGCTAAGGTTTATATATGGCGCCAGAATAATATAGAATTAAGACTAAAGCAATGGCTTTGTATTCGGCAGTTTAGGCGTATAGTAAGTTTTACTTGGGTTTATATTGTTGCCAGCCCTTCCCCGCTGTTAAACTCACGTTTATCGTTGTCCATAAATGTATGTGGAGCTGCGGGTAATATCGCTCTTAAGAGCTGCAGCGTTATGTTAAACAAAACTATGCGTATCTTCAGTTTATTATTACTACATCCTACTTCACCCAATTAAAATAGATACGTGGGTAGATTTTAAAAAGAACAGAGTTTCTTGATCAATGCATAAATAAATGTATTTGGATGTACTTTTAATAGTTGAAAAGTTCCCTCCTCATCGGACCTAATTCTGAGCTCAACAGCCAGATAAAGGTTAACTTTCAAACAGATTCACAATTAAGGAGTGCCTTTGTTTGGAGCCAACAGTGGGCGCAGAATTTGGTCATTTAACGTTCAAGATTAGACCTAAACAAATACATATTCCAAGGTAAATAAAAGGTTATACTCAATAAAAATGAGAATTGTTTTCTACTAGTGCAAGTTTGATGCAGTTAGACTTTCACTCACTCGACTCAATTGTCATAAAACTAGAACATCTTGAAGCTTTTATGTTTGGACCAAACTTTACCAAATAAATATCAAAAATATATCTTTGAACATAACTCGTTGTGCAACATGTTGTTCGACACAGACAGAACGTGTCATCACAAAAGAACGACATGTATTGTCATGTCCACGTTTTGTACGCAATACCAATCAGCGGAGTTTTGTTAAAAATATCTTTGTGCATCAAAATATGCAGAGCGGAAAACAGGTTGCAATATTTAATATTGAGGATGTCTGGACTGTCATTAGTAGTATTCAATTGCTGTATTCTAACTTTTAATGGGATGTATGTTCCTTATTTTAATGCGTCTTTCACGTCTCACGTACATACGCACCCAGACATCACGAAAATTTCTGTACACTTTTCGCCCAGCGTTTGTGACGTGTTAACTACTTTATTGGTTTATATTTAAAAGTACAAGTAGCCTCTAACATCCGTGTTGTTATGTTGCGTGGTGATCGCTGGAGTACAATAGAGCCATCCCATTTCCTCCCGTGGGTGTCAAAAAAGGTGACTAAGGTATCGGACTGTTATCTATCAGACAGTATATATACAGTCATGTAGTGTATACAGTTATCTTTGATTAGGCTAAATATATGAGTATGGTAGACGGATTATCTAAAGGGATGCGCCATTTAAAAAATCCGTCTAAATAGCTGCCAACTATTTTATATTTATTTTAAAAATTTAATTCTATCAGATTTTATCTACAAACAGTATGAATATCAGAATATCAGATTATCCGGATTAGTGTAGGAAATAGTAGGTAGTACTGTTACTAGAATAATAATAATAATAATAATAACTCCACACAGCTCACACACGGCCGTCTGATCCCAAACTAAGCAGAACTTGTACACTGGCAACAAGACTACTGATAAACATACTTATACATTATTAAATACACATATATTATAGATAAATTACACCCAAACACACAAATGATCCTGCTCGTTACACAAATATTTGTCCTGAATGGGAATTGAACCCACGACCTCTTCTTAGCAGTTAGGATCGCTAACTCTAAACCAGCAGGACAATCTAATATAAATTATGTAATAATTATAAGTCTTAAATGTATAATGATAAAAAAGCTTAATTCACCACTATATAGAAACTCTATATATTAAAATATATATGTAATAAAACCATAATTCCTTAAAATTATCACAGTCTCAGATTATGTGGTGACCAGCACCTTTGCGTTCTGATTTAAAACAACAGCAAGGTAAGATGCCAGTGGGCTATTAGGGTAAAAGATTTCAGAGGTCGTGCAGGTTTAAAAAGGTAGTATGTATGTAAGTAAGGTTTAGTCAATGTTAACGTTATGCTGTTTGAGCCGCATCGAGATCATCTTCCCATGATTCACCAGTGAAAGTGTGGATGGTGTAATTTTGCCAATTTTTTTTATGTCAAGTTTACGCAGTTGATTGATATAAGTAAGGAAGAGTGTCGGTCCTATCACGCTACCTTGAGGAACACCAAAAGCGATTGGGAGTTCGCTACTTACGTATTCTCCAAGCTTGACATACTGGATACTGTTATTTAGGTGGTCTTGAACATGTTCAGAGCATGGTCACGAATACCAAACTGCTAGTGTCGATATAAGCTGTAGAAATCTGCTTTTTTTTTTTTGAGGTCCAGGAATACATACAAAAACTCTTTTCTTGGTGTCTAAATTTCTAGCATAGAATAGATATAGAATTATATGTTGATTTACCGCGTGTAAAGCCGAATTGATTATTCGATAAAATAGTCTTTTATTAATTATACATTCCAACAATTATTAGATATGTATCGGATGGAAGGTACTAGGTCTTAGGTTGAAGATTTATGTCAAGGGTGGAATAATAAATTCCGATATTGCTCAAGGAATACCGGGTACACCGTCCCATCCGGATGCTGAATCTGTTTTTAACGCCATGAGTATATTGTCGACCTCTGAGTCATCAGTTTCCAACATTACAAATGAGTGAAGTTTTTTATAAAGTCAAACCAATTTGTATATCAACATTCTTGTCAATTGTAGTAAAGAAGCTGTTGACATTATTGACTGATTGCATCGGGGAGTTAGCAAAGTTAAGCAAAGTTATCAAGTCTGAGGATGTTAGCAAATCCGTAGGAGACATTTTAGGTTTAGTATTATTTGTGACTCTCTTCACTATCTGCCAGATCTTTTTATTGCCTTTTCCTCTTAGTATGAGCTCAGTTCTCTCTAAATCTCTTTTTTGTTTTAAAGGATTTGACTTTGTTTCTATATTTACGGTAAGTTGTACTGAGGATCTTGTCATTAGGAAACAGTTTAAGCTCTCTATATATATAAATATATAGAGAGTAAAAGAGAGTATATAGTGTAGAAGACCAGAGGTAATTCATGGTTTATCGCACTCGCGTACTGTTAGAATGATTAAAACCGAATTGGAACCCAAAACAGGATAGAAAGAAACAAATCACTAAATAATTTTAAAGGTAATGCAAAGCCCTGGATCTCAATTAAGATATACTCTTTATAAATACTTAAGTTTGCAACAGATAAACATAATACAAGTCTCCCTCGCATTTGCCTAAACCCTCTGATATAGAAACATCAGCGCCGCACATAAAATGTTTACAAAGCACCTTCAGGTCCAATGTTGTTTTAAGTGGTACATTGTACGCAGGCTCTAGTCAACCACATTACCATTACAAAGGCTCTCTCATGATACTGAACCAAATGGCTTAGTTACCATTTAGTAGAACTTCAGCTAAAGTTTCTTGTGAAACGTTTACCTAATTACTCATTCATATTTTATTCAGAAGAAAAGGCTAGTTAACGATAAGTATGGACAGAGAAGTGTGTTATAATGCATAACGAAAATACTTTTATTCGGACGTTCTTAATATTTTGTGAAAAATATATGTTGTGTTACAATGTATTTTATTTTTTTTTTTTGGTTGAAAAGAGAGAATGAGAATACGAGGAATGCCTCAAGTCAAGGAGTCAAGAATTATGACTGCTCCACAACATAATTCCTGAAGTTGTTAAGTTAGGATTGTACCCACTTAGCTAAATTTTGGGACTTCTCAAGGCCACTTCCATAGTTTTTTTTTCTACCAAATATGTAGTCCTCTTTTACATTCTTCCCTTTCAAAAGACAAAAACACTGAATGCATTAAATAAAAAGCAATAGAGTGACTGCTGACTGAACAGATGGTGTAGCGGTTTAAGTGGTCACCACCACGCTGCCTCGCCGAACCCTCAAATTGTTCTTCTGAGCCTGGGTGTTCTTTGTGTCCGTTGTTTAAATGTTTGTAAATTCCCCCGCGACGCAGGCATTAATCCTAATAACGGATTTTCTTTAAACAAAAAAAAAAACTACGAATGGCGCAGTGGTTGTACGTGGTCACCTCCCCACTACGCTGCCGCGTCTAGTGTTGTGGGCTCGATTTCTTCACGGGACATCACTGCATAGTTACAGTAATATAGGTACCCATAAAAACCACAACTAGAGGTTATATAATACGAATTTTCCCACTGTACCTCCTCGGCCTCACAGAAAAGTCTCTTACTGGGGGGCTTTTGGGCTCCTGACCCCCCCCCCCCCCCTCCTTCCTCATCACCCTCAAAGGCGTGCAATGCACTTACAAGAATTGAGTTGGAGGTGTCCATGAGCGGCTGTTGGCACATACCATCAGGACACTCGTCTGTTATTTTGCCTCCCTTTGCCATAAAACAACTCTCTTTTATTTACAGACAGTTCAATTCTTCCAGCTGTTTTGAGTTCATCAGATTGTAATCTGATGAAGTCAATTCGGTTGAACATAACCAATGTATGTGTTCATCACTTTTTAATTAGGTCACTTTGCCACTCAGTAGTACATCAGAAGCACACTCCTCTCCTTTTACATTAAGAGACACAAAGGACGTCGTGACGCACTTGGTATAGCCAGTTTTATTCCTTACAATGGTGACGTTAATTAGAACATAAAGTCGTCGCCACACTGTCGCCCGCGTTCCCCTTTGTCCGATCGCATACAAAGGACGTGTTATCTATCTATGCTAACAACACAAGCTTTGTAATTTACAGTTTTAGGATTTTGTTCAGAGATACTTTGTGTGAAATTTAGTTTTTAATTAGAGTGATAATTTATTCTGTTTACACTAAATTAGGGTTTCTCTTAATGTGAAATAATTTATTTATAATTTTTAAGTTTTTCTAACTTTTGTCAAGTTATACATATTATTATATTTTATGTTTACTACCTTTTATGTTTTACCCAGTTTCCTTCTCAGTTTTTTTGTGTATTTTGACGATTTTTCCGCATATTGATGTCCAATTTTCCTTTTTTTCATTCGAAAGAGTGAACACCTGTGGTGGTCCCATTGTAACCAAGATAGGAATTAATGATGGGATCCAAGGAAAATTGAGGAAACCCCTCAAATTGACTGAACTACTAAGATGTTTGCGTCTCGCGTTGCCGCGTACATCGTTGAAGGTACAACTCCTAAAGGCCTAGAAGTTTGGATATAATTCTTTAATTACGTTCCGAATAAGTTTCTAACTTGCACCTTTTATTATTTATTATATGAGACATTTAGTATTGAAGGTGGTTATCTACTGTTTTTTAATGCGAAGTTGTTTTTATGTAGTCATGAAGAACATGAAATAGAGATAGGGTTATTTTTAATGTTAAAGAAAAAAATCTAAACATTGAAATAACTTTTGACACCTTTTATGAAAATTGATTTTTATTAGATGGAAGAAATTGTCTGAGAGAATCGTTACGTTAAAAGCAAAATAACGTCATTTATTTCATATATGAGGCAGTTACGAACGATTTATATCAGGGTCGTGGTAACAGATAATATATAATGTGTTTAACCATAAAACGTAACATTTTCAAAGAAGCCAAGGGAGAAGCAACAGAGACAAGTCTTTCAATTAAAATAACGTTTTTATCAAATCAATGCATAAACAGTGATGATATCGCGAAAAAAAATTGGTTGAATTGTTCTTGATTCTTGCAGGAAAAGGGAAGCAGAGAAAGAAAGGAAGGGAAAGGGGGTTGGACTTCCGTTAACCTCACTCACTCGGTCACGCTATGCAAGCATTGTTTCACAATAGGTTTACTGTGAGGCCGTGGTAATACTCCATTCAGTGTGTGCCGAAGCTCTCCCACGTTAGTAATATATAAATATTAATAATTACTATATAAATATTACTAACGGGGGAGAATATGAATTTATAGTAGAATCCTAGTGCTTGTAACCTATCACATGTATTCTTTTTATCTGGTGTAGTAGGCAGATAGAAATGAAACCTACAAACCTTACTAAAAAAATTTGACTAACTTTCCTCTGTATTTGTATTAGAAGTATGAAAATACACTTTAACATACTATTGGCAGATGTTTGTTTAAATCTTTACTTCAAATTTAATTCTTATAAGAACATTTTGACAATTCTGTGTAAATGTATAAGCTTAGAGACAAAATATATAATAAGAATAACCATATCTATATTACCGTTTATATCTAAAGTCTTGGAACGCCTCGTGCACTCCCAACTGAACTCCTTTTTATCAAAGTACAACCTTTCGAACTCTTATCAATCTGGTTACCGTCCTGGGCACAGCACGGTTACAGCTCTTATAAATATTACCGACGATATAAGGATGGCCATGGAGAATGGAAATATTACACTACTTGCACTTCTTGACTTTAGTAACGCCTTCAATAGTGTAGATTTCGGTATCCTGCTTGGTATACTACGCTCAATTAACATATCTCCAAAAGTGATTGATTGGTAACATAATTATCTGTCTGGTCGCCGCCAACGTATCCGCATTGAGGATTCATTTTCCTCTTGGTGTGATATCTCACTCGGTGTACCGCAGGGTGGCGTTTTATACCCTTTACTTTTCGCAATATTTATTAATACCATTTCCAAAGAATTAGTTTCATCCTACCACCTTTATGCAGACGATCTCCAAATCTACACACAAGCTCCATTAAATACAATTCACGAAGCTTTTCTAGTTATCAATGGTGATTTGGAACGTATCTGTGAGTGAAGTACCAACTATGGTTCAGATGAACCCCTCTAAAACTCAATCTGTTATGGTGGGAAGTCCTGGGATGATGTCCCGTATTAAACTGACACAACTGCCACAAATTAATTTTAATGGCAAGCCGGTATCAGCGGTAGTGTCAAAAATTTGTTGATATTAATAGATACAACTTCTTCTTACGAAGATTGCGTAACTTTCTTCCGACTGCTACACAGATTTCGCTTGCACAGACGCTCCTACTCCCAATACTGGACTACGCTGATGCCAGTTATCTTGAGCGCCTTCAAAATGTTTGTATAAGGTTTATATTTGGCCTACGCAAATATGACCACGTATCCGAATACCGCAAATTACTCAAGTGGCTCCCGATTCGCCTTCGGCGAAACACTCATATTCTTTCTCTACTTTATAACATATTGTTCAATCCCGTTACTCCACCTTATCTCAAGCAACGTTTTAATTTCCTATGTGACACACATTCGAGGTGGTTGCGATCATCGGAAAACTTAAAACTGCAAATACCGACAAATTTTACTGAGAAATCATACACAGTTCAAGCAGCACGTCCCTGGAATGCCCTACCTTTATCTACAAGACAAGCTCAA
Organism: Tyria jacobaeae; assembly: GCA_947561695.1. Classification (NCBI taxonomy): domain Eukaryota; kingdom Metazoa; phylum Arthropoda; class Insecta; order Lepidoptera; family Erebidae; genus Tyria; species Tyria jacobaeae. The sequence goes on along the minus strand of OX387220.1, from coordinate 392,702 downwards.
TCATTAGGATCCTACAAAAAAATGTTAAAAGACTACTATTTGCAAGGTAATGTCTAAGATAACTGTATTTATATATTTACTTGTATGTGTAGGTATATGTATGTATGTTTATGTGTATATATATATATATATATATACAGTATTAATATATATATATATATATATATCTATGTACTTATATTGGGTAATTAAATATATTTGCGTTTAACCTAGCACACATTACATGACTGTACACCACAGCCACCCATAAGAGATCATTAAAATCCTGTCCATCCAAAGGTTGCCTGTAAGATATTGCCTATTGCGATAAGTCCGCTCATTGTACATTTTATGTAAAAATATCAGATATATTTTATATATATATATTTAGTGTACAAAAAGAGTTCGTACTTACTTACTAACTATACCTATCGTCGTCGTCGGATCCAAGCTAAGCAGAGCTTGTACTATGGTAATCAGACTGTTGTGGTCACGGCCTACATTCATCAAAATTCTATTTTAAAATTATTATATATTTCATTTCATTTATTTCTCAGACCACTGATTGTTTATCACTAATACTAATATGCTTTTAAATATATACATATAATAAATAAATTACAATTAGACACAGAACAAATGATCATGCTCGAATTTACAACCTCTGGCTAAGCAATCAGAATCACTAACCACTAGAACAACAGTCCAGCCATAAGTTAATGAATACAAGTTAGTACAGCCATAGATAGGTGACAAACGTTACATCAATCAATCAATCAATTAGCCTATTGCCGGACAAAGATCTTCCCTAATGTGCATCATAGACCCGGTCCTTCGCCTTCCGCATCCAGTCTGCCCAGCTACATTCTTTAGGTCGTTAGTCAATAAAGAGACTTAATTATTTACTCGTCATATAAACCTGTAACTGCCTCATTGTAAGTATACCGTATCCATTGAGTTATAAACATATAAAAAACTAACACAATTCTCTTAAAGCTTTTAAAATGACCAGTTTGTCTATAATTAAATATGACAGTCCTCGTCATACTAATTGGCGTAAAGTTTCAACGACAATGTATACCCGTTTATGTATGCCTGGATGTGTCAAACATGGTAGACACATTTGGGTCCACAATGTATCGGTCCAACGGAGCGCAGCGGTCGTCACAGCAACGGCTGGTAATTACGCGCGTCAGCGTCGCGTGAATTTAATATTCGACAATCTAACCACACAAAGCGTAGCTTCAGCTTTACAGTATTCCTCTCCCATTGAAGAATAAGAGTGTAATAAGTGGTTATACTTAGACTCTTCCATATGATTAAAAGTGTCTGACCCACTTAACCTATTTTTGGTTACGTTTCCTCGAACTCCCACTACGAGTATTAAGATGATTCAAATAACACCACGCTTGTCAAAATCCATTTACCTGTTTACGCTCCAGGCCATGAAAACAGCTTTATACGTACACTAAAACACAGAACCCACCTTTCTCAGTCTGGTAAAAAACACAAGCCGAAGTACATGCTATTTTCCCTCGCAAAATTAAGGACTTCAACTTACTTACTATATCTTCCCTTTCGTGGATGTTTGGCAACCCTACCTCCTATTATAAAACCATGCTAGTAGATCAAAATTTGTGAATCATAAGTATTGTTATTTGCTGTAGAGTTTTAAATGAGTGATGTGTTCGTTGGTTCGATTTCTGTATAAGTATTATGCATTAGAGGGCTTGTACTTCCCGGCACCCGCGACCCGGTATGTGGCCCTGACTGGCTTGAGCTTTTGCTTATCCATATACGCAATATCCTTTTCCCTACCATACCATCCCCAAAAATCCAATTTTTCCCACCTAATGGGATTAGATTATAGTCTAGTTAGATTATAGACGTCAAAGTGTGCGCGCTAATGACCTCTGCCTACCTACGTTTCTGTTCTCTGATACGAAAATTTATTATATTAACAAAAAATATGTACCCACACAAGAAAAAGTATTTTATGTAGCCGATGAATACATAATAAAGTTTATATTATGTATTCATCGGCTACATATGTGTGGTCAAATTTTAGGAGCGTTATAATGCTCCTTTCTGAAACACCCTGTATATGCTATCTGCATGATAACAGTCCAACCCCTTAGTCGCCTATTACAACATCCACAGGAAGGGATGGGGTGACCCAGGTCTACTCCTTTTTTTTTTTTTTTAACGTGTGGAAACCCCCTCGGGCCGTCATCCCACCGGGGTTTTCAGTGGAACGGTGTGTCTGAATCGGACCGACTAAAACCACACGGTGTGCCATGCTGCGCTTAAAATAGGAGGAATCCGGGAACAGCTTTAGTAAGACATCCGGACCCCTCCTAGCGCTTTTGCCCGCAAAAGCGCGGGCACCACCTTCTGGTAACTCTCAATTAGGCAACGTCCAGGCACACCAGGACGTCGCCTCCTCGCGGCTGGCCTTTATAGCGGGTGGAGGGGAAAACCCGTCCCGACCACCCACAGCCACACTCAGGGCGGCATGAGGCGCAAGTAAGCGCGCCTCCGCCGCCCGGTACGCCGGCGGTGAATTAGGTCCGAGTGGAGATCGTCCTCCCGGGCCCGTTCCGCCGCCTCCTTCTGTGAGATGACCTCCTCGCAGAAGGTTGCGACCGCGGTAAAATTCCTGTCGCTACCGGCCATGGAGCGTATGACGGCCGACAGCGAGAGATCCTCTCCGATGACTGCAGTAAGGACCCGACGCTGCGCCGCCCAAGCCGGGATATCCGCAAGCGTATGTTGGCCCGAGTCCTCACTGCAGTCGCAGTGGTGGCAGACGGGACTCAATTCCCTCCTAGCGACTGAATGCGGCTGCTTCGGAAAGTACCTCTTTCCGAAGCAGCCGTGCCTGGAAAGAACCTGCGTCAGTCGAAAGGAAAGGGTCCCGTGCTGCCGCCCTGCCCACTCGACGATGACTGGCTGGAGCGCCTCCACGGCCAGCACGTGGAGCCTCCAGCCGGGACGACCAACGAGCCATAGTGACTCGGCGAGTGGCCTCACGCCACTCGCGTACGTCTTCGGGGGGGGGGGGGGGCGATTGCCGCTACCCGCCCTGAAATCAGTCGTTCGCTGAAATGCTTCGGAGAGCACTTCCGCCTCCAAGTCATACGGGGGAGTTCCGGCCAACGCGCACGCCGCTTCCGTCGATACGTTGCGGTAACCGCGTATGGCTCTAACCGCCATGACCCTTTGAGGGCGCCAGAGGCGTGCCCTATTCTGGGCGGTCAGAGCCTCCGCCCACACCGGTGCACCGTATAGTGCCATTGACCGGACAATCCCCGTGTACAGTCGTCTTGTAGCAACGCTGGGTCCACCCAAGTTGGGCAAAAGTCGCCCAAGGGCGGACGCAGCGCCGACCAACCTTGGAGCCAGCTGCAGGAAGTGCTCGTCGAATCGCCATCTTCCATCGAGGATCAGGCCCAGATATCGTATGTGGGCCTGAACCGGTACGAGGATCGAGTTGACTATTATGGAGGCTCCAGGGGGCGGACCTCGACGGGGCCCATGGAATAAAAGGGCCTCCGTCTTATCTAAGGCTACCCGCAACCCTAGCGCCTCGATGCGCCCGACCACCAGTGAGGCTCCTCTGGTGGCCAGGCGTGCCGCCTCTTCAAAGTTCGCCCCCTGGGCTGTGACCAGTGTGTCATCGGCGTAACAGATTACGCCCAGCCCAGGGGACCCAAGTCTACTCCTCCGAAAACCACACACACGGCAAATCACATTGCCAATATCGACAAATAACCAGCTGGACACCAGCAATCGACATCAAGCAAATAAAAAAAATCGTTATGACATACGTTCTTCTTACATTTTTTATAAAATCTAGCAACATATGTATATACGTACCTACTGTAAAACATATGATATATTTATCATGTATAGCAGATGATTTAGACCGCTGATTGTCTGTCATTTATTTAATACGATATTCATATTTAATATTAGTCAGAGGGACTTCCCGGCACGAGCCAATTCTAGTTATAGATATACGACCCTGACGCGCTTGAGCTATTGCCTATACTCCCTCCTCCTCCTCCTCCTCGTGGGTTCGTTTTCCACACGGGACAAAAAAATATATAATCTTCAAATAGTTGTTCCCAGTCTGTTGGTTTTAATGACATCGCTGCGAAATATACTAAAACTTTATTTTTATTTTTGTTACAGGTATGTTTGTGATCGATAAAAACTATCAGACGGCGGTAATTGTGACTATCAACGTAGTGTGAGTGGTGGATTTTTTTTGTAAGTATTCCATAATGGGTAAACAGGGGCGTCTCATACGCCAACATTTTGCTAACCATTATTTAGTCCTACTAACGTAGTTATAGCGTCTATTGTCACTAACCGCTCACTATTGCTGTAAGATGGGGTAACCCTATTCTACAAACCATGAAATTGGTTTAGTTATATACACAAGAATATATTTTCCCCAAGATAATACACAGACAAAAGTGGCTATAGCAGCCATTTACTAGATACTGTTAGGTCGATGTAAGAGTTGGTAATATATCTCACACCTACATATATATATATAACAAGTACATCATACTCTTCCAGTATAAATGAGTGCTTGTTGAAAACTATAAAGAAATTTAAAATTCAAAATCATTTATTGCCATTAACACGAATGGCTTAGGCACGAATGGGCCGGCTCGACCTGAATTGTGCCACGGCATTGCAGAAAAGCGGTAGACAAACAATGAGCGAGGCCCAACTGCCACTCTCCTCTTTTGTGATACGTATCCACGATAAGCGGTCAATACAGTAGATTTGATACCTGTTTTTTCAAGCATACATAAAACATAGGAGTTTTAGTTTAAGTTTAAACATAGACCCAGAATATGGCTTTTCTAATTTAAATTAATTTTATTATGAAGTAAACCCAGAAATTTTGTGTTTTTTGCAAATTTATTTACAGTTTGTGAATATAGAAATTTACTGAAGTTGTACTGAAATATTACACGAACAAGCAGGTCGATTATAAACAACGTACTCCTGTGCAAAGCATATCTATCTATCGTTATCCATTTCATGCTTGGCTCCCGACATTGTGTAAAGGCAATTGCATCTGTCCGCCCTCGTGGAACTAGTCTATCCTAATATTGAACATACTGCTAATAGAAGATAGTAAGATATTTATACACAAGGGTGCAATTGCACGCTTGTGTATAAAGAATAATATAAATAAGTAAAATTTCATGTAAAGGGTTAGCCTTTGATTTGTTGGTTATTCGATTCCTATTTATTAAAAATATTTATACAAAATACACATATTTATAACAATGTCTCAGAGTTTTTATATACATAACTTTTACAGAAATATAACAGTAACAAATAGTCAATTCCTTTACCAAACCGAACCGAGCTTTAATTTGCCGAGCAACGGATTTTAATAAAAAAACATATGACGACGAGCATTATAAAATGCTACTATTTATACTGACGTCATCCCCAAATTACATACCATATGACATACAGGTACATATATATTCACATCTTATTGCTATTGAGAGTAGACAGGTAGGTACTGTAGATGATTAAGGCTATTCTAATTATATTCCTACATTTTGGTTATGACAAATTATCTTTATTACAACCTAGACGGATGAATTTTGACATGTATGAATTTGACATGTTGTGCAAAATTAGATACCGTATGATATACAGGCATACGTACATGTAACCGCTGGGTTATGTTTTTTCCGTAGGTAGGTAAATAAAGAAGTTAACGTAAACGTGTCAAAAACCAGTCAGTGAATTCTTCCCTCAGAGCCGTGAGACAGTTTATACAAACAAAGGCAGGGAATAACAAAGTTTCCCGGCGCCGTTTCCATCTCCACCTCTCACAGTTCCACTTGATTGCACTTTATGCGGAGTGGCTCGACATCCGTCCTCCATCCTTTCCACTTAAGTGGAGTGGTTAGCCGATGAATAGTTCGTAATTAATCTCTATTCACTTTATCTGGCTAAGAAAACCCGCCTAAGAGATCGGACTATCTATTAGACAGTGTACATACATGCAGTCATATAGCGCCCGGATGACGCTAGACTTGGCCCGAGATATCTCTGCCCATTCTGGGATAAGGCATAAGTATTATGTAGCATACTGCACTACAGCATGTGTAAGTTGTTTCAATTTAAATTTTAATATTAATTTATGTAATGCCCATTATGTATTATATCCGAATACGAAACCTTGTAAATAATTGATGATATACAGTGAAAATGTAATAAAACGTAACGAGCACATACTCTGTTTTATGATTGAATTATTAACATAGTTCACGGTGTCGTACATCAGTAATATTATTAATCAAACCATGTTTGTACCGCAAACCATTTATTGAATTCCTTTGATATTGTACATTGTAGCTGTTCGTTACTATATTATGTTCATTAAATCAGATCAACATTATATACACCACTGTATGACAGTATATACAGCCATACAGTCCCCCTATGACACTGGGACCGAACACTCATTGGCAAAATGCGTGTGTTTAATGAACCTCAGCCCACCCCTGCGGCGATAGAGCCGTGAGCGTATGTATACATACATATATGGTGAACATTATCATAACAGTTCTTAGAATTTTTGTCTATCTGTTCGTACAGGCGTCACGCAAAGGCAGTTTCACATACTCAAAACTTTCCCAACCGATATACATATCTATGAACTGAATACTTATAACTTTACTTATATAGAATCACTGCAATGGTCCACCACCTCTATTAACAATAGCAGCTACTCCCACCAAACCACAATATCAAATTCGTCCTATCTTAAATGATATCAAGGTTCGTAGAGTCTTCGTAGCAGTCTACGTGACATGTGCTACGGCATCTGAGGCCGATGTGTGCTACGTGGAGGTTTTTGCTACGACTCAATTGTCATGCAAATCACACTATACTGTGAGATGTTCTGAGTGACATATCAAAGCAATATATTTAAATAGCTTTATTTTACGTGCTTATGTTTTTACACACTACTGATTCGTTTTAGTTGAATTAGGTGAAGTACATATACTAATATTTGAACGTGGGGAGCCATGCTTCAGCATTTTCAGCCGCCTCTACCGGCGTAATACCACAACCTCACAAAAAATTGGTGATTAAGTAATGCAATTAATGCAATGCTAAGCAAAACAAAAATAAAAACATAAAAAGCTTGAATTGTATTGCCGAGTGAGTGAGTGTACCGGAGGCCTAACTCCCCCTCTCCTCACGCAGCAGCAGCACGCTTACGACTCTTGAGTTGCAGGTGTCCATAGGTGGCGGTTGTCACTTACCATCAGATAGCCTGTCTGCTCGTTTGTCCCATTGCATGGTACAGGACCATATAATAAATAATTGATCGTTGAACTGTTTATATCGTTAACTATTGATGTGTTAGCTCGACTTTTTGGCGTTGTGGGTGAACAGCCTTTCTAAAAGAATATAAATTCATAAGAAGTTCTTGGTCAATATCCCATCGAGCTCTTTTATCGATGTTTGTCTAACTTTCTCTCGTTTATTACTTCTCAAACTCATTTTATAACTTAAAGACGATCCCGCCCAAAGTTTCAGCGAACTTTTTATTTATTTTCTTTCAAACAAACAGATTTTTATTAACTTTCTTCTTGAATTAATTAGTTTACCATCTCCGGGCAATTGTGCATGTGTGTTTAACATATTTAATTGGATAACAAACCTTTATGCATGTGGGTGTGTACAATGTACGTGTCACATTCATTCTTATGTGATGAGAATGATCATTTGTTGTGTCTGGGTGTAATTTATCCATAATGTTTATGTATTTAAAAATATATTAGTGTGTTTACTTAGCTGAAGTAGCAGACGGCTGAAAAATATAAATATTATTAAACAAATTAAACAAAACGTTCTTTACATATTTTTTTGACTAAATGCGTTATAAAAGAAATATTATAGACAAACTTACATCATGATAATTTGAGCATATAACACAGAGTTCCGTCTTAAAATAAGAATAGGCTAAGCTTTAAATGAAAGTTATTTACATACATAAATACACTCAAACCCGCATCCCTGGAAGGATAGGCAGAGGTGCATAAACCACCCACCTTTTCCCAATTAGAATAAAAATCAAGCCTATTATCGTGAACCAACCATTAAAAATGGGAAAAAAAATACACAGGAATATTCATCTCGTAGCGCAAACCACCTAGTAATACAAAGTATAAGAACTTAAGTTTTGTGTGAGCACAGCTATATAACACATTACCAGAAGACGTGAAAGAGGCGATCTCGCTAAGCATTAAAATAAAAACTTTCTAATCATATTTTTAGTAATGTTTAAAATATGCTTATAATGGTTGTTTGGGATGTGTGAGCAGTAAGCTTGGTGACGTCATAGTGATATGCCACTCTGACGAACTCATGACACTCGAAGTGGCTGTAGCCGGCTACAGCCACAAAACTTTGTCTGTCACTTTGAGCCATAGACAATAAGAAAACCCGCATGTATTGCAGAATAAATATATGTTTTTTTTTTGTTTGCGTTTATTCATTACAAATACGCTTGTGTTGTATAACAAATAGATTTTACAATTTGATTAATTACAACTATGCAATGAAATAATGATGACTTGCGTTATATCATTATATAATTCATTTCAAAGTATCACTTTACACTACAATTTTAAATTAATGTCAAACTAATAAGATATTATCAAAATAACAAATGAATATTAAAATAATAAATAAATGTCAAAAGTAAATCAGTATCAATGTAATAAATAGAAAGTTCTTTTTTTATAATGTGGGGGACAGATGACTAGAGGGTCATCTGAATCTGATGGTAAGTGACATCTGCAAATCAAGAGTCGTAAGTGTGTTGCTCACCTTTGAGGGTGATGAGGGATTGGGGGATGTGGGGAGGGGCAAGAAGAGATAGAGAATGAGGAGAGGGAGACGAGGGCACAAGAAAGAGGGGGAGTTGGGCCCCAGTCTGGTTTGGGAAACTTTACTTATTTCGGAGGAATGCAACGTTTGCGTTGCTTTATAACCGGTATTCGGTGAGGCCTTGGTATTGCACCGGTCGACCCATTCGTGCCTAAGCATGGCTCTGCCACTGTTAAAATCAAAGTCAATTCAATAAAAGTTAATTAATAAATAAGTAGCAACTAAATAAGCCTATAGTTATGCGTGAATTTCATCATTATTTAACATATTCACAGAGATTAAATATGTAATGGAAACCGTTTGTCTCAGCTTATAAGAAAATAATATTCGCTATGTAAATCTTTGTCCCACATAAAACTAATAACACTCAATATCACTTACAGAGCCCGTAAATTCATAATAAAAGCGATAATATTGCTGTAAAAACCGGCTCACGTCACCACCGCAACCTAAAATATTATGTCCCAATAAACGTCTTTTAGTGACGTCATCATGTCCCGACAATTTGTCGCCTCCGAGATACGTGTCGCGATCCGTGTCATGCATTACTCCTCGGATTTCTTTTGAAGTCTTTTAAATTATTTGGTACGATTGATATCACATGTGTACATATGCGGCAGGACAAGTAACTGTGAAACACCATCACAGATAGATTGCAATACGAAGCTTCTCAGATACTGGATAACTAAAACTTTACTTATATTATAAATGCGAATGTAACACCATCTATTTATCAGTCTGTTACATTTTCATGGCTAAACGACTGAACCGTGATTATTAAATTTGGTATGTGTATAGTTAGAATAGTCCATCAGGTTGTCTGGAAGAGATCGCAGATTGCGATAAGTTTACAACATTTGTATACAACTATTATTATATTCTTTGTTTGATACCTCACGTGTACAATAAAGAGTATCTGTCTATCTATCTTAGAAACCTAATGAGAAAAATATAGGTTACTTATTTATGTTATTTATATCAACAAACAAATCAGGAGAAGCCGCGCACAATATTTAAATAACTTAAACTTAAATAACAATTACAAGACGTAGATATTGCGTACTGTAAAAGTAAGTTTTGAACATATTAAAAATGGGATTATAAGATTGATTACAGGGGTAGAGCTATGCTTTGGCAGGAATGGGCCGTCTCGGCCGCTGCAATACCACGGCCTCACAGAAAACCGGTTGTGATGCAACGGTTGCGTTGCCATTTCCCCGATTAGTGAGGTTTCCGGAGGCCCAACTTCCCCTCTCCTTATTTTCTCTCCCCCCTCTCCTTTTCACAACTCCTCGCCCCTCTCTCTTCTTTTCCCTCCTCGCATCTCCTCACTCTCAAAGACGGGGGCACTTACGACTCTCGAATACACACATTGACATTAATATTGATAAGATAAGATAGTTAAATACCTCCCAGTGTTGTCCCAAATGGTGGAGCCTTATGAGAAGAAATTGGGCAAAGAAACTCGTGGCCACTCTTTTAAATCACCAGATAGATATTATAATATTTCGTGTACAATACATAGTATACAACACAACACTATTTTTTCGTTTGCTATGATATTGTTAAACGTATATTAAAATAAGGCCATTAAAATAGGTTAGGTAGAAGCTCTCATTACTTTGTATTGGGATTTTAAAACAGCCTAACAGTCATATTAACAGTTCAATCCTAAGCGCTTATATCTTTCATGTAATCCACCACTGAGTAATAAACCTAGAAATGACTTGTTAATTTTTTGGAGCCTGGACGCGGATACAACTGTCTATATATACAACTGTCTATATATACAACTGTCTATATATACAACTGTCTATATATACAACTGTCTATATATACAACTGTCTATATATACAACTGTCTATATATACAACTGTCTATATATACAACTGTCTATATATACAACTGTCTATATATACAACTGTCTATATATACAACTGTCTATATATACAACTGTCTATATATACAACTGTCTATATATACAACTGTCTATATATACAACTGTCTATATATACAACTTTCAATATGTCTATAGTGTGGGTTATAAGAGTATATAGTTTTTTTAGTAAACTGACCTTTTTTTTATAAGTAAATTAAGTTTTAATATATATACCGACATGCCACCATCATTTTTAGAACTTGTTACTGTATTGTAAATAATATAAATACTCGGACTTTAAGTAGACAACCGACTTCAATGCGTCTGTCATAAAATTTAAGACTTATATGGTTTTGTCATGGATGCCATTGTCATAACTGGACCAAATTAAAACGGGACCACACGGGAAGCACCACGCGACTGGGTGACCGTGCGGTTCACCCAGTCGAAAGTTATGAGGTAAAAACCTGAAAAAAACAGTCGAATTGAGAACCTCCTCTTTTTTGAAGTCTGTTGAAAATACCCTATTTTAGGCATTAAATATCATAATTATTATTCTCTTTATGAATCCTAAGCAGCGTACATTTAAAAATCTAAATAAATCTATGAATATATCTATTTTTTAATATAAAATAGCGGTGATTAGGACTCCTTCCCTCCAGACAGGAACCTTCTGCACATCAGGCCCTATCATTGTTATTTAAGGTATAAGGTAAGCTATACGTTCCTAACCAATCAATCACTTCCTAGCTGATGATATTTTTATTTCAGCCAAATTTAGCAGTTAACCAATTAGTAAATAATAACAATAATTGATCATGGAAATAGTTTCATCAAATTATCATTGCGACGTTAGTCATCTTCTTAAAGCTTTCCCTTGAAAACTAAGGAAAATAGTTCTGAATTAAAAAATACAAAAAAAACTATATTGAATGACGTTCAGTCATTCAATATAGTTTTTATTTTGTTTTTTTTTTATATTTAACTAAAACTTTAATTGACTTAAACTATGTATTGATTAACTTTTCCGATTTTGTGACTGTAGATTACAATATTTAGCCGTGTGGTTCTATATAGAGCCACGACGGATTATCTTAAAAAGCGACTAAGACGACATACGAGTATACAGTGCCCGGAATGGCAGTTTTACACCAATAGGCTTGCCCCCTATTACGTAAGGTGGCTACCCCTTTCGGGGTTACAGGCGTGACTGTTTTTTAGTGTTTTTAATATATAAACTGGATATGTGTCTTCCAAAATAAGTGTGGCAATAATGTTGCGTGTGGACAAAACTTCACCAGTGCACTTAAACTTGAGACCGGAATGAAGTTCCTTAGTTACGATGTAAGTGTTGTATTGCACTCAGGGAATGGGGAAGTTCGGCTTCCATGGGCGATTCAAACTTTCATGCCTCAATTGAGACTTGAAAATTGTACTTAGTCCATTTAGACCGTTTTAGACCAGATTATTTTTACTATTTGTAGGTAAAAGCCAAATACTCTATTCAGTGGTGCCAGAAATCAGCATACAGATAATTATTTCTTAATCTTCTCCAGTAGTAGTATTTAAAAATCCTCAGTAACTAATAAAAAAATAAGTAAAGAAACTAAATTTCTGTTATCACACAATTTTCTCGAATGTCTTTAAACAAAATTTCATATAAATCACCAATCTTTTCTGTTTCGAAATAGTATGTAATCTTTCATAGATGTTTTAGTACCCTTATGAAACATATTTATCTATTGTTGAGATATCATATGTAAATGTATGTAGTCTAGGCATTTTGATGCGTAACCAAATCTAATGGTCCAGGCGAATAGGCAGACACACATCATAAGTTAAATCCGTACATATATGGTTTATGTTTGTGTGTGCCGGTATACTTTCCACATTGATTAAGCATCTCAGATAATTTTATTATTTTAAAGAAAAAATGTGGCAGTTGTATGGGAACCAATAAATAAATAAATACATATGCTCACGCCTTATTCCCTTCAGGGTAGGCAGAAACGGTAGAATGCCATTTGCCACGATCTAGACACCAACTCCTCAGTCTAGTCCTTTAGGAACATAGGCTTATGTATATGTACGTATGTAAAAGTATATTGCCTTAATTGAACATTAACATGTTTTACCTTGAATGTATAAATAGATTGTCTGAGTACGTAAACCAAACCTAAATTAATCAATATTAGAAAGTAGGATTGCTTAGATATAAAAGGGCCGTTTTAACGATTTAAAGGCGAGGAGAAGTGTCATTCAATTTTTATTTGCAGAGAAACTTTATTATATTTCTAAAGCTTTTGTGATATAATTTTTTGTGTACAAGAACACTCATAATCACAAAAATGTCCACAGCAGCGTGAAACAATGCAGGGTACAATTAAGTTCTGTAGAACAAAAACAGAACCCAACAAATAAAATTTACGATAAAACACAATACAGCCTTTCAAACGTGTTAACGCTTAAAGGCTGTCACGCTCTCAGGTGTAGGGAAATGGACGCAAAAAGCGAACGCCGGAACACTTCAAAAGCGAGCGAACATAGTATGAATATAACAAAGCAATTGTCACGGCGCGGCGTCTTAATAGCGTCCAGTTCCATCGTGACAGCCGGGTTTATAAGGACATCTCAGTTAGATGTTGAAATAACAATAAATGTTTTTTCCTTTGGAAACTAGATTTAGTAGAGTTGGAGATGGGGGGTCGTCACTAGTTTTACGAACTGTTTTACGCACATTCCGTTAAATTTGTGGAATGATTCAATTATTATACGAAAATTACTACATTTAACTTTAAAACTAGAGGTTTTAAAATGTACGTAATATTAAAGCGGGGGACTTATTTGGTTTGTTTGTATAAACACCCTAATGGTAGCTCCGAATCATGATTCTTCCTTTATTAGATTTATTGAGATATAATACAGACCATAAAACATCACGCTGTGACTTTATTTCAACACACACTGATTAGAATGTTGTCCCACTAAGCTAATAGCGGCTAGCCTGTTGCCGTAAGTCGCCCACTTGTTATTATTATATAATTTTAAACTATCAATTTTCATTAAAACGTCAGTAGAAGAAAGTATTTCTGGATTCAAAGTATAATTTTTCTATCAAGAACTTCTACTTATTTATTTCTTTCTATAATAGTACAAAGTCCAGAATAAACGATTCAATTTATATTTCAAAGTTGCAGATGACATGTTATTACGAACAATTTCCTTTGTGACATATAAGAGTATCGTTATTAGGCATGACACGGCGCTGCGCCCCTTTGAGGGCAAAAATGAAATATAACATTAAGATATTACGGCCTCGTCTTGTGAAACGATGGGGGCTACCGAGCCTTTGTGGAGGAAATTGGTTAAAAAAGTGATAGGAATTGATAAAAGGAAAGTATCCTGTTACGAAGTTGAGAAAAAAAAACTCATTTAAGTGATAATGTAATTGAAAAGGTAACTAAAACAAAAGCTTACAGTGAATAATGAATCAGAAAAAAATATAATTTTCTTCGTATTAGTACCAAGTTGGTAAAATTTTTGCATTGCTTACTGTACTTGTTTTGTTTTCAAAATAATAAGAAAAGCTTTTTTTTATGATGTAGGGAGACAGACAAACAGACGTGTCACCTGATGGTTCGTGATAACCGCTACCCATAAGCACCTGCAACTTAAGTCTTAATGGCGCTGCTTTCCATTGAAGGTGATGAGGGGGGATAAAGGAAGGGGAGAGGGGGAGTTGGGCCTCCGATAGCGATACAGTAGACAACACAATGCAAGCATTATTTGCCTACCGGTTTTCTATAAGACCGTAGTTTTACTCCGGTCGACTCATCTCTTATCATACATATGTATTATGTATGTAATTTTTTTTACATTTGTAAAACCGCCACGGGTTTTCTCCTCATTGGAGCTGACGGTGAAATGGACTCGAACCGAGTAAAGTCACACGGTGTTCCGTCATAAGTGGGTCTATTACAAGGGACCTGGGTAAACCCAAGAAGGGATGCTTCCAGGAAACCCTGCAGACCTTGACCGTCTCTTTTCCAGGCATTAAGTCCCCTGCGTGCTGTTTATCTGCAAGATGTTTAAATAAATAAATGTGTATAGAGTTCTAGAGCATTACGTGAAATCGGAATAATATTTTATTAATAACTCGAAATTGTAAAACCACAACCAAATACTAAAGATTTAATAACTCTTCGATGTGAGAGGCTCCTTGGCGGGCTGCATCAAAGGTTGAGCAAAGTTTTCATTAGTACAGCTATTTCGACCTGTAGAATATTTGCGGTTCTCTTTGCCGATAAACTTGCTATGTATAAGATCTTAAAACGTTTACAATTGACGAGGTTTGCCAGTGATTAATAAACTGTTTGTTTGGTTTTTTGATTTGATGAGGGATTATTTTCCCTTTCTGTTTGATACAGACAACTCCAGCGTTAAGACTGATTCCTGTATGGTGATTTCCCGTGTTCCTGTGAGTTAAAAAAAATTAAGAAAACGGACACCAGAGTTAACGAGACTCAGGATAACTATTTGTGTGGGATTCGAATCCGACCCGACCTCAGGCTCGACAAATCAAAGTCACTACCACCACTAAACCAATAGGCCATTTAAGTATTTTTAACCATTTTTATTTTATTTTAACTAATACTCTTATTTTTTTTTTTCGTCCCCGAAAACCCCCACGGGTCATCACCTCACTGAGCTGACGGTGAAGTGGTATGTCGGACTCGAACCGACTAAAACCACACGGTGTTCCGGCACAAGTGGGTCTATTGCAAGGGACCTGGGTATACCCTAGGAGGGATTCTTCCAGGAACAACTAATACTCGTATAGCTTATACACGGCCTTAGTGCGATAAGAACATTCCTTTAACATACAAACAATTTAAAAAAGTTCAAATTTGTACCAAAAATAATAAATAGCGTTTATAAAAAAAACAATTAATGTCATGTACAATTATGTGACTACGCGCGTAACCTGCATAAATATGTAAATACCATTTATTATGAAATAGCGGTTGACTAGATAGAAATGTCACGCGCCCCACGATTTCTTTTTGTCCGATCAATACCCTAGATTGTAAGGAGAGTGGTGTGATGGCTGATACCTAGGATCCACCGAATTATTTTGAAGCTTTTAGTACATTGTCTAGATCATTTTATTCTTTATTTTCAATAAATATGTATAACTTAAAAATTGTTTTTACTTATTTTAAGTTTTTAGATTTTAATTTTTATAGTGTAATATATTCTACTAGTCAAGACCTTTTGTTTGATACCCATATTGAAGGAGTTGTGAAAAGAAAAATAAACCTGCCATTTTGTTGGCGGCCATATTTGATTTTCATGTTATTTTCATAGAGACCTCTATTCTGCTAATCGAGCCTTTTCATTTAATACCCATATTGAGGAAGTAGTCAAAAACTATGTAATCCGCCATTTTGTAGGGGTGGCCATCTTGGATGTACAAAGACAACGAGATCTCAGATCCGTCAGGAACAGGAAGGGGGTCAAATTACAATTTCAATTACTAGGTTGACCCAAATAAATAAACAAACAGGGCAAGCTAAAGAAATCCGTTTAATAAAAAGGATACTATATTCTTAAGTTTAGCGTAGATTGAAACTAGTCGGGTATGAGCAAAATACATTAAAGGTTTACTTGTGAAAGGACATGTTGAAAAGGTCTTTAAAAATATTAAAAGAACACATTTATTATTTATAAAAGAACACAAGAACACAACACATTACATTTTACATGAAAATTGATTATACCCTTTTGATGTGTCTAGGTGATAAGTTACCTTCCATGATTGATGATACGAGGCACCCAGGACATTAGTGTATTAACACCTCCACAAAAGAGAACGTTGAAATGACTTAAAATATTTGATATTTTATATCTGTGACATACTGATATATTGGTAGGTCTGTTTCATTAATTATTTACGGGTGCACAAAGAACGGTAGTGTTGATTAGGAGCGACATAAGTGTTGGGGGAAACCTCTTTATTTTGTATGTATATGCATGATTATAAAACTGAATTGGTAAACAAGTTGACGGTTATAAAATTATGTCACTCGATACGAAGTAATTCTGCTTAACCATAGTTGTCTTTTCGCATTCTATCGGAGGAACGGGTGCTGTAGCGCACGTTGGCAGAGGTTTGTGTACAGAACGATGTGTTGAGCAGCCTCCAATTTGCTCAGAATTAAAATGTGTCTAATTTACAAGAATCTAAAGCCTTATTAAACTTCACAGCAATCAAGTTAAGGATTTTATCTCAAGACGGTCACTAATTAATAAACTAGTCTTGAGAGTGTATTACATGATATGAATCTTTAGATGAAGAATTTGAGATGTTTGAGTGATAGTAACGTTGACGTAGGCTACCGATGTATAGTATGTATGACATACATTCAAACTCTATTAACATCAAAAACTGCCATTTAACCAAAGTGGACTGATCACTATTCAGAAAATCACGAGTCATCTTACATAAGCTGTGATATCATCGTTCAATAGATATAAACCTTCATAACTGAACAGAGTGACCTGTTGACTGTGCTCACTCCACTTGTTTTGACATTGATTAGTGGCTCTTCTACGGAGGGGACTATCCAACAAATGGTGGAGAATCGCCTCAATTGTTATTTGGGAACGTCTAGTTATGATTTCCTAAGGAGGCTTTTTAAGAGATATTTATAAGCGGCTTGTAATTTGTCTGTCATCAATACAATTCGAGCAAAAGTGTGTTGAAATGTAATTACTGTGTAAGAATGTAATTAGAAATGTTGACAATATAATATCTATATATGAGACAAATATTTACACGAAAATAATTAACCAAGCAATTACAATATAAGCTTATATAAATGTAGGTAAGTATATCGTATTTAATTAACAATATGTTGTAAAACATAAGTTTATTATTGTAATCTAACAAAATACTCTTTCAAAATGAATAATTATGAACCACGTTGGTCAGTTAAACATTTTGTTTATAAATTATTGGGCCTGTTTATCTTAAGACGTGGTCAGTGGATATATATTTATATTAATCTACGGTCTCTGTGCGCGCGTGTGTGTGTGTGTGTGTGTGTGTGTGTGTGTGTGTGTGTTGAATGGTAAAATATTTCAGCTACAAGTGTCTAATTGGATTGAAGACGTGTCATCAAGCTGCAAACTAACGTTCATAATTAATAACCTAAACAATTTCATATAACCCTAATTTTATTGTTACAGGTAACTCACCAAGGCATACATAACAAGAATGATTTTAAATAAGCCGTGAGTACACAACATATACCATGTTCAAAATTAAATGTTAATACGTATCCTATTTTACATTTCAGTCTTAAACATATAGAAAACTTTCTAAAACGTATCTTCCTCACAAATAAGTTATAACTGTTGTGTGTACACTCACGCACATAAGAAAGTAAAGGGTTGTGTTCATTATTGGGATGATATCGATCATCGTGTTTGCTCAACTTTACTTTTGATATACAGTTAAATATTTATGTAAAAAATAAAATTGCTTCTGCTCTCACAAACAATGACTTCCTATAATTAAAAAACTATTTCACATTTCTAATGGATATTAAATTTTAAATCATATTAAAAGACTAGATACCATACACTATTTGTACATTAGTGTTATCGCCACATAATAAGCTCTCTTTCTCATATCTCTCAAGAATGTTATATTATGACACGTTACACCGAAAGCGCAGCGCTATAAGCCTAGTAAATGGTGTGGAATCTTGGGGCGCTAAAAGACTTCACTAAGTTTCAGATGGGGATAAGGATATGAACAACATCGTGGTTACGGTTAGTTAGTTATTAGATAGTTAATAACAGTAAAGTTATGTGGGTGTTTCTTACTTCATATTTTTATTTTTTGACGTTTAATAAAGAGAATTAGTGACAGTCAACTATCGGTTTGTACAACCTTAGACTATAAGATCATGAGGGTGTGTATGTATTAAATCATCAGGTGACCCGCTGTTTGTGGGGGGCAAACAAACAGGTCACCTGATGGTAAGTGACTCTTGCAACTCAAGAGTCACAAGAGTGCTATCCGCCTTAAAAGGTAGGGGAAAGGGAAGAGAGGGACGAGGGAAAGCGAAAGGGAGGAGGGGAGAGAGGAACGGCCTCCGGTAACTTCACTCACTCGGTCACACAATGCAAGTAGTGTTTAACAGCCGGTTTTCTGTGAGGCCGTGGTAATACTATCCAAAAATTACATTTAATTGTTGTTGTCTCTATCCATTCAGAGTTTGCCTGTAAGACATCGCTTATAGTAATACTCGTAATCTACATGTTCATCTGTTTTATCCGCTGCAGACTTGCG
Source organism: Tyria jacobaeae (assembly GCA_947561695.1). NCBI lineage: Eukaryota > Metazoa > Arthropoda > Insecta > Lepidoptera > Erebidae > Tyria > Tyria jacobaeae. The sequence continues at coordinate 373,527 of OX387220.1, read as the reverse complement.
GTGATCTATCTACACTTATTAAATAAATTAACAAATTGAGTAGTACTCTAAATAATAAAAATAACGTAAGATATTATCATTAGACTGGCATGTTGGTCTAGTAGTTAGTGACACTCGACTGCTGAGCCGGAGGTCGTGGGTTCGATTCCCACACCGGAGGAAAATTTGTGTATTTCACGATTAGTTGTCCCAAGTCTGGGTATTATTTGTGCCCATGGTATGAATGTTTGTGAAGTCCACCGCGACACAGGAATATTATTGCTAATTCGAGAAATGTCTTTTATTACCCTGTAATCAAGCTTATACAAAGTGAAGTGGGCACAAACAATACAACTACACTTGTATACATCAGTGTAATCACAAACTCAAATTAAATGTCATTAAGTTGTTTCACATTATAAATAAAGCATAGACAATAAAGAGTAAAAAGTGAGTAATTAAGATTAAACGGTATATACTGTGCTGTGTATAGTACACAGATTACTCCTAAAATTTAAGTTCGTTACAGGTTCCAAGTTAGTTTAACTTTTCCCAAATGTAATTTTCGGTGATCTGTGTTCATTTGTCACTGTTGTAGATCCTTATGTAGAAAAAGAAGTGAGAATGTGCGTGGAATTAATCATTAAAAAACCATACCAGTTAAGTCCTAGTGCGCTAATAAACACGGATCATATAGGAAATTAGAGGTTCACCGTAACGTTGTGAATATTTAGACTTGAAGGAAATGAGCATGTAACAAAACTGACCTTTTTAGCTGATGTCTACTTTTCTCTTTAGAACATTTCAGATTGTAACATGATGTTAAGCCTCACGTGCAAGCTACTTAAACGGTTGTATTTTGAATAGTAATGCGAACAAAAGGACAGGCAAAGAAGTTAAGTTCAAGTAATAAATATGCAATAAACAGATTTTGTAACACTACTTATTAAAAAGATTATATTTTAGAAATTGATTGCCCATTATGATGGTGACAAAAATAATCTAAATAAAATCTATGCACCTGGAACAAGGCGGTGACCAGCAGAAATATTTTGCATAACTCACTTTTTTTTTAATAGCCTATTCCTGCAATTACAGATTTTTTGTGTCACGGACCCTTTGTGGATGACAATAAATATTGTATTATACTGTTTTGTCTACAAAAGAGAGTATATATGTACATACATCGCCTTTTTTTTTTTTATACTATAGGGGGACAGACGAACAGACGGGTCACCTGATGGTAAGTGACACCGCCGTCCATGGGCACTTGCAACTCAAGAGTCGCAAGTGTGCTGCCCGCCTTTAAGTTTCATAAGAGGGGGGAGGGTGGGTCAGTAAAGGGGGGAGCTGGACCACCGGTGCCCTCTTACTCGGCAATACAATGAAAGCGTTGTTTGTCTATCGGTTTTCTATGAGACCGTTGTGTAGCGCCGGTCGAGCCGACCCATTCGAGCTTAAACATGGCTCTCCCCCGGTAAAAGTCTACTTTGATTTCCGAAAATAATATCTCAACATAAACCCAATCATAAAATTGATGTTACTGACTGTTCGAGTTAGTTCCTTGAGTGAAAATTTTAAACTTTTCTCTTTTCCTTATATGGATTCTTCTGTAAAAACTGTATTCTAAAAAAACTCACATTCTATTTCTTGCAGATCCTTTAAACCGCTCCGGCGTGATTCTGTTAAAAACTTTGAACTTTCTCATTTATATTAATTGTAAGATGAATAGGAAACTTCGAGTTTTGTTTTATAACTCAATCAAGCTCGAAGCACTGAACGTTTATAAATTGGGGCGGATTTAGAAAGACTTGTAAATAAGGTTTTTATTTTAATTCCACATTCATATCTGTACTTGAAATGAAGTTACATTTGAACTGCCGAACTCAGACTGTTACGATATCCCATATTTATTCCCGAGTGGAGACCCTACTCTGTGTTGTACGTGAAGCAGTTTAATTTGAATATACATACTCGTACATATGTTGTATGTATGTGAATGGGCAGAGGTCTAAACCACGTTTTACCAACAATAATTTTGTCCCACTTATGTGATAAAAATGAGCCTATTGCCGTCCTACATAAAAGGTTAGCACTAGTCACGTTTAAATAACTGCTATGAATGTGACACCTATCAAACATTTACAAGATTTATTGTAATATTCTAACATTAATTGAAGTCAATTGAACCTCACATTTGGTGAGAACAGGAAAACAGGTAAGTCCTGTATTTTCAGAGAAGCGACGCATTTGAGCGGGTCGTTAGCCACGAATTTAGCTCAGTCATGTAGGCACACAGTGAACATCTATCAACGATTTACGACCAATCAACGTGTAAACATCCGCTGTTTCCTTTGAAAAAGTACAACCCTGGATGGTAATCGATTATCTCAAAGTTCTATCTATATACGAGTAATCGCCGGTTTATTTTATCTTATATGATTTATACGCAGAAATAACAACGTGTAACATTTTTAATAGGGGGCAAACGAGCAGACGAGTCACCTATTAGTAAGTAGCTACCGCCGCCCATTAAAACCTGCTATTCAAGTGTCGCAAGTGCTCTGCCCGCCTTTGAAGGTGAAAACGAACTCTGAACGAAAAAGTGGGGAAAAAAGAAGGGAGGGTTAATATGACACACGGTGAAAAAGTATATATAGGCCATGGTGCTGGTCGCGTCGAGCCGGCCTGTACACCTTAAGCATGACTGATGATTTAAAAAATAATCAGATCATTCGTATCTAAATATAATAGAAAAATATTTGCGTTCGTTTACATAACAGATTCGGTATGTTTTCATACAACTAGTGTCTCAATAGAGTCAAGCCGGCAAAACTTTTCTCATTACGTACTGATGAATTTTAATGCATAAAGGATCCCGAATGAATTACACTAATTAGTCTTAGCTTCAAGACTTAAGTGAACGCTCCACAAGTATCTAATTAAGAATTCTACATACGACTTAACTTTGATAAGAAGAAAGTAATTATTCTATTTAGTATTAATTAGTTTCTGTCTAGTCTGGTGAACTAGCCGCGCTTAGGTGTGTGTTCACATCACATTCGCAGGTCTTAAAAATCGGGCTGGGCTGACCGTTACCCCAGCAGAAGCAGGCCTGAGACGGTGGCGTGACGTACGTGTTCCACGCGCGCCTATTTGATGTGGGGGGCGTAAGGCCCCCATATTCCAAAGTGTGGTCGCCTGCTACCTTGCAGGTGGCCAAGGTCTGCTGGGGTTCCCGGATGTTTCCTTCGAGGGTATCCCGGGTCCCTAGCAATAGACGCTTTCATGACGGAACACCGTGTGGTTTTAGTCGGTTCGAGTCCGACATACCACCTCACCGTCAGCTCTGGTGAGGTGATGACCCGTGGGGGTTTCCACACGAAAAAAAAAAAAAAAGAAAAAAAAAAAGGTCTTAAAAATACGTTTATGACCTCATGTGATAATAAAGTTGTTACTATTTTAATAACATTTACTCTTCAAAACTATATGAAACATAAGAAGAGATAAAGAGAATAGAAACGATACGATATGAAAATCAAGAAAGTTTAAAAAAACTCTTGACAGGCAGGTTGGGAACAGCTGACAGAAACGTATCGTCACTGTTATATACTTACTGTTGGGCCCCGGTAAGGTTAGGTAAGGTTGGGTCGGCACGGCAAAAAAAGGTCGGCAATCAACACTACTAAAATAATGTTTTAAATTTTGCTGTCTAGAAACTGCCTTATTCAAAACAATTATCAAAGTCTTGGCAGGCAGCCTTTGTAGTTAATTCTCAGTGCACTCTTATTAGCAGATGTCCAGAAGAAGCCTGATTAATGACACATTGGATATGATGATCCAATAATTGCGAACTTCGAGCAACTTGTTAACTACAGTAATTTAGGGCCCTACGACGCATCTACATCGCCAGTGTTAAAAGAATAATCGTTATGTCTAAATCCGAGCAGCATATTTATGTATTCCGCTACATCAAACCCTGATAACATTTTTTTCAATTGTAAGCAAACAGCGACACGTACAACAAAATTCTTCCATTTCTTAAAGGGTTCGGTAGGGTGTGAATAATAAAACTCCCTAAAAAATGACCAGTAGCCCCTCATTTAACAACCAGACGTCGAAACAAAAGGAGGCTTTGTCTTGGGAGATATCAGTCAGCGTTCCTTTTATGTCGCCTCGCTAACCAAGTGAAAAATGGTTGACGCCTACATGTATCTATAAATCGTCTTTGTACCGGCCCTTTTCTGAGGAGGGATTTCTAAGCTTTCCGCTTTGTCTTTGCAAGTTTAGTGTTCTGTATTTACGAGTTTTTATTGTGTCGCAAAGTATGTTAAGATATGTTTTTGTTAAAAGGAGAAGAGTTCGAGACGTTCCCCAACACTTTAACCTGCGTTTATGGTCACTGCCCGTCTCCTAAGAGCCATAGCGTGGTGTTTTGTAGGCTATATTATTCATCCATAAACAATTATCCACTATAAGAACATTTTTGACTGCGGCATGTATTTCCAGAGATCACCCCATTTAAACAAACTAACAATAAGTCTTCATCTTTGTAATGTTGGTATAGATGGTGATTACAAAATCATGCGCATATGTATGTAAGAGTACGCACTTAAACTTAAATATGACATTTATTTTCAAACAATCTTGAGATACTCTGTTTTGCATTTGCTGCATTTGAATTCTTTGTAATGGAAAACATGTTTAACCATTACAGCAATGTGATGTCATTTATGACTCTTAAGAAATCGTCAAACCGCATGCACCTAAAACACTAACGTACTTACCGAACAAAACTAAATGAACAATAATTTTGGCTTCTTAGTAAACTTCTTCTTAGTAAGATTCTTATGCCTTTGGTACTGGGAATATGGTTCAATTTTAAGTTCATGAATCGAATTGTATTATAATAGGTATTGGAGTCAGCGATCAGTTATCACAGAAACGTTTGATGGTATTAAAACTTTGTCGTCAAGTGTTACAGCTTTGAAATATCGTAGTTAGTTGTTTTCAGGTGTATTGTTTTGTTCCAAACTTTTAGAAGGAGATTATAGCGAAGTTTCTGAGAAGAATAACGTTGGTCTGTAATTTATATTTCGAGTTTCGGAATGATTTAAAGCTTTTAAATGTTAATTACAATTACAGAAACTTTTGTGTTTGAAACGGAATTACAGAAACCAATTAAAATAATCCTTAAAATAATAGAAGTTAGTTAACAAGCGCAGAAAATATTGTATGAGATGCGAAGCATGTGACGTATGTACCTCATTTTATTTTATGACCACAGCACAGCCTTACTTATAAAATATAGTTTTTGTAATTTATGTTAATTAAATTTCAAAATAACCCTCTTTATAGCTATGTCAGGTAAAGACGAGAAGACATTATTTCTTTTGAACTGTTTTTACGACTACTTAATAAAAAAAAAGCCGCACAAAGTCATCTAATCTAAATTGTATGGCAACAGATTTAAATAAATTATTTACATTGAACCATTTAGCATTAACAAATAAATGAACCTAGTCTTACTAGTGTATAGAAGCGCTCAATCTGTGCGGGATGAAGGCAGGCCGCTATAAACAAAGGCCGCGCTTGTATTGTCGCCGCAAATGAAGCGAGAGAATTGAAAACTGATGAAATACGATTGAAAAGTGAATGAAGCGAAGCAAACTGAGCAAATGAAGGACGTTAGTGCCCGCTCTACTGCCTCTTAATATGCGCCACTGGGCTATTTATATCATACACGATTGATTCATTGAGATTGCATTCAAATGTCAGCAGTATTGCACTTCGAGCAAAATATTTCCTACGCAGTTTTCCTCTACTTTACAGAGTTTTGTTGTAAAGTGATTTCTTGTGTAGAAATACAAGGGAGACAACATTTTAACAGACAGTTTTAGCTTTCTAGGTAGTTTATTTACTACCTAGAAAGCTAACTTATTAGTTAGCGTTATTTTGTACGTGTCCTGTTGACTAAAGGGCTTGCGCCCGAGCCCGACATATTGTTGAAAGTTAGTTGAACATAAACTTAAATTTTGTAAAACATGTTGCTCAACAAATAAAACATTGCCCTATAATTTGTTAGCTAATTCTGGTTCTAAGCTGGTAGTCAAACGGTCTTCAGGTTGTGGTGTTTTATTGCATTTCATGTAGGTACTAATATTAAAATAAAAAAGTAAAAAATAAAGTTAAATATTAAACCTGTTTAGATTTATTTTTTCAGACCATCAGTCTCAAATAGTATGTCGGTCTGAGAAAAGTTTCCTCGTATATTATTTACAAATTCAAGACATTTTTTTTTATTTAATTAAATTTAATTACAATATCCATCACTTTTTTATTTAATCACATAATCCCGTCGCTGTGAAAATCTTGGGAATTTTTTTTTTCAAAAATGCGACAAACAGTTTTAACAGTCCTATCGTGATGATAAAAATGTTAATCAACTTTGTGCTACTCTTACCGACACTGCATTAAGTCCATATATATACGTCACAAATTCTGTTCGCAGCTTGAATCGTATTTTTCCGTTTTTTTTTTGTAATAAAACTTCAGAATGTCTCGAATTTCTTCGTTAGATTCACTCATATTGGCGGACAGATAAACAATTGAAAGATGGAGGAAAAGATTATTTTTCTTTTCTTTTTCTATACATCATATATTTATTGATATTAAAACCCGCCAGATATAAACATTACAACCAAAGAGATTTTTCTTAAAATTTATACATACAAAATACGAAATGATCTTTTCACCGACCTATAAGTTTAATTCATATATTTATTTAAAACTAGTTAAATATATGAACAACAAGATTCTTTGGGATGCAAAGTAAATTATGTTCGACCATTTCAGGCATACAATAATTGGTTACCACACGATATATATAAAATTTATTTAAATATACGGTTCTACTTACGCGTGTATTTCGGGGATGCCCGACTAGTTTCGGTCTCGACAGGAGACCTTTCTCAAGGAGTAAGTCGTCCAGCCGCGACTGTACCGATATTACCGATACCGTATTTTATTATTTATTTATAGTTTCGTGGTATTTGGTGGTTGTAAACGCTCAAATGGCTTAAGCTTTTTCTGGCAACGCGTTATCCGTACACACCGTAAGTGTGCACTCCCCGTATGAGATTAATGCCCCGCGTGTTGAACATAGTGTACATACTTTGTTTTATGGCTTAGAGTAGGAAAGACGGAGCCGGTGGTGCCTCGTGGAAAACAGAATGTAGGTTGAAAGCATTTATTTGAATCTGATGCTGAGTGTAGATGTATTTATTAATGTCAGCGTTAAAGCCTGTGACACATTAAGAGACTTTATTACTGTTTATATACTGAGTATAAGTTTATTCATTGAAAACCGGTAGACAAACAATGATTGTATTGCATTACCGAGTCAGTGAGTGTGCCGCAGGCCAAACTCTACTTCTCCTCTTTACCTTCGTAAAGGCGAGCAGCGCACTTCGGTCTCCACGAGCGTCGGTATCACCATCATGTGACCCTTCGGTTCGTCTGTTTCCCTATATCATAAATTTTTTACAAGGTTTATCAAAGTATATGGCGGGTTTAATGGGGAGTTATTATCATATGAAAGTTAACTCAATCCAGAAACTAAATATATATCTTGTAAAAATCGTACACTTCGTGTGAACTTCGATTCTTTTGAAAGTTGAAACTCATATTTACATTCAGTTTTTACCCTAAAAGTTGTCAAATAATATTATTATTTATTAATATATTAAATAACAACTTGACTTCAGACATACATTGCTCACTTAACAATATATTAAAATATTTATAATTATGTATTTTAAACAGAAGTAGGTACATCCTTACTTATGTGTGTAAACTCTTATTTATACTATTACTCATTATTATTTATATTATGTTTTTTCATTATTGTGTTTTATTAAAATAGCTATACAATTCTTAATACAAAAATTTATCTGTATTATTTATACCGTAATAAATTTGAAAGACTGACGGTGTGTCCCGCGACCCGCGGCGATGTGAAATAGCGAGGTGGCGGCGACTGACGGTGTGTCCCGCGACCCGCGGCGATGTGAGCTAGCGAGACGGCGGCGACTGACGGGTTCATGGGGAAACAATGCCGCCCCTTTGGCGACCGCGACAAAGGGCCGACGGACTACACTCAACTGTTGCTCACTTACACGAAAGCTTCTGAAATTATAAATATGCTTTTAAAAGTTTAGCGAAACATGTCTTTTGGGTTGGGTTACATTTCTTTTTTATTTGAAATGTGAAATGATACTTTTATACGTTGTGTTTCTGGATTTCTCATTTCTTCTGTTACATATAGAAGTTAACGTTGCTATCAACAGTGAGCAGAGTACTAAACTGATAACTAAGCTTCTGAGACATAACCGGTAATTATATAATTAAAACCGATACATAAAAAAGATACATTTTGTCGAACATAAATAAAACTTGAACTGGAAAATGGGAGTCTTTTTTTGGAGTCGGTGAATAAATTACATTGGACTGAATCCAAATACTTGTGATGAGGATATAGAAATAATCGTTAACTTTACGTTTAAAAAACAGTCACTTTTGTTTTGGCAAATTGTATTTCGAAAGGAACAATTATTTTATTTTTAGTTAGTTTCTTTTTTAATAGGAGGAGAGTTAGGAGTTAACGGAGTTACCTTTTTTTTGATAATTCGAGTGGAAGTTCCTCACGGATGTCTGAAGGTAAAGAGTTTTGCTGACACGTTCTCTCTCCCGTTCCACGCTACCTTTGAAGACATCACCTCCACGAGGAAGGAAGCCACGGCATGGAGTTACATTCCTGGCAACAAATAAATGTTATGCTAAACCATTTTTTTTACTTATGAGGTAGTGTGGACTGATATCTCATAGCTACATAAAATTACTGACTAAATATCAAATCTCATATTTGGGAAATAAATTTTATAGTAAATCAAGTGGATAATATCCACTTCATTTTTTGCCATTTCCTACAGACTGCTCTATAACGCTTCCCCAACGAGACAGCGATCAATTTCCGTTCCCCGTCAATCTGATAGCTTCGTAGATAAATATGACAACAAATTAGTCGATACCAGATGTCGATTGGCTGCAGTAAAAGATCAGATCTAAGATATCTCATGTTGTCTATTACTCGTTCATATCAGTCCGCTGTATCGTTGAACCTCAAATATTGGTCGTGAAGAATTTTTATTGAGTGCACTTGATTTTTTTGAGGAAATAGAATAAAATTCATTTGTAGATAGACAAGGGAAGACTCTCAGTACTGGTTTATACTCCTCGCAATAGTTAGATAATTTAAATTTATTCCTTGATGTGATACTAAGACATTAAGAGAACATAAATAACGAGTAAAATAATACTATTAGTATTACACAGCAAAATCAAAATTAAAAACATTTATTTCAATGAAACCAATCACAGCTAGTTGCCTGTTTTAATACGTAGATCCTATGGAGAGAGATTGGTCGTATCACCTCAATTTGTGAGCACTTCCCTAACTGCATCAGCCAGTATCGGAATCCCTGGCGTCGATATATCAAGCGAAGTCCAGTTTCGCGGTCACTTAGAGAGTAAGGCCATATTAGCCTCGTAGAAGCTTGGTGTGCTGAACAGATCGAGACAGTATTTTACTCCGGCCCACCGCCTGCAATTGTATAAGGCGCAGGTTCGGCCGCATATGGAATACTGTTCTCATCTCTATGCAGGTGCACCCCAGTACCAGCTTCTCCCTCTTGACCGCATTCAACGGAGAGCGACTCGCATCATCAACTGCCAAGATATTTCTGATCCACTTGACACCTTGGCGTTGCGTAGAGAAGTAGCGTCACTCTGCATCCTCTATCGCTTCACTCTGTATCGCTTGTATCATGGGGAGTGTTCAGAGGAATTGTTATACCGGCCGCAGGTTTCCGTCATCGGCCTACGCGACAATATCCACCCCCATCACCTGGACGATTGGCACTCCACCACTGTGCGCTTCTCCAGAAGATTTTTGCCTCGCACAACCAGCTTGTGGAACAAATTGTCGCCTGCCGTATTTCCGAACCGATAGGACCTTCAAGAAAAGAGCTTAATCCTACCTAAAAGGCCGGCAACGCACTTGTGACTCTTGAATTGTTGGTGTCCATCGGCGGCGGTAGTCACTTACTATCAGGTGACCCGTCTTCTCGTTTGCCTCCTATCGCAAAAAAAAAAAAGAAAGGAGAAGAACACACAAGGTTCCAAAGACACCCGTTTTCAAATATTTAATGCAATTTTCTTGTTACAGTTCATAAGTGTATAATAAAATGTGAGGACAATGCAATACATCATTCTGAAATATAAACTCTAATATTTTAAGTATTAGCAGTCCGGGGATGAACAGCCTCGCTCAATGGCACTCGTTCACGAGCATGACGCACGCACCAGCCATCTTTAATTTCAACCATATTGAAGCGAGCCGAACGTCCCGACACATACGCCACCATTTGCAGGACTTCTAGGCGAGTGTGACATACTCAGAACTTCAAGGCGACATATAAAATAGATATTACCAGTTTTACACAGTTACACGATTCTCACATGTACAAATCTAAAATGTCTACATGAAACATATCATAAAACATATCATTTAATGTTTATATACCGTTACCTTTATGTAGGCGTTATCTGGGCTTGAATTAAGAAATCTTTTCATCGTGGGTTCCAGTTCCAATCAGAATACAGGTAATAATAATATTTAAATATGTATATCTCTAAGATACCACTAATCATATTTAAGTATATGTTTTATCTATATACCTTATGTATATGTTGTATACAAAAAAAAACACCTTAAACAAAACTAATAATTGGATCACTGTAATTATTGGTTTCTCAACAATAATCTCGAGCCCTGTGGATGCAGTAAATTTAATGCGGATATACATATGTATAAATGTATATTTGTAAGGTTAATGAAAATTCCTAACTAATGTGTCTTATCATTTTTTTAAATTGAGAAACTCAATAAAAAAGTATAATAGGCAATTTGAATATAATACTACAAATAATATTTACCTTCAAAGTAATCTATAATTCTTCAATATAATTTATTTTATATTTTGCATTAATAACGTTTTACTCTTCCAAGTCCCCACTTTATTAAGATTAGTTAGCAAGATACATTACCGTCCAAGTAGATGGCACTGCAGGATAATATAGACTAGAAAGCTGACGGTATTACTCGATTTTTTCTTTTATTTTAATAAGAGTACGCAATAATATGAGCAATAACTTGTTTCGGTATCATAAAGTTTTTATGTCGTTTTACGTAGTCACTAGCCATGAAATGTAGGTTTTTATTTGTTTTGTTTAAAACATATTTACTTTGTAATATCGGAGAAGAAGAGTACGAAAGTGCTGTTTTCATTTAATTAGACAGAAAAAACTATTTATAACCTGTTTAATTTTTATTACATTTAGTAATGGGTGTTTTTTTCTTTTTAAAAGACATCATCGACCGTCTCTTAAAAATGTTCGTTTGAAGCGCGGACTTTACACACATACAAACAATTGACACATGACACCCAGACTTGCAAAACGATTTGTGGAACACATATGTGTGGGAATCGAACCCACGACTTTTGACTTCGTCAAGTTCACCAATAATTAGACTTACTGCAAGCTAGTATATTATCTTTAATATTACGCGGTTTTGTCAAATAAATAGGTAAGATTTAGCATCGAATTATTTGTTATTTATTTAACATATATTAATAACATAAACAATGTTAAACATCAGGCAACGTTACGCTTCACGCAGATGCTGTTTTATTTTGGATACAACCAAATTGATATTGTGAGAGAAGCACAAAAATATTTAAAAATTCTAAATAACTGGTTCCTATCTAATCTAATAACAATTAATACGAAAAACACATAATTTATGATCATCGCTGCAAAAAATAAGAAAATTGACCATCAAATCCAAATAACAAAAAATAATTAAAATATTGTAAAATCAAATAGTAAAAGATACTTAGGCCTTATGAAATTATGAGGCCTTATATTGAGATATGGGGCACTGCTCCAAAATCGAATATCCAAGAAATTCAAGTCTTGCAAAATAAAACAATAAAACATTATAACTGCCACTACCTAACACCAACAATTAAAATCTATAATATCCGAATATTTAAACAACTATACATACTTAAAACTTGTATACTGATACATAAATTTAACGATAACAAAAGGTACACATTCACAACTAAGCCTTAAAGAAAAAACCTATAACCTTCAAGAAAAGAGCGTACTCCTACCTAAAAGGCCGGCAACGCACTTGTTGACTCTTGAATTGCGGGCGTCCGTTGGCGGAAGTAGTCACTTACCATCAGGTGACCCGTCTGCTCGTTTGCCCCCTATCGCAAAAATAAAATACAAACAACGTAACTGAACAAAAAAAGATAGAAGTTAGAAGCTTAGAACCGACTATGGTAAGAAAATATATTATATGAAGGTGTAAAACTTTATAATGAAATACCTGATGATATTACGAAAAATGGATAGCTTGTTTAAACTTAAAAAGACTTTAGAAGATAACATTATAAAAAAATGCTAACCGATAAATTGTCCTCATATCTTTAGTTTTATGTTACCGTATAGTGTATTGTGATCACAGAGTTACTTAATTTATTATGTTATTACATTTTCTCTTTTTTTTTTAAGAACAAATGTCTTTAAACCAAATAGTGTTACGTTGTAACTTTAAAAAAAAACTTACAATCTTTCAAACCTCTTTTCAGAGAATTTTTCATGCATATTCTTCAATTCTTTTCTTTTACCTCCATCCAATATTACAATTCGGAGATGATTCACACATCACTCGCATTCCAAATTCAATTGAGTCGAATGCATTTTACAATCTTCTGTCAGAGGAAGAAATGTGTGGATCAGAAAGCTAGTATTACATATTTCAAGACGGGGTACCGTTGTGAGCCAAAATTGGAACATACCTACAATTTGTACATCCATTTGAAATTAAGGCATCGAGGAAAGCAGGATCAAAGATGTTTTAGGTATAGTATCAATTAATAACAATCCCCTTCGTATTTGATTAATTTCGGAACATATTTTTTAGTTTTAATTACTTTTACTAACTAAAATTGTCTGTTTTTATATGTACATAGTTATTGTAGATATTTATATTAAATAAATATTTACAATAACTCTTCTGTGTTATAATTTACTTCTTACTTATAACAACAGACCAAAGTATATAGTACAAGTTCTTGATTCGATTTTGGACCTATTGAACCAACTTCATTAAACGCTTCCCTCGTGTTGAAAATTATTTACTTATTGGCTCATACACGTACATGAACTCAAAAAAAAAAACATGTCTTCTATGAACTTTATTAATAAACTCCCGTGGAGCGTAAAATTCCGAAATAGCACAGATATTATCAAATACCTTGTGCACGCTTGAGTGTAAACATTTAATATAACGCTCCATGGCGTCTCTGTTCTCTGCTGAGATCTAACAAAAACCTCTTTTGAATCTTCGTTTTATAAAGCTAGTGAACTGTATTGCACAACATAGCTCAACAGAAAACGATGCTGGGATAAAATGAAGCATTGATCGGCATTTCAATTATGTCGATCGACAAAAAAGAGAAGCGAGATACTCCAATGCTCGAATACGAAGTAAAGTATTCAAAAGCTAGAATAATATTTAGCGAGTGGGGGATATTGTTGCCGCGCTATGTAATTACGGAATACTCTTGTGTTGGTACGTCGGCAATGCGCTCTGTGCATTATTCTGCGATAGGTTTTTAACTTTTCCAACGAAGCAAACGCCGTCAGTTATGTCAGTATATTGTAGCTTAAAATAAACATAAGAAGACTTTGTTTATGTTGTATCTTGCCTTATGGATCGTTTTCTTAAAGCGCGTTAAAGTTATAACGAACGGAGAACATAAAACTTTAGGTATATTGTGTCTCCTAAATGTATTCAGCAGGTTTGTGATTCCATTGCTTAATTAAGCAGTCATAATTCACATTAGAATGCAGCATATATGTAGTTTTATTTATCCTCACGCCACCACCTTCATGAATGTGGGATAAGAAACGGACGTCTCAAAGGGACCGTAAATGTTTGGCGAAACTTTGTTTGTTGATTTAGGACACACTTTTCGAGGCTTGGGTCGTCTCTTCAGGACTATTACCGAGTTTTTGAATATTTACGTTACGTACTAATTAAAAGAAAATTTTGAAAAAAAAAATTAATCGAATTCTAAAGAACGAAAGTTTTAAATTTGGCTGATGTCTGTTAACTGTGTGTGAATATTACGCTATAATTTTTTATGTTAAATGTGTCTTATGATAAATAGTTCGCGATAGATTTTAGAGACACTATTTATGTTATTATAGGTTAAGGTTTTGCAGTATGTACAGTTTTTCTTTACAATATTACACTAAGGGAACAAATAACTTTTAAATGAAAGTAAGGGTGCTACATTTTTTAACTGCTATTTATTAATGAATGGACAGATACTTATCTTATTACATTTTAACTTACATCCTACTCATGTTGTCTGTGCTTGTCATCATGACGTCTCTGTAGGACCATCGGATCAGCTTGTCCCGGTTCAGGTACGTAAGGTCGTCCTGCTTCATCACCATGTCTGACATGTCGATATCCTTACTCATATTGGACATGTCTATATCTTTTCTGTATATCACAATGTCATGGAATTTCATGTTCTGGGTGAAGAAATGAGAAGTGTCTATTCTTCTGTCGAAGGGGAAGCCCAACGGCATTGTGTCAAAGCAAACGCTGAAGCGGCACATTTTGCGGTCCCTCATTATGCTCATGTCAATGTTTGGTAGTAGCGTGCCGGTCTTCACTGGAGTGACAATAGCGAACATCTGCAGAGGCATACCACCAGTGCGACCAAGGGGCAGGAGAAGTCTGTGCGGGAATCCAATACGGGTTTTGTACCACCAACTTTCCACATCAACATTCTTAAAAGTAGTTCCAGTCATGCCCACAGTACGATCAAGAACGCGGCGCGTCCAAGGCCTCTGCTCGATGACGCCGTGCATTTCTACAGAGTTACGCACGATAGTGTTCTTACCGGTCTCGAGTTTGTACATGAAGGAGTCGATCTCGACCATGTCGAGGCGTTTGTCGTTGACCGACACGAGACGGCCCATGCAGTCATACTTCGGACCGATGAAAATGCGAACGACACAGTCGGCTGTCTTATCGGATGTGATATCGATAGCCACTTTGAAGGGATGGTGGTTAAGGCGACGAGTGCGAGCAACGAATGTCATGTCGGAGCGCTTCTTCTTCATCTCTACTTCATCAAGGTATACAGCATTGGTGATGTCCATGTCGTAATCATCCATGAAGGTAACGAGTTTGTCGGCTGTGATCTTGTCGATCGTTACTCCAGGGAAGTCAAGTTCATCACGAGTGTACATAGGAAGCATTTTCTTAAATATATAGATGGTATCGGTGACGCGCTTCATCAGCTGCCAGAAGACAGGGTCACGAAGGCAAGTAGTGTACATGTCCAGAGCAGTGGGTACATAGGTATACCTAAAAAAATGGACATTTGTTTATTAAAAAGTGCAACGTGTTTATTCAAAAGTTCTAAAATCTTTAAATAGTAATTGTTAAAAAGTAACAAATATCGTTGAACATACTTGTCAAAGTTGTAAATATTGTAAGTTAGCATCTTCTTCATCAAGTTCATCATGTGGATAGTCTTGGCGTCGTCATTAACTAACCGCATACCTCCAAGAAGCAGTCTAGCTAGGTTTTCAATATCTTCAGGTTTCCTCAGACTGATAACAGTACCGTCGCGCTGTTTACAAAAAGTAATGAAGTATATGTCACTAAAAGCTAAACTATTTCTTAATCAAATGTTGAATACTTACGCGCTCTATCTTGCCAGACATGATTCCGTCACGGAGCATTCTCTCAACGTCATCCAACATGCGCTTAATTCTAACGTTCTTGTCAGTAAGCAGCACCATATTGTTTCCACGTACTGGCATGTGGTCTCCGGTGTGAAGAAGGATTTTAGGCCAGTAGCCGGTCTTCAGCGGCTCATGCCACATAATGCTCTTGATGTCGCACATTTCATGAGTAAGACGTTCAAGTCTGTATCTGGCCAACAGTTGCATGTTTGCGTAAGACAAGATTTCACCTCGACGCTCCTTGTTAAGGTTGTAAATATCGTCGGTCATCCAGTATGGATAGCTCATATGCAGATAGTACATGTATGTGTTAAGATCGACGTCCTCTGTGAAGTAGCTAATACGGTCGTTTGTAGTCATCGTGTGGCGGACTCCCTTGCGCCAGTCAATTACGACCAGGTTCTTGTCACTCACTTTGATACCGTAATAGTCATTAATGACTGGATCGGTTGCAGCCTTGCTCATTTTCATCATTAGGGTCTTTTGGATAATGTCACTGTCAACGAAAAAGTAGGGGTAGATCTCGTAGGGAGCAGGAAGTACGATTCCTTTGCAGTCGTTCCTGTGGAACACAGCGGCAGTAAGGGCATACACGAACATACCACCGTTGATGCGTTCCCGAAGCCAACAGCAAGTCCTCATGAATACATCAAAGTCCTTGGCGAAGTAAAGAATCCTGAAGACCTTAACAGCCTCATCAATGTGCAAGTGGTTGCTGTGGACGAACACCTCACCTCTCGGGAGCATACCCATTTTAAATGTGTCGATAAACCTCTTCACAACGTCTGCTTTCTAAAAGCATTTAACAATAGTGATTTATATTGTAACAAAAATTAAATATCTTTCTATTAAACTGTGTTCATATCAAAATTCCAGCTTACCAGGTACTTGTCCGTATTTTCTTCGAGAACCCACTCCCTAGCGATCTCCCGAATGTCGTCGTACATGGTTGGTTGCAAAATGTGGTTCAGTAACTTCATGATGCATAGCTCTTTCATCTTGATGTCCATGTTAGCTGTTTGACAAATATAATCTTAAAATATGGTAAAAGAAGGGAAAGGAAAATGATTGCAATTTAGTTAAAACATTTGTTTTCTTTGTTTTCAATCACATCATTAATTAAATACTTTAACACATTTTATCAATCCTATCATGGTCTCCACGCGCAGTTTTAGTAAATTTAATTTATGGACACAATTTAGCTAATGTCTAAATGTATATTGCTAAGTTGATAAGAAAAAGAGAATTGTCTTTACATTAGTCACCAGACGAATATGTACGTTTAAAAAATGTACTGATTTCTTTAAAATAATAACTTACCCATAGACTCCTTGCCGATAACAGTAGAAGCGTAGGCTTCATCTTTGACAACGTTGGCCGAGGCCAGGGCAAGAACAGCCACTAATATTAAGACCCTCATGTTGGACACCTCCACACGACTGTGCCTCTGTCTCCGTACAACCCACCTTTTATACGTCTGCCAAGACATTTGTCCCAACGTTATCACCCTGCATTATCAACATTGTTTTTTTTAAAGGTGTGATAACCTACATTTACATTATTGTGATTTAATCCGAGGGTCAGACAGTCACTTACACTAAGCTCGTGAATTTTATTTATTTGCTTTCTTTCATTATTGTAAAAATTATACCTTGATTGCGAACTTCTCGATCTTACTAGACATTTTAAAGCATATACTGTTTTTGTAACAGTGGGGGAAATGCATGAATCAAAGTCGAGCCTTCTCTTACATTACCATAATCTGATATTATTATGTCCATAAGCATAGCGTTTAAAACATTTATCTGTTTAAAAAAAGTGGAGATACGACTTTATTTAATGTCTATTGAGGACAATTTATAATGTTTTGGAAATGGTGTCGTGTTAAAGCTATTTTTTCGACTTGTACAGAATAAAAATTGAGGCAATCAGTATAATTTATCAAACAGACGAGTTTGCCCGTTAAAAATAGACTGATTGCCTTCATTTTCATTTGGAACAAAAGCTTTATACCTCGTTGAGCTTTTTTTTACAACAGATATTTTATTTCACCGGGGTGTGTATTTATGATTTTTTCATTATTACGTTATAGGTAGTATCGTATTCATTCATTTTTTTTTGTTAACTTTTTACTACTATACGTATTGGCTTGTCTAGAATTGATATAAGCTTAGACATGTGTCTGTAATATAGGACTAATGATGGACCTTATATATTGGTTACATATATAACTTCAATTTACCAAAATGAATCAACCTAGTGAACTTATGGTGCTAAAGTCGCTTAGCATCAATGAGCTAGATTAGTCTATCACATTCTTTATAAAGAAAAACATTCATACATACATACATGAACTGACGCTTGTATCCCTGAAGGAGTAGGCAGGGCACTTTTAGGGATTGGTTGGGGAAGTTTGGAGTAGCAAAAGAGGGAGAGGATATTGCTTATCATCTGAATAATTGGTTTGTATAACCAGTAGTTAAGTAAGGCAGACTATAACTCGAACTGCCTGTGTTGGGAAACTGCAATTTTCGTCTAAAAACAAGTATGTCTGTGTATTTTTATATTTTATTTATACTTTATGCACAATATGTGACAATGCGTGTGAGCGTTTTAGTTTTTATGTTTGCGTGTGTGAGTGTGAGTGCGTGTGTTTGTGTATAACTACACTAACGTGTATCCCCAAAGGGTAAGGCAGAGGCGTAAATAGCGCCCACATTTACTTCATAATATAGTCCTACTTACGTAACGTTAAAATGTTAACGTAATAGGGGGCAAGCTTATTGCCTATAATCCTTTTCCTATTAATATACTTTGGTTTTTTCAGCGCGAAAGTGAAGCAAAAGGATATTACTTATACAGATGGGTTGGGGAGTATAAACAATAGCTCGAGTAAGTCACATTCCTGTAACTCCAACTGGCGTGTGTCGAGAAGTCAGAGTCCTCTAGCGAAAGAATATGATGTTTTGTAAATGTTATTACTCTTAAGTTATTATTTTGTAAAATCAATTGGACTTACATAACCGAATGAATACTAAAACCTCTGAATAGATGAGACAAATGCTTTTCTATAAAAATGGCCACATGCTACTTATATTCTCAGAAACCCTTCAAACTGAAATATACAAAAACTATCTGAATTTTCTATAGTTTTTTTATGAGATTTGCCAACGCTTTTAGATTGCAAGCCCGATTACCGCTTTAATTGCGTTTTCAAATTTAAAGAGTTTTTTAAAACGATACGAACTATCCCAAGTAAATCTTATAAATGCGACAGTATATTTGTTTCATTGTTATGTCTTAACAACTGAACCGATCAGCACGAAATTTTGCATACAGCTTGCATGAGTTGCATAAGAGGACATACGAGTAGAATGAAATGAAAATTAAGCTTAGTTATCAATTATTCAACATTAAGTTTGAGGTTGAATAAATCCGTGCAATAACACTTCTGCTATGCAGCAATGTAACACATACATGGTGTGTAAAGAATGTTCGTTTACTAAATGTGGCAAAATAAATATTGTAATAAAATTAACAACAAATGAGTGTAGTTGCCAAGTGTACTGAGAACTTCTACTGATAAACGTTTCATAGACATGCCTATGTAGATATTGTAATATTTATGTACTTATATTTAATCACATTATATAATATATTCCCTAAGGGGTTGGCAGAGGCGTATTAAAAGCCCAAATTTAGTCCAACTTACGTAACGTATTGTATGTATCTGTATATACTCTCTGATAGATGACAGTCCAATTTCCTAGTAGCCTTTTATGGCCCCCATGGAAAGAGTTGGGGTGGCCCTATCCATCTCCACCGAGAACAACACGTCTATCTAATAATGAGTTTCAATATGATATCACTGTCACAATCTTTATCATCTCAGCCATTCAACGTTCATTTAACGTGAGCCTACTTTTACGCTCACTTATGGAGTTGTATAAAATTGGTACAACTCTATTCACTTTCTTAAAGACATATATGGGACAATGGAGAATGATTCTTTGCTGTCCAGGATGTCGACAGAATGCGGTAAACGACGTACCAGCGTACGTGTTTGCTTCCCACTTTGATCCCGGGTATTTTAAGCGGGACGTGAAAAAGCATCTCACCAGGCCGCCATATATACTGTGGTGAGCCACACTCTTGGACTCCACTTATTGCTTTCCATCAGGCAGAGTGGAGTATGGTATTGTTAGCTATAAAAAAAATACATTAAATAACGAGCGAGGCATATTTCAAAGTGTCTGATAGTCTGAGTCCCTTGTGGCTCTACATACCTTTCATCCTCTCAGTATTCTGTGAGAGGGTTCAGGGCTACATTATAGGTTGCAGAAAAAATTTAAAGTTATATCTCACTTTCAATACACGTTTACGTTTTTGAAAATATTAGCCCCCAGTAAATTGTAATTGACAGCGTTACTAAACGTGGCTGAAAACTTGTGTAACTCTATCAAGATTGCCTTGTCAAATGTGAAATTAATATTTAAATAACTGCCTGTGTTGATCTATAACCGCCTGTTATCAAATGCCTTTTCAATCACCAGATAGGTATTATAAAATGTACAACAAATACTATACAATAAAACACAATTTTGTGCTATTATGTTGCTAAAAGTAAATGAACTAAAATTAGGCTATTCAAATAAGGTAGTTAGGCAGGGAAGATAAGTGAAAAAGGAATAAGAAAGAAATATAATAAAAGAAGCTAGAAAATGATAAACATATTAGCTCACATTACATCGTACTGATTATTTAAAATAGTTTATGAATCTCTAACAGTTCAATTCCAAGCGTTTCTATCTTCCATATAATATATATACATATATATAATATCACGAGCAAGTCAGTCAGACAGCTGTTTTCATTAGCGATTATAATAATATAGTAATAAATAAACACCCTACGACCTGCAAAATGATAAATTATAGTTACTGAAGAATATTCCACCAAGTTTAAGGGCGTGTTTACCAACAGTTTCTACTGATATATCATTTGAACACAAGGTATGTATGTTGCAAAACCTTTATCTGTTTATTGTCACTTTCACTTTGTGGCTTTTGATCCTAACATGCTATGAACAAATAGCATAAACAACTTGTTGTCTAGATTGTAAGACTTGTTTACATGTATTGAGTACGTAACTAGATAATATGTAGTTAACAGTGACAGTCAATATTGTCATTAATGTTAAACTAGTGTGATCACGTTTATGCTTATGTTTGTATGTCTTTAGAAGTCGATCGTTGGTTAGTCCTAATATTGACAGTATCAAAGATATTTTCTAAATTGGCAATTAAGGCCCAGTAATAGAAACAAAAGAAAACAACTAAGAGAGTTAAATGACATTTAATTAGAGGGTTTAACATAAATGTAAGTAGTAGCAACACTGTTGTAAACTTACATATTATATCCATATTGGAAGTCAGAATACATCGTAGTACAATCAATTAGTCTACAGTGCTAATGTTTTACTATCCAAAACACCGTACCAAAGAAACTGTCCGATAGGATTCATCAAAGTTGTATTACTTGTTAAGAATAATAGAAGCGTCGATTGCCTTAAAAGATAGTACGTACGTTAGAAACAGCTTGCAGCGTAACTTGTGACAAGTTAAATTTGTTAAAAATATAAAAACCCACTGGATTTACACACTCTCACTATGGAGAAGATTAAAATATAAGTAATAACTTACAAGACGAAATCCATCAAACCGTCTGGGCTCTAGGGCATCACAAAGAAACATATGCTAACGGGGTGCCCCGGGAAAAGTTTAAAAAAATGAAGAACGGAATGATATAGAAGCCTTTTCGAAATAGTCTCCGTTCCTTTCTAATCACCGTCGAATGCACCATTGACTGAGCACTCACCACCCACTTGTCTTTACGGATCTCTTACACGCTATTCAGATGCAGCCGCAACATCTTCAGGGTTCTTAAAAGGAATTCCTCTGAGTTTATCTTTTATTTTTGGAAATAAACATAAGTAACACTCGGAACTGTATGGAGGATGACTCACTAACTCCATACGACGAACTTCGATGGTCCGTCTGCCGGAGTGAGCTGGAGCGTTGTCTTGGTGTAGGAGGATCCTGCATCTTGGGCGCTGCTGTCTAACATTTTCCAAGACAACTGGTAAATAATGACTGATATATCAATCTTCAGTAACAGTCCTTTTTCCAGTCTGTCCAAAGAACGAGGCAATCATCTTTTTCCTTTGACTTTAGCCCTTCTTTAGTATTGAAGGCAAATATTTGAATTGAAACATTCAGTGCGCAGATTGTCTCTTGGTTTTGAATTCGTAACAATATATCCAACTTTGACCAGAGCAGCACCAATCCAAACGACGACGGTGTTTTTGATCTTCCCTCAAATTATGAGGTATCCATTTAGTAGAAAGCTTTGTCACGCCTAAATGTTCATGTAAGACTTTTTGTACTGAACTCATACCAATGCCTAAAACTGCCCGAATGTGTTGATATGTCACCCTTCTATCAGCTTATATAATTAGCCGCACAGCACTCCCGTTAGTCGCCGTAGAAGGACGTCCTTCTCGAGAACCATCAGTTTAAACTCTTTAAACGAAATGGAAACAGTGACACGAGATGAGGCTTCGTAATGAAATGCAAATCAAAGTCTATCGTAAACGTGTTGTTGAGTAACCCCACTACGAAAAACAGGCATCGTAATATATGTATTTACATCAAACGTATTCCAGCGTAACATTTAAAATTACCTATCAATTTTACCTGGCTATAGTTACCGTGGTCCCGCGAGCAGGTGCTTATCCAACGTGAAAAGCTTGCCCTTCGTTTATTTAAAACAATGTACGGCTAAAATTTTATCAAAATCTTTTAATCCTTCGAGGCTCGGAGCTTTTATACGCAAAATAAATAAGCAATTTGAATGTTCGATATTGTTAGATTTATTTATTATTCTTTGCTTGTGACATAATGTCGGCCGCGGGCAACCGTAACCAAAATTGTAAATTTGTAGAAGAAAATTACCAATTTATTTCTTAGCTTTTGCCAAAACAGTTTTGATATTTTTTGCTTATAAACCAACCCTCTATTAAAGCGAATACGACAAAAAAAAATATGATTAAAATCGGTCATGCCGTAATTGACTTTTAGTGAGTGTAACGAAAGCTATTTTATTTTTTAAAATAAGAAGTAGCTTTTGCTTGCAGCTTCGCTCGCGTGAATGTGGTTTTTGTGTTTTTTTTTTCCATAGGCTTATTTATGAACCAACCGTCTTAATCCGACATAGAAATCGGTCATGCTGTTATTGTGTTTTTACCTGCAGCTTCGCTCGCGAAAATGTATTTTTTATTTACTTTTAAACTAGCCCTCTATTGAAGCAAATACGATAAAAAAAGAATTATTAAAATCGGTCCAGCCGTTCAAACGCCTTTCGTTAGTGTCACTAAAACTCATAGTGAGACTAGCGAAAGGCGATTGATTTTTATATATAAGAAGGTTAGACTATACTCATTTATGTGTATATCCTTTAGACACAAATATAACAAGATATATTAACTTGTACTACATATACCACTTCCTATAATTTTAAACACATGATTGTATTTAGACTATATATATTTTTGAAGTGAAAACTTCTTTTAGCACGGTACGCATATTTTTAGATGAGATAAAATCTATGGACTCGCGACACCGTTACGAGACGCATATGTCCAATCAACGCAATATTAGCACTACGAGATATAAAAGTACAATTGATGCGGTATTCACGAGATATTTAAATAACTTCGAATCAAAATTGTTTATTTCCTATTTTAGTTACCATGAAACTATAGTTTCTATTTTAGATTGTAATAATTTTAATGATAATGGTGATGATACAGGAGTTGTCGAAATTTTTAACGTAGATTCATAAAAGAATATTATATGTTTTTAAAGTTTATAATAATTAATAAAATACAATTCATTAATAAAATGCAATTCATTACCCAATAACCCAATAACCCTAGTACGCATCTAAAAATGTCTAACGCGCCAAAATAATTTTTCACGTCTGTCGGCACTCCAGGAGTGCATTTTTTTTTATGAATATTAGTAACTTGGGTTACACATTACTAGTATTCCTGTTAACCTCTCAGACAGAAAAAATACTCCTGCTCATCACACAATCATTTGCCCTTAGTGGGAATCGAACCCACGACCTCTGGCTTAGCAGTCAGGGTCAGTATACACGAGGCCAACAGGCCAGTCAGTCTATGGTTTTGAAAGACCCTATTTCCACAAGTGGACAACAGTGGGCTAAATGATTGATTGAAATATATTTCTATTAATCTGTAAGAAACGATAATTTCATAAGACCTTACGTGTTTTATCATGTCTTCTTCATATTATACATTAGTATATACATGGGAAAAATGTAGGTAAGAAATATACCTCTGCCTCCCCTTGAGGGGATAAAGGCGTGAGCGTATGTATATATATATGTGTACTACTCTATACCTCCCAAGGGAAGAAGCGAAGGCAGTGGCGAACTGCACTCCTGTACTTTACCAATCATAAAATTGTGTGACAGGGGGGGGGGGGCAAGCCTATTGCTGTGGACCGGCACATATGTATACCGGGTATACATACTGTATAATACATATAAGTCCGATCCCTTATTCAACTTGTGCGACACCCACGCAAAGAGATGGTATCAGCACTACTATTCTCCTCCACCGAGAAACACAATGCTACTACACATATATTATAATACTACTTAAAAAGGTACAAAGATTTTGTACATAATTTTAGCAGCATTATATGATGTTTAGTTTGTTTCATTACATTTTGTAATATTTAGTTCGGATCTTTGCTAAAATCTTTTTGTTACACTGAAAACAACAAAGTAATGGCATCATTTCTGTCTCATTGTTGTATCGTGTGCCATTTGGGAACAACTGCGGTCACCTAATGTTTTTAACCTTTTCGTTTTACCTTTTAAAAAGTTCCATATCAGCAGCTTGAATAAACACTACACGTAATGGCTGTCCCGGGGCCACATCTGTATGTATTTTAACATAATGATAACATTTTATTGTTGTGTTACAATATCTGGCTTTAAAAATGTTTTAAAAAGGTTCACAAATCTTTCTGTCCCCGAAAGACTGCCTACTTAAGAAGACATATCTACTTTCTAAGCAGGTCACTAGTAAACTGAAAACCACGGTAAAGGGGATCCCGGAGGCTTAATTCTTAGGGTATTCCCGGGTCCCTTGTAATAGACCAATTTGTGTCAGAACGAGTGTGGTTTTAGTCGGTTCGATTCTGACATGATACCTAACCGGTAACTCAGGCCTCCTCTTTGCTTACCCTGAATTTGAATAGCGCGCAAGATTATTTTTTATTTTATATATTTTAAATGGTGTATTTTGATTGTTCACAGACATTCCGGCACGGGTTCCCGTTTTCACCAACAGCATTAGCATGGGACCCCATACAGAAATTACTCGCCATAGGCGACAAGGGCGGCAACCTCAGAATGTATCCTTTTCACACTTCACTATAATAATAGCAGATGAAAAGAGAAGAGCGTATGGTGAGTCAGAATACCCGACATTTTACAGGACCACACTATAGTAACGATTAGATCATGTTTTTTTCTGCTAAAACAGCAATAATATAAAAAGGTATTTTGAGTTTGATGGATTTAAAGGTATTTCATGCAATAGCTCAAGAGTGGGCGGGGAAGTTGAGGCCTATTATATTAGTTTATTTTAAAATCTGTTCCATATTTTAATTTTGGCTTGTGGAAAAATATCCACAGACTTCAATCCGCTTTAATCTTGATAAGTGTTTAGTTAAATACACATGTTCGCTCCTGTATCCCCTAATGAATAAGCAGAGGTGTATAAAACACCATGCAAACAATACCACCATTACATTTAGCCAATTACAATTTGGTCCCACTAACGTAATAATAGACAATAATAGCCATTAACTGCCCTGTATGACTGTATACACACTATCTGTTAGATAACAGTCCAATCCACGTAAAGAGATGAGGTGACTGTTCTTTCTACTCACCCGAGCCCCACGCGGCAGACGGCAGACAGCAGACCAGCGGTGGAATAATAGTAGATGTATGACAAGGGAGCAAAATTATATAATTACGGCTAGGGCGCTATTTTGAATTCCTTCAAGGGATTCAAAATACATGGCCTGAGGGATAAATATTTATTATACTCTACTTTTCACCTCCTTCTATGAGAAAAAAAAATAAGTGACACTCTTAAGTAATTCATGAATAAGTTTAATTAAAAAAATACATGAATGTAAAAAGGTCAATTACAAATTTATATTTATATTTGATACACTGGCGCAATTCTGAAAATTTATTGTCACAATAGTCTAGTGGAGAATAGAGCTTTTTTTTTTACGTTGGGAAATCCGGAGGGGTGTGCCTTTACTTGACCGGCTAAAACCACCACGGTGTTCCTTCCTCGCACCTGCTGCCGAGGGCCGCGGGAACACGACATTCTCCATCCACGACCCCATCTCGTTTTGAAGGGGGGAAAAGTGCCACTCCCCCCACCATCACTCCCTGAGGGAGGCGCGCGGAACACTACACGCGTGCAACCTCGGACCTACTAAACGATTTGGGCGGTGGACTGTATCCCACGTACACCGCCCTCGGGTCCATTTACGGAGGCCGAATTAGGCATTGTCGGCCCTCCTCCAACGTCCCGTGTGTCGTCTGTGGATGGAGAGGGTAGTCGTGTTTTCCCTCTCCCTTTCCGCAGACTCTTTCTGTGTCATAAGTGGAGAAAAGAGCTACTTTGCTCCGTCTTATAGAGGAACAAAACGACACTTTTCTAATAGAAGGGATGAAAATAGTATTCATTACCCGTTATTTTTTTATTAAATAAGACCGACCTTGAGTGTAGTAACCTTTTAATTAAAATCGCGAAGATATCGCTTAATATAAACACAATAAAAAAAACATTGTCGAATTGGGAACCTCGAATTACAATTCAGTCACCTTTAATTGTAACCTGTTGCCGCTATCACATTTTGCAACATACTTGCAAAGTTGTTTACTTGTTGGTAATTAATTATAAAACAAGTACGCTACAGACGGAAAGGGGATATCATGGCCAGTAAATACTTGAACCACCATCGTCAGTTCTATAGAAATCTGGCTTACACACTGGACTAGTCACGATTATTAACCGATAGAGCAAAAGTTTGTAGTGTGACGTTGTTTTGACTGGCGAGCAGCACCATTAAGAGCAGCTAATGTTTTGATGATTTTTAGAATATGGTGCAGTTAGTTTATGTATTTATTTATTTTCTATCACACAAGTATATTTGAACTGTATTTAAATAGCTTAAATGATTAACATTTATTGCGGCTTTTCACGGGTCATTTAACTGGAGCTAACGGTGAAGTGGTATGTCGAAATCGAACCAAGAACCAAACCAAGGCATACGGTGTTTCAGGTCTATTGAGCCCGGGCAATCTAAGGACGAAGAACACCTGGAGTCCTTTAGAAACCGATGCTGCCCAAATATATGTATGATGTAATTATAAATCTTCCATATTACGAATATCTACAGTGATTAGCTTGCAGTTTTGTTTATACCAAATGGAAATAACCGTAACGAGTAACATGCATAGCGTACATTCTCACCTACAGTGTCCTATTGTAAGGAGATAAAGTAAACAAACGATCGTAGCGCCCTGAGGTTATCGTTTGTTTACTTTTATCTTAATATATGACCGTTTAATTGGTTCTTGAGGTGAACATGTGAAAAGTAGAGATACGAACCCTTCACTTAACAACAGCATAAAATTTAGCTTCTTATTTACAATGCATACCTGCACTCACGCTTGTATCTCCGAAGGGTTAAGCAGAGGATTAATTACCTTTCATATATAGTCCAACAAACGAATGGGAGGCAATGCTATTGCCGTCATCCTAGCACTTTTGGGAATTAGATGGTGAAGTTTAGAGTATATTTATTTCTTTACAGGAAAGACGCACTCTCTCCACGGGAAAATTTATCGCTGCCAATCTTATGGATCTTTTTAGGAACTCCATATAATTGTTATGGCGCTTAGAGCATGCCACACTCTCTGAAACTCACCATAAATCATAATCCAGCGTATTAAGTTCGGGACGGCCAGACTTTAGCTCTGATGAAGTCCACGCTTAGGTGGATCGAGCTTAATAGCCCGGTGCTGAGTCTTTCTGAAAAGACCTTTCTTGGTTATGGATAATGATGTTGTTAAGAGGCTTATCCACCTTTTCAAAAATCGCATTTTGATACACGTGTGCCGATGTTTTGACACATTTTTCACAAAAATATTGCTCAGTCACTCTTTGAACTCTTTGAGAGCTAACACCCCACCAAACCATGTTTGAAGTCTTATAATGTCCACGTTTTGTGTTACGTGTTACTCTGCTGACTAATTGGGAACCTTCTGTAAAGCTTTGAGCATAAACTCAATCATTCTGCTTGATAAAATAGCTAGCTAGCTGTCGTTTGCGTACCGCTTAAGAAGTTGTTTTGATTTTAGCCAGTGCGCCTCTCATAGGCTGCAATTCCTAGATCATTTTAAATATATATTTTTAGGTGCATGGATAATAATGTTCAATACATTGTTCTGGGTGCTACATTCATTTTCCGAAATATTTTTTTTTGCTTTTCGACAGGAACACTTTTTAGTGGTAGAGCCATGCTTAGGCACGAATGGGCTGGCTCAACCGGTGCGATACCACGGCCTCACAGAAAACCGGTTGTGAAGTAACGCTTGCGTTGCATTTTCCCTAATTGAGTAAGGTTTCCGGAGGCCCAATTCCCCCTCCCCCCTTTTCTCTCCCCTCATCTCCTTCATCCTTTTTTCCATCTCCTCATCCCTACTCTCTTCTTTCCGCTCCCTGCATCCCCCATCCCTCATCACCCTCAAAGGCGGGCAGCGCACTTGCGACTCTTGAGTTGCAAGTGTCCATGGACGGCGGTGTCACTTACCATCAGGTGACCCGTCTGTTCGTCTGTCCCCCTATAATATAATAAAAAAAAAAAAAGGATTTCTTTGAATTCTTTCCATCACTGCTTGCAGAAAAAGATCTTCCTGTCCGTAGTAGTACGTAGTATTCTACGTGGACAGGAAGATCTTTTTCTGTCACAAACAGAGGAGGGTTCATTGTACCTATCAATAGCCCGATACACAAACATTCAACAAGTACCAAGCGGACGGAGAGCTTTAAAAATGCGTTTGGCTCCATATTTAGTTTGTGTAATGCTATCACAGCAATGCAAAAATCATAAAAATATATATAATACTGATGGGCGCTTTCAGTGGTAGAGCCATGCTTAGGCACGAATGGGCCGGCTCGACCGGTGCGATACCACTGCCTCACAGATAACCGGTTATGTGGTAACGCTTGCGTTGCATTTCCCCGAATTGAGTGAGGTTTCCGGAGGCCCAATTCCCCCTCCCCCCTTTTCTCTCCCCTCATCTCAGCGCACTTGCGACTCTTGAGTTGCAAGTGTCCATGGACGGCGGTGTCACTTACCATCAGGTGACCCGTCTGTTCGTCTGTCCCCCTATAGTATAAAAAAAAAAATTAGAAAACAATGAATATTCATATACAAATTACAGATTCCAAATTCAAATTTAATGTTATGATTTTTTATTGTAACAGTATTTATGGCCCGACCAAGTATATTATTACTTGTAGATACACACATACATACATACACTCACGCCAAATCCCCCAAGGGGTAGGAGGTGGCGTCTGAAACACCCACTGCTTGCAATCCATAATTTAGTCCCACTTGCGTAATAGAGGGCGAGCCTAATGCCGTCAACGGCGCAATACCTGTAAATATCAGTCGACCACATACACACAATACGACCACGGAAAGACATGGGGTGGGCCTAGTCTACTCCACCCACAACCCTACTTCATTGTTATTTGTATCGTCCTTAATTAATAATTAATTACTAGTAAATAAAATTGTCCTCTTTTGAAGCTAGTGCCAAAAAAACCAGCTACAATAGCGATAGTATATGTTTATATACTATCGCTATTTCATTATGTACCCTTTCCATACCAGCTTCTCTTCACTACCATACACTATCGTTATTCAACTGAAAAGAGTTATCTTTTTTACTCACTTGGACTCAGTTTAATATAATCTTATCAAATCCTCTACATAAAGCAATCTCTCCGACTTTGAGATATGAGAGCTGTTGATAACAGTGACCGAGTTACCGCCGTAGGGTCAGCAGGATGGCTTAACGATCAGCCTTTAGTACGGTCAGCCTCATAAATACGTAAACAGGCGAGTTATCGATGAGTTATTAAACATGTTGACGTTATTTATAACGTAGAGTTAGCATAAAATGGAAGTTGGTTTAAGGAAATGTTTTGGAAGTTATCGCATATTAAATTATTATTTTGATATTTTAATGTATGAAAATAAATAAGCTTAATAATTATAATAATGCCGTAATACTTTTAACTGTAAATATTTTATTGTATAAATTAAACTTATTTTCGAAGCTAATTATATACATACATACGTTCACGCCTGTATCCCTGATAGGATAGGCTGTGGTGTACAAAACACCCGCACTTATTAGAATTTGATTTCTCTAACGTAATAATGCGCTTGTCCTATCAGCGTCAATAGAGCACCTTATAAATTAAAAGATTATAAAATTGCTAAGATATTGGATGGGAAATGGAAAATACGAGCAGATGTCTGCTGCCAGCGCTTCAGTATCGATACTGAGCGGTGACTAGTTTCTGGGTGGATGTAGTTGGCCCAGTAATTTACAATTACATATGTTTTACTTTGAAGATCACTTTTCTGTACGCCACTCTGTAGGCCACTCTGTAGGCCACTCTGTACACCACTCTGTAGGCCACTCTGTACACCACTCTGTACACCACTCTGTAGGCCACTCTGTACACCACTCTGTACACCACTCTGTAGGCCACTCTGTACGCCAATCTTTATGCCACTCTGTACACCACTCTATACGCCACTCTGTAGGCCACTCTGAACACCATTCTGTAGGCCACTCTGTACACCACTCTGTACGACACTCTGTAGGCCACTCTGTACGACACTCTGTACACCACTCTGTACGCCACTCTGTACACCACTCTGTACGCCACTCTGTACACCACTCTGTACGACACTCTGTACACCACTCTGTACGACACTCTGTAGGCCACTCTGCACACCACTCTGTAGGCCACTCTGTACACCACTCTGTAGGCCACTCTGTACGCCACTCTGTAGGCCACTCTGTACGCCACTCTGTAGGCCACCCTGTACACCACTCTGTACGCCACTCTGTACACCACTCTGTACACCACTCTGTACGACACTCTGTACACCACTCTGTACACCACTCTGTAGGTCACCCTGTACGCCACTCTGTAGGCCACTCTGTACGCCACTCTGTAGGCCACTCTGTACACCACTCTGTACGCCACTCTGAACACCATTCTGTAGGCCACTCTGTACACCACTCTGTACACCACTCTGTAGGCCACTCTGTACGCCAATCTTTATGCCACTCTGTACACCACTCTATACGCCACTCTGTAGGCCACTCTGAACACCATTCTGTAGGCCACTCTGTACACCACTCTGTACGACACTCTGTAGGCCACTCTGTACGACACTCTGTACACCACTCTGTACGCCACTCTGTACACCACTCTGTACGCCACTCTGTACACCACTCTGTACGACACTCTGTACACCACTCTGTACGACACTCTGTAGGCCACTCTGCACACCACTCTGTAGGCCACTCTGTACACCACTCTGTAGGCCACTCTGTACGCCACTCTGTAGGCCACTCTGTACGCCACTCTGTAGGCCACCCTGTACACCACTCTGTACGCCACTCTGTACACCACTCTGTACACCACTCTGTACGACACTCTGTACACCACTCTGTACACCACTCTGTAGGTCACCCTGTACGCCACTCTGTAGGCCACTCTGTACGCCACTCTGTAGGCCACTCTGTACACCACTCTGTACGCCACTCTGAACACCATTCTGTAGGCCACTCTGTACACCACTCTGTACGACACTCTGTAGGCCACTCTGTACGACACTCTGTACACCACTCTGTACGCCACTCTGTACGACACTCTGTACACCACTCTGTACGACACTCTGTAGGCCACTCTGCACACCACTCTGTAGGCCACTCTGTACACCACTCTGTAGGCCACTCTGTACGCCACTCTGTAGGCCACTCTGTACGCCACTCTGTAGGCCACTCTGTACGCCACTCTGTACACCACTCTGTACGCCACTCTGTACACCACTCTGTAGGCCACTCTGTACACCACTCTGTACGCCACTCTGTACGACACTCTGCAGGCCATGCTGTTTTAATAAATAAATAAATTATTTTGTTTGTTTCTTTGTTTGTTATGCAAAAGAAGGAAATAGATATTGTTCATACAGATAGATAAGACAATGCAAGCAATAGCTCGAGGACGTGGGGACTGCATACCTTTAAATCCCTCTTCCCCCCTCTCCTCTTTTCAATCTCTTCATACCCCCACTCTTCTTTCCCCTCCCCGCGTTTCCCATTCCTCATCACCTTCAAAGGCGGGCATTGCACTTACGACTCTTGAGTCGCAGGTGTCCATGGACGGCGGTTGCCACTTACCTTCAGGTGATCCGTCTGAAAATTATAACTGACTATTGCCGGAATATCCAAGGTGTCTAACCAAAGCGAATTGACTTTGGATAGCAGCATCTTCGTCTTCGAAAATAAATCGGCTCACCTCTATAGTACATCGTCATACTTAAAGAAGTGTTGCTAGAAAATTATTCTTTAATTGACAACCTTCTAAATTATTTCACCCTAATCATTAAAAGCGATTCTTCCGGAAAAAATACCCACAGCCTATTCTACAAACAGTGGCCATGATCTAAAAGTCGTTTTAAATGTGGAGTGGCTAAATGTTTGGCGGTTCGGTCTGCCAAGAACCGGTTATATCCGGTTTGGTGCCTTTGATACTTAAGTGGTTTGGAGTGATCCACTTTTGCCGCCGTGCCTCCCGTTTCAGGGGACAATTAAACTCGGTTTGCAATAATAAAGTTGTTGGAACAACATTATCTGTGACTTTGTTAAATTATGAACCGCTGGAGTAACTTACAAAAGGCATTTTAATGACTTAAGGACGCTTAGAAACTAATTTTTTTTTTTTTTTTTATACTATAGGAGGACAGACGAACAGACGGGTCACCTGATGGTAAGTGACACCGCCGTCCATGGACACTTGCAACTCAAGAGTCGCAAGTGCGCTGCCAGCCTTTGAGGGTAATGACGGATGGGGAAAGAAGAGAGGAGGGATGAGGAGATGGAAAAAAAAGGAGAAAGGAGACGAGGGGAGAGAAAAAGGGGGGAGGGGGAATTGGGCCTCCGGAGACCTCACTCATTTCGGGGAAATGCAACGCAAGCGTTACTTCACAACCGGTTTGTTTTCTGTGAGGCCGTGGTATCGCCCCGGTCGAGCCGGCCCATTCGTGCCTAAGCATGGCTCTACCACAGTAATTAAGTACATCGGAAAGTAGGGAATTCATGCTTCACCATGGTGAAGTGCTTAGCTATTTAAATTGTGTATTCCTATCCAATTACATACATGCATATGCTCACCCCTTATTCCTCTCAGAGGTACGCACAGGCGAATCAAACGCAAACATTTGGTTACCTATAATAATTTAGTTCCAATAACGTAATAGGGGGCTACCCTTTTACCGTCATCCGGGCACTTTTGGGGATAGAAAGGTTTATATTCTCCAATACATCTGTATAGGGAGTATAAGAATGTAGCCCAATTGAGGTAATAGGGGGCGGCTCGCCCCTATTGAAGTTGGCAAAATATGTATGTAAATAATGGAAGTGGCTATTTTCCTAAAAAAAAGAGAACCAACAACTTTTTGAATTGCTGAACAGTTGTCGGCATCACTATACAATAATAACAATATCTAATAAAACCGCTTTTGAAATGTATAATAATCTACCCATCGAGATGTGCAAAATAGATTTCTTTAACCAAAAAGTGAAGAACATATCGATTCATTACATTATATACAATACTCCTTTATTTAGACGATACATATATTGTCATTATAAGAATAAGTATAATTCAATTTATTACGTAATAATCATCATTATTGATCAATTGACTACACGGATAGCGTATTGGTCGCGCTGAGTGTTGTGGGTTCGATCACCGCACTGTTGTAACAACACAACACGTTGTGTGATGCTCCAATTGTTGTTCTGAATCTGGGTGTTCTTTGTGTCCGTTGTTTGATTGTATGTACCCGCTGTCGCATATAAAGAAAATTAAAATCGTTTATTTCGGCTGAACCAATCATAGGTAGTTTAGAATTGTCACGAGAGGAAGTCGGTCAGACTAAGTCAGTCATGAAGCTAGTTGCCTGTTCCAATACGTAGATCCTATGGAGAAGAACAAGCATGAAATTCTGGACAATAGGACACTCTTTCAAATATTTTACATAAGTTTCTTGTGACAGTTCATCAGTGCACATTAAATAAAATAAGATATAGGAGGACAATTCAATTGAATTGAAAACAGTGTGATGAACACCCACGGGAAGTGATAGGGTGACCCTATTCAACTCCACCAAAACCGGCACACGGCTTTATTTATACCTAGTTATGAGCCTTTCTTGTAGAACATCTCTTAGAATACTTTCTCTCATAATATTTCATTGGCTTCTTTACTTCACCCATAATCATTCCAACCTGTAAATAAAACGAGATAAGAAAAAACAAAAGAAGAACATCTAGGAAAGAGCCACTCAGCTAAATCTTCTTATTATGGTAATAGTAATTGAAGAGGAAAATATACGGATCGGTTCAGGCTTAATGTGGCACGATTACAAGCCGGCCTCAAACCCGGCTCTTCTGTTACCGACCCCTCTAACGAGCGGATGATAGTTGGTTTTATTGAACATCGGATTTTTATTATAAATAAAGCAAATTGATTTAGCTTGAAGTTGGCCTGAGATAAATTAACAATAATTTAATTTAGTGAGCACTTTTAATAAAGAAATACTGACTTGGATACCCCGGCTAAAGCAAAGGTATGCCCACACTTCACAAACCATTCGTGTAAACAATATTCCCTTCCTTCCATTATAACTAACTATTGCCCCATCTGTAGTTCTCACAATGCCTGGTTGACGGCATTATCCTTGCCTCTTATTACGTGAGTGAGACCGAATTCTAATTATCAAAATGTGGGCGATTAATACAACTCTGCCTGTGAACGTACATATAGTAGGTATTCAACAATTATTGTAAAAACTATACTATATTTTACAAGATGTGTTTAAGGAATAGGTACACTGAACTTTAAGCAGATCTTTTTACCCCAAAATATGTGCATAATCCCGGTCTTGTGTCGAGGGAAAATCGAATTTAAACCTTTTATATGCGTGATAATATTGATTATTTTGGTAAACGGTTGAACGGCTTTTGCGGGAATTTAATTTACATAAGCTCTTTGAGATTTCGTATATTTATGAACGGCTATGTATGTATTTATTTAGGTACTTAGGTATTTTATGTGATCCTTCTATTATTATGCTACAGGAAATTTAGTTTTTGTGTGTGATTTAACTATTCTTAACATTTTTCTTATGGCTATATATATAAATTTAATCGGTGATTATCACCTAGGTGTATCAGTGACAGCTGTGAGACAGTACAGTAGCAGCTTGCTTCCTATTGTTCTGCAAAATAGCATAGTAAAAGGTTTAGTAATGGATATCGTGGCGTTCTGTGGGGTACCAAAAATTTTACGCTCTAATAATTTGGTGAAATTTACATATGCCATTAGGAACAAGAAACAGAAAGTGAGGTCGTGAGTTTTACGGTGCTGATACAGGGAATCCAACTCTCTAGAGACTATGTGAAATTTCAGCCAAGAGAAATACGCCAAGTGTCCACTTGTGAACATTTTCGTAACAACAATGTTTTCTTGAGATTATTTAAAGATTTAATTAATCAAGTTACAAACAACACAAGAACAGTGGGTAAAAGGTCTAAGGTAAATAGTGTGCCCACTGCGCATCTTTTACTGCAGCAAAACACTTGCAATACCTTACATATTTTCTGCTTCTGTCGAGTGAACATCCATCCATATTTGTTAAACAAGCATATAATACGTATACAAATACTAAAATTGTCAAAAATTATTAAAACCCGACTGCATTATTTTCTGTTTTTTCTTTATCTCAAATGCCCGATGTTACATCCACAAGGAAAACATTTTAATTGATACCCCCATGTCGTCTACGCTCCTGGACGTGATAAAATTCATCATACTGAAACTTTATTGCTTGAAACCCTCATTCTTGCGCAGTCGTAAAATTAGAAATACAACTTGCATCTTGCACCCAAAGACAGAAACCTTGAAACGCTCAGCTTTCTCAATCTAGCCAGATTCACACAGCACTTAAATCGTCTGCGGATACTCGGATACTTGGTGCTAATCCTTCGCTGACCGTAATTTAACCCTCTCCGCCTCACTCACCCTTTCCTCTCTGTCTATTAGAGGGCCATTAGTGAGGGCCGGGGCATTCGTGTTTCTACGAAGCTTTTCAGCTCTTGCGTTTTAATTAAATGTTTACATGGGTTGCGTGTGTGGAGTTAATCTTTAAATGTATTCATTGTGTATTTTTGTGTTATGTGTGCATGTGTGAGCGGGACAGATAGTCTGGCTGTGTTTGAGGTGTGTATAAATAGATTAAATGTGGACACGTTTCCGGTTTTGAGGATGTGAACAATGAGATTGAATTTAATGTTTGTTCAGGAATTATAAATGGGTTTTCATATAGGGGGTATGAGTTTTCAATTATGCAGCGTTGAGATAAAAGTGTTAATTTAAATTTCTGTTTGTCTGGCTTTGAGGTCTCGTGAGTAGAACTCCATTACTTACATTATTTTGAATATAATCTCTCTTATGATGGAGACAGAGGTATGTGTCTTACTGTGTTTAATTTTATTTATTGTATAAATACTCATCTGGCCTTTGAATAGCAATAGAAACTTATAGTTACAGTAATAGCTTGGCTAGCTAACTCTTACTATCTCAGAATATCACGGCTAGGAGGATAATTAAAAATGAGGCGCGATTAAATATAGCGGGATAATAAACTTGGTATGCCAACATAGTAGACGAACACTGAATGCAAGAGAGATACTAAGCCTTCCCTTACACCAAAATCTACGTTTGAGAAGGAGAAAGAATAAACCAGACCGTGAACAGGATTAAAAATTACATAATCTCCAATAGTTTCTCATTTAAAAATTATGCGGTTTTATTTTCTGTTTTTATCGAAGTTCTTCAATAGTTTGACAGATAAATATAAAAAGAAACATTGGTGGTGTATAAGATTTTTAAATAAAATTCAGCAAAAATCCAAATAATGACTTATGTTTAGCTGCATCAATCCTTTTATTTCATAACATATAAAAACGTGTGTGGCGCCATAGATTAAAACCATAAGTTTAGTATACTATAGGTAACTATAATGAGCTTATGATGTGATTATTCTTCAACTTTTTAAACATATAACATACCGTTATACATGTATATCTTTACTTTCTTAGTTCGTTTGGATGTTTCTGTTTGGGTTGGGATATTTTGTTACAAATTCTCTTGTCAGCTACTTAAATACCTTTAGATATTTATACAGCCATTCAGCCCTCAAGTTAATAGGCCCCGTTTATCTCGTGTTTTTAGTAGGCTAACTAAATATTGTTTATTTACTCTTTTGCCACCGCCTTGGGCCTTCTGAAGTAGCGAGTCAATATAACCTCGTTACGGTATTTACTGAGTCTAAACCAACTACTGAAGTAAACACATTTGGATAAATTTAGGAGGGTTGAAATTGACACTGTCTTATTATCAAGTTGGTAATGTATAAAATTCTGTACACACACTGACTTGAGTTTTAAATTTTGAATGGAAATGAAAGATTTTTGTTGGTTCCATTGATTTTAACAAACCGCATTTTAACACGCTTTAAGTTTGTGTGTTTGCTACGGGATCAAGAATCGATCGACTTTCGAGGAAACGAGAATAGTGGGAATGGGCACTAACAGGCTGCGTACCTTTCTGGAAACCCCCTCGGGTCATCATCCCACCGGGGTTTTCGGTGGAACGGTTTGTCGGAATCGGACCGACTAAAACCACACGGTGTGCCATCCTGCGCTTAAAATAGGAGGAATCCGGGAGCAGCTTTGGTAAGACCGATGTCTTACTAAAGCTGCTTATAAATGAGCTGCGTGCCTAACGCAGCTCATTTAACAGTATTATTGTAGATTACCCCAACACCAACAAATAATAATCAAACCATAACGCTTGAAAAACTTATCAGTAAAGGAATATTTAAAGGAAAATTAAAAGAAATGTGTTTTATCTACTAATATCCTACACATTCGAAATGGTAGGCAGAGGCGTATCAAGCGATTTTTGTAAACCATAATTTAGTCCCAATTACGTGGTCATGGTTTTAAACCGGCCAGTGTATTGTATATACCTATCGTTTATGGCACATTGGTGGTCCTTATCTATTCTTATCTTTTTCTATTATATTCTATGGTAAACAAACATACAACAAACATTTAACGGTGGTAGAGCCATGCTTAGGCACGAATGGGCCGGCTCGATCGGTGCGATGCAATGACTTCACAGAAAACCGGTTGTGAAGTAACGCTTACGTTGCATTTTTCCGAAATGAGTTTTCCGGAGGCCCAACTCCCCCTCCCCTCATCCCCCCTCTCCTCTTTCCCAGCTCCTTATCTACCTTTCTTCTTTCCCCTCCCCGCATCCTCCCCCTATCCGTCATCATCCTTACAGGCGGGCAGAGCACTTACGACTCTTGAGTTGCAAGGGTCTATGGACGGCGGTTGTGACTTACCATCAGGTGACCCGTTTGTTTGTCTGTCCCTCTATAATATAATAAAAAATAAAGAACAACAACAATTCTTGTTAAATTAATACAATCT
The DNA here is from genome assembly GCA_947561695.1 of Tyria jacobaeae. Classification (NCBI taxonomy): domain Eukaryota; kingdom Metazoa; phylum Arthropoda; class Insecta; order Lepidoptera; family Erebidae; genus Tyria; species Tyria jacobaeae. The sequence goes on along the minus strand of OX387220.1, from coordinate 334,503 downwards.
TGCAAAAATATTGATTGCATTAACATTATGTGTTATTAAAATGACATGTGTACTCTCTTGGGAACAACATCACACCATTCTGTGTCCAATAACTCTTTACAATATATTTTTGATCTCGAACCTTGCCTGTAGCCGTCACTATACTTTATTTGTTCATAACCAATTCTGTGATTTCCAAAATGTACAAACCAAAACACATCGAAATCAAAACTCTATTGAGTATGTTGTTAACTCTCTCGTGTGTGCCTTCCTATGCTGCTATGTAATCGATTCTCAGCGATTTTATTAATGATTCTAATATATTACGTCCTTATTAATCTTATCATATTTAGATCCATTCCAAACGGTCCAGCACAATAATTCATAATTTTATATACCCACCTACTAAGAAACTAAGTGTACTTTTCGTCTTTAGCTTTTAATCCATCACTTGTGAAATTTTATATTTCCTCCAATTTATATAAGTTTCCTTCACCTCCTATTCTGAAGCTCTGCGACATTATATTGTCGCTCCCTCCGGGGAGTAATCGCCTTGGCGCCCGTCCAACGAGCTGCCCCAAGCACCAATCTGTGACGATACGACTATAACTTGAATATACAAACGCCAACAGCTGTATAGGTCATGGTGAATTTCTTATACTATACTTATATCAAGCTTCTAGCTTTACTTTGAAATAAAAACTTCAGCTAAGTCTTATGATAATAACATTACGTATAGTTTTAGCTTGTATCGTTTATTCTTTATGTTTTTCTACTCCTAAATAATAAAATACAAAAACAGACGTCTTTGACTAAACCGTCACCATGACTGAGTATGACTGTGAGTGTCATCAGACTATATATTACCCCATTCATTAGTTATAGTGCTTGACAATATTTGTACACTAAGTAATACTCAGATAGAAGTGGCCAGGACACAATAAAATGTCACTCCAATAAAATTATACAGGTGCACTACACAAGTTCAGTTAACAAAGTCACGTACAAAACCTTTATCCCACTCGTCTTTGGAGCCTTAACCCTCGGAAGCTGACCATTAACACTATCCGAGTATCCGCCTATCCTGCTATCCGGCTTATCGACTGGGTACGTGCCAGACAATAAACCCGGGGAAAGCAGGCACAGGACATCCGATATACAAGGCACTGGAGTTTTTTTATTTACCATACTGATAAGACGGTTTTTAAAGAGAAATTCGTTTTTATAACATACAGCGATATAAAAAAAAGCCTTAAACTAAAATACTTGAGCTCTCTACAATATCCATGGATAAATATTTTCTTCTTAACTTGTGAAGTGATTTAGTGCTGGCAATCATGAAGCAGAGACTGACTGCCAATTCGTAATACCTATAGCGTCCAACTCTATATTCCTAGCCATTACATTAACTAGTCTCATCACAGGCGCCCGATCTGAAAAGTCAGCACTTGTAAGAAACATAAATACCTTTGTGAGGTTTTAGTCGGTTCAAGTCCGATACACGCTATGAAAATAGCATACAGTTAACAGTGTAAGTTAAATATGTACATACAAACATATGCTCTCGACTGTTCCAGAGACAAGTGAATAAAACAACCATATTTTGCCAATTAGAATATGGTCACACATATAAATACTACGATCCCTTAGTCGCCCTTAACGACACGCAAGATAAGTTGGGGTGGTCAAAGTTGAATATTTTGAGATATGTGGTAATACTGTTTTGACCGCAATTTGCTTTCATTATTGTATAATTACTTCTTCGCCTCTTCGGTCCTGAAGTACTAAGACTGGAAGCCTCAAGGTAAATTGTCAACGGGTTGCCATCCCTTGTTTTTCCAACACAACACATGTCTTAAACTTATGTATGCCGAAAAAGGTCACAACTTATTCTGATCTGCGGCTACAGTTTCTCATATAGTAATCGGCACAGGCTGCAGAATTTATAACTACCATCAACTTTAGTATCTTGATATTATAGACTACGCTGAGGTCCCTCTCTCCTGGCATTAGGCCAAAGAAGCCACGGCAAACATTTAACACCTTTGGGGCAGCCGATGCTTTATAGTCTCCTGACAACTCTGTCAAAATGCAATCATGATCAAATACGGGTGCATACACAAATCTAATCTTGACAGACTAACTTGCCGTCACACGACCGTCTGATCCCAAACTAAACAAAGCTTGTAGTCTGGGAACAAGATTGCTGATAAACAGTCTTATATTATACATAATATATACAATATGTATACAGACACAGAACTAATGATCGTACTCATCATATAATTATTTTTCCTGGGACAGAATCGATTCCGCGACCTTTAGCTTATAGTCTGGTTTCATCATTGACCACATGTAAACATAATAATAAGCTCCCTAAATACGGGACTGCGAATTAGCACAATACAATACGTAATATTTGTGCAATCTTGTAGCAAAGATACATATATTTTAGTTTATGTTCCAAAATTCGATTATCATCCTCATCTCATTATTTAACACTGTCTTAACCGCCTTAATTCAGAGGCTCCATTCCCTCCATATATTATCTATCCTCTCTTCATCATCCATCAGTGGACTTTAATACGTTCTGCAATGGTTTTCGGCTTTTACTATTACAAATTTTTATCATAAACAGATGTCGTGCATTACAAACGTTTTATTTCTATCGATACTGAACAAATCTGGTGTCGTACACGAAGAGTGATATAACCACTTGTAGATGCTCTCAACAAGTGTAACCTGACTTACTGCCTCCAGTATTTCACCGTCTCGACATCTGTTGATTCTAACATATATTGAGCTTATTGTTTTTTAACCCCCGACGAAACAGAAGGATCATATAAATTTGTAAGTTCTGTGTGTGTCTACGTGTGCCATCGTAGCTCCTAAATGAAAGAAAGGTTGAAAAAGCTGACGTAATGGAGAGTGTTTTTAGCTTGTCTCAAGAAAATCTGCTCAGTCGCTTGAAGTTCATCATTTCATTAGTTTTTTCCTTTTGCGTTTTTGATTGGTTTTCATGTCGGGGTTATTTTTATTTCTATTTATATAGAATGAATATTTTTATATACAAAATACTATAGTGCCGGTGTTTTGTATATATTATTATCGTCAAGTGTAGAAAGCGCGTGAGATGTTTTATGTCCTACATTATTAATCAATGAATACTCTTATCCAATACGACACTTTTTCGAATCCAGAGATAAACCCGTTTAACACACAAACGAACAAGAAAACTTTTCATATACTACTACTATATTAGTATAGACGAATAAAAAACACCTTTTTTTTGTTGAAGGGGTGGTAGATCCTTATGGATGTCCTTTCTTCATGGGGGGAGGGGTATTTTGGACTCTTACCGATTGGAAACCACCCTAGTGTTCTTCTACTTGCCTATGATCAGGGATCGCCGTCTCCCCTAAGACGGGTCCCGTCACGCACTGTAACCATCAGTCCTCTGAGAGACGCAAGGAACACTTGCGCTGCCTCTCAGGCCTGTATCTGTTCGGGCGACGAATTCGCCAAAGCTTGCGGGCTCCATGTCCTCTCTCCGGCCCCGCACTGGGACTACAAAACACCTACTACAGTCGTTACAACCCATAATAATATACCTTAACCCAAATTTCGGAACCTAACAGTCAAATTATATTACACTATTTAATTACATCCCTACTATAATTACCCCATATCTAATCGTGGCTTTCATTAATCAAGCTTCGTTAAGTGATGCAAACCCTTTCATTAATTATTAAAGCCTCGAGCAGAAGTTATTAAAATTGGAAGCTTAATTCAAATATCTGTCTGACCAGGGAATTAAATCAACACTAACTATATTACTTAAATATATCAAAATAAATGTTAAAAATTTCGACATGTGCTATCTCGGAATCAGCCTAGCCATCATCATCACAGAAAACGAGTTGTGAAGTAATTACACGAAATGAGTAAGGTTTCCGGAGGTTCTACTCCCCCTCTCCTATTTTCTCTCCACACATCTTTGGGCCTTTTCTCTATCTTATCTCCTCACCCTTTTTTTTCATCCCCCCATCACTATCAGTGACAAAAGCGCACTTACGACTCTCGAGTTGCAGGTGTCCATGGACGGCGGTTGTCACTTTAAATTAGGTTCCCTAAAGTATAAAAAAAATCTTGTAATTACGATCTTTTGAACTGTATTTCCTTAATTTTGTTGCACGTTTGTGTTTCGTAGAACAATTACGTGCTCGGCAATCGAACATAACATTACGACTACTCGTGTCAACCGAGATGTACCTGTCTGTTACCTATTTACGGATGAACCGATTTTGATTAAATTTGATATGTAGATACTTCGACTTCTAAGAACATATGCTGAGCTGCGGTCAGAAGCTAGTGGGGTATTAATGTTAATTTTTCAGCACCAAAGGCAGTTATGTAACCTCCTTCCATGATGTGAATTATATCATCATAAATCCTATAAACTGAGACAGATACAGAACATTTTGATACTTACGAACATATAATAAAGTGAGTGTATTATCATAAAACAACAATTTATAATACCGGCCTCGAATAAAACTGGCCCTAAAGAAAAATAGGTCCTTATCCTGTACCGCGCTCATGACCATTCATGAGCGCGGTACAGGTACTACTTTTACAGTAGCAATTTTAAAAATATCATAATTCTTCTGACTTATATTGCTAACGATGATTTCATATTTTTTTAATTACTTTAAGATTTTATTAAAATAGTTTAGTAGAACATACGTTTGTCTTCCGACTCACCAAATGAGTAATTATGATGTAGATGAAGATAGTATACGCCTATCCTTCTTCTTCTTTCTTCCTTTAGAGAAACCTTCACTCTACTCTATATAGTTATAATTTTCGTTTATGACTTTTGAAATTTGCTAAAACTTTAGTTGCTTTCTAACTCAAGATGTGTTACGCTGACAACAAATAAAACTATGAGTATTTAGAACAATAATTATTAGTTATGAAGTGGGCTGCACTACTACAGTAAACTCATCTCATCCCATCAAACCACTTATTATGACTCTATATCTCACACGCGACCGTCTCATTCGAAACTACGCAGAGCTTCTATTATGGTAACCAGAAAGAAGTCAGCCTCCTGGACGCATAATGGACCGAACATGAGTCTAAATGCGGAAACAGAGCCCTTTCCCATTACCATTACCATATGGTAACCAGACTGCTGATAAATAGACTTATATACATGGAACAAATGAACGTTCTCATCACACAAATATTTGTTCAGGGTCGGAATCGAACCCGTGACCTCTTCTTAGCAGTCAGGATCGCTAGCCACTGGACCAACAGGCCATTCGTACCAACCATAATACTCGTATAATTTAGGCCCACTTTCGCAATTGAAAACAAGCCTGTTGCCGTCAACCGGACACTGTATAAACTGTATACGTACTGCCTGATCCTTCCAATTCTACTGACAGTCAAATTCCTTATATATAGTTTACAGAAATACATGGGTTTCCTCGCTGATAGAGTGGCGTGACTTACTTTGCTGAGGTTTTAAAAAGAGGTACCTTGTACCTTAGTGTCCTTGTATGTTTAAAAATATCGGTATCAATGTTTAAATGTTCAAGTAGGATGCTGTAATAACTTAACAACTTTAATACTAACTTGCATGCTATCTGTACTTATGCTTTGTTGTTACTTTATTCTTTAAAATTAACTGACTCTCGACAACTAATTCTCGTCGTCTCGTCTCTTGAATGTAGAATGAATTGTTTTCCTCAAAAACTTCTTAGTATATTAAGAGCGATATAAGACTAAAACCACTGAACCCATACGAAGGGCTGTAAAAATATTGTTTTATCCGCTATAACCCCGTAATTGTTTTACGATGTGTAAAGTGCGCCCTTCTGTAAAATTTCATTAAAACATTAAATCCTGTGAGGCATTAATACCAAATAAGATATGATAGTGACGAGATTCCTTATTCAGAACATTTTTTTATGACATAGTGTGATAAACGGGCAGAGGGGTCAACTGATGGTCACCGAGTGACGAGGTGAGCCGGCCCATTCCTACCTATAAGCATGGCTCTCCCACGGTCACTCCATTACATTATTGTAACGCGTATTATGTATCTTTGACGGTACTCTTTCATTTAGTTTTAGTCACATACAATGTTTGTCAAGACGACGGCGGCTTTTTAGATGTCAAATAACATAAATAACATGAATGTAACTGGTATTATACTGGTATTACAGTGTATTATAATTGACAAGGCCTAGTTAAATAACTATGCCTTGTCAATTATAATACACTACATTTAGTTATAAGGACACCGTTTCAGAAATAGATTCTAGTGAATACCACCATCAAAGATCAGTCTTTCTATAAAACAGTAAAGTCAAGCAGCACACAACAGCAAAGTTATCATAAATCTCTAATCTTATATGTTTTTTGTGGATTTAAGGAAAATAATTATTTGTAGGCAATGGTGTTTCAAACGCCCACTTTTGTCATCTATAAGTACATCCACCGTAATGTGGAGATAGGTATTAACCGTCATCCGGGCATTGTTTGACTTCGCATACTGTTGGATAGATGGCACTCCGTTCTCTTAGTTATTTGTACAAATATTGCTAAACTGCACTGTATTAGTAATTAATAAAAGCCAAGTTAGTCACAAACTGTTTGCCCGAATAGGATCTCACCCTAACTTGCATTAACCGGAGCCAGCCGCGCGTTACATTGCTTTTTAATTGAAGCAAAAAGGCAACGCCTCAAATTCTTGTCCCTAGAACAAATTGTATGAAAATATAATTTTGTTTTAGCGACAATAAATCAAAAAGTTCTTCGTTCGGTATGAATCGCAATAAAGTAGCTATAGTCAAGTGCGAGTTGTTTTTCCAACTTTCTTCTAAACAAGCACTCACATGCTTGAAATTAAATAAGTTTCTTTTCACTGTAACTTAAAACATATCGTATTTTTTTCCTATTTGTCAAATAGCGTTAACCACATAGTATTAACTGTACAGAGGTATTATTTAAGGGAGTTGCTGCTTAAATTTAGGCTCAAAAAAGGATTATATTATAATATACGCTATGTGTAGTATGTATCTATGTTCGCTTTAATGACAAGCACGAACGTAGAACCTTTTTTCTATACATTTTTTTAAAGTGTTTGCTAATATTTTGTGTTGATAATAAGCGTTGAAGAGTCTAATAATCGATGCGAAAAGTAAAGATTTTTTTTTATTTTTTTTTTTTTTTATACTATAGTGGGACAGACGAACAGACGGGTCACCTGATGGTAAGTGACACCGCCGTCCATGGACACTTGCAACTCAAGAGTCACAAGTGCGCTGCCCGCCTTTGAGGGTGATGAGGGATGGGGGATGCAGAGAGCGGAAAGAAGAGAGGAAGGATGAGGAGATGGAAAAAAGGAGAAAGGAGATATGGGAGAGAAAAGGGGGAGGAGGAATTGGGCCTCCGGAAACCTCACTCAATTCGGGGAAATGCAACGCAAGCGTTACTTCACAACCGGTTTTCTGTGAGGCCGTGGTATCGCACCGGTCGAGCCGGCCCATTCGTGCCTAAGCATGGCTCTACCACTCTAAAAAGATCTATAACAACAAGATATGCTAATTTACATACATACATAAGCACACATACTTCTATCTACATGACGTCATCAATGGATTGCTCGACTGTTATTAATACATTCATACAAGTTTCGTTCACTCTTGACCTTCCAATCCTTTGAATTAAATTGAAAAAAAGAAACGTTCAAATGTTCAAAAGTGATGTAATTGCTGTTCCCTCCTCTAACAGTGAGTTTAGTCACAGCTTTTGCAAAATGGCCGCTTCTAAATACGTTCCGTAAAGTTTAATTTGCATCAGACTGACCGAAAAATATATATAACGTATTAAATAGCGTGTCCCAGAAAAAAGGAATACTTATTTTAAGCAGTGAATATGTAGATGTCTAGCATGCAGTTGCAAAAAAAAGTTATGATTTCCATGTATTGGCCACCTCCGTTTATCGCTATTATATAATATTTTAAATCCTACGTTTTTTTTTTTTTCATTTTGCAATTATTGAATCCGTTATTGCAAACCCTAAAAACTAACTTTTTAAAGTAATAACACATTTTAAAGTTAGTTTTTTTATGGAATATTTTCAGTGGTTAAAATGAGTGTGCAATTTTGTGTGACACGTGTCACAAGTTAAAAAGCCTCTTGCTGATTTAACCGTATTACATATCAATATTCTTTTGTCAACTTGTGACTTTTTGACTGTCCTATGATCTAGTGGTCGGTTAGTGATACGTTGAGACGTGTGATCCATTCCCACCCAGTATATACATATTCTTTTTTGATAAGCATGATCATTCCTGCTGTATTTGATGTATAATATGTATATACATATTTTCGTTAAATCTGATATGATAAATTTTGTATTAAGGTGGTCTGGAAGATATCACCGTGAGTGATAAGACTATTAATTGTTATGTCTAAATGTATATAATGATATCTGTATGGGCAATACTGTTATAGTGTACAGTAAAGCGATTTAAAAAAATATCAAAAGACATACTCAATAGTATATAGGTATGTATATAAGCAGTATGTGATCAGACATCTGTGCTAGTATCTGAAATTTATAAAAGAACTTCGCCTACGAAAGTTATTGTACCTCATTGCTGAAAGAACATCGTATTTTTCACATTGTTTTTAGTTTATATGGAACAATATAACAGTTTCCTACTGAGAAGCACTAGTTTGCTATCACAATATTTGTCCTGGATCTTACAAAAGCTTTTAGGTCCATTTCATGTTTTCCAAGATGACATAAAAGGACTCACTAATATGACGAAGGTGCGACAGGATAGACTGGTTGAGTTTATCATCCTTTTTAGTATGACGCAAGCTTTTTCACTAAGTTCGAGGACCTAGTATCATCAAAATTATAATTTAAAATACAATATATAAAATTGAATATATTTTGAATAGCTCTATAATATTTTAATGACACTAGGTCAACTTAGTTATAAAATAGTAATTTAGGAGAGAAAACTCTAACATCCCAGAATAAACATGCAGCACACAGTACGGCGAACAGCACACTCAACATTGAGGTTTACTAACTACTTGTAGCAGGCCCCTCCAAAAGCATTAATTTTTCAATTTTAAGCTGTTTTTTTATTAAACTTAATTGTATGAATGTACAATTCACAATAATATATTTTGCCGCTCATCGTACATATTGTTATTATAATGTTTGTGTACTATAATTGTAATAAAAATGTTTAGATTCGATTACTGTATGTATGTAGTTAAGCATTTCTTTACTTATATTGTTAAGCCAACACTCAGAATGAAGCTTTCTTTTCCCCTGCAGTACATACGCTATTTATGTTCTTATGAATATACCTTATTTTAAGCTAATTGAACTACGGAAATTGTAAGCAACTGAGTCCTAACACACTCGTGTTTGTTTCTTACAGTTGCCACACATGTCTTGAGGCAACTTCCGACACAGATTAAAGGTACGGTTTAAGGTATCATCTCTCTTAGAAGACAGTATTTTTCAGCATTGTACATGTAGGTTTGCACATTAACCCGTGGTTACATTTTATAATACCACCACTTACTAACACCGATAGTGGTTTCTCGAACAGCCAATTTAAGCAAATTGATAATCATTAAATGTTTGTTTACATTAAGCATAGAACCTTTCAAACACTAGTTTAACCAACAACTCTTCAATAAGATGAAAACGACTGAAAGATTTTTTTTGTATGATATACGGGGAACAAAAGCTTGTTAGCTTGCTGTTTATAGCTTGTTGTATTTCAGTTTAGTGATTGTAATGTTGTCATTTACCCTTTTATATATACATCGTCTAAAATATAGTATATATATGTTACAAGGTAAAGATGCATGAAGGTAGCTCTCAAAACTTAATTGCAAATGAAGAAGACGTTGATCGTTAATTTTTACTTTCTGTCTGATACTCATTGTCTTAGCATTATTAGCTCACAGCTCCTCATTCTGTTTAATAAAATATACTCTTTAGGCTAAATAATATTAATTATTACAATCAGACGCTTTCATTCATTTTTTCATTTCATTATCGCTATAATAATTCTATCGTTTATCGATAGATGTCCTGCTTCCCTTTTCGATAATATAACAGTTCACTCAAAGATCATACATACATAATCTTCGAATTCTATTTTCCTTTATGAAATAACGTTTGACCTTTTTTCATTGTACCCCAATGGTGAAGGGATAACTTCTACTGAGCCTCTCACGCACGTCGGTAAGTTACTAGTTTGTGGCGATGGCACGTGACTATGAAATGTTTCTTACATTACATCAATATTCTCCTAATATTTGGCGACAGTTTCAAAAGTGATATTTAAATATTGAATTTTATTGGCTACTGCGCATAGTTATTATATTTATATATATTAGGGGGAACTATGAAAAAAGAGAACACCCAGACTCGGGATAATTCTGAATCAACAGTCAGGGTAGTACTATCCTTTTTTTAGCTTTGTTTACATGGCTGTTGCTTGTATGTTATTATTTGTGTTGTTTTACCTTTCTTTGTGTAATTCTAACGTTCCTGTTACTGTGTCTAGTGTATGTCAAATAAATATGTTTTTTTTTTCTTTCCGTACTACACCAAAGACCAGATCTTGATAAGTAACTACTTCATCCACAAACAATAATTTTCTTTTATTTTTTCTTCTGTTGACATGAATCTTCAGAACAAGCAGGGACCCACTGGAAATGAATTATCGACCACATAAAATATAAACAGACAAAAATCCAAGACAACTACCGATATTAACTGACGCCTGTATCCCCGAGGAGGTAACCCCATTATTAGGTAGGTAGTCCCATTTACTTAGTAGGGGGCAAGCCTATTACCCTCATCCGGGCACCTTTGTGAATTACATTGGCTTAATAATGTGAACATTTTAAATAAGCACATTATATTGGCTTTATAATATGAACATATTATATATTAACTTTACTTTATTACCCGAAGAAATGGTCTGCTAAGCATACCCTCATAATGAGAGCATATAATAAATATTTATAAGTGACTCTAACTTATCCCGAATGTTCTTGTAGCTTAAATAATTCATGATAATTATGACGCAGAACGCTTTAGTGCCAATTAAAATACACTAAAACGACCGCTTTATTGTCGGTTTAGTGAAAGCAAAAAACAACAGCTTAGTGAATACCTTACATAACAGAAAAGTGTTTTAAATATGTATTATATAAGTAGTGAGTAAAGCTAATGTAACAAACACGACGGCAAACTGGCAGCATCTGAACCTTAACATATGTCGATTATAATAAAGGAAGTTGAAACAATACAAGTGAATAAGTTATTGAACATGTAGCGAGCACCACCTGGCCAAGGAATGTTTTCTTAGCTGTTAGTTTCTGATACACCTAACTTCTCGCCGAACTAATGCAAATAATTTGATGGGTAATATCTGCTAGCAAATCTCGAAAGTCGGTCTAAGAAACCCTATTTATCTTTGCTCTTCGTGAAGTGTATGAATTAATTTATTGACTAGTTATTATATAGCAATATTTATCGCCGACTACTTCATTTAGTCATTGCAATTTTGCCCCCTTCCTGCTAACCGATTGATCTGATATTTAGTGCACACTTTTAGTTCAGATGACAATTACAATTAACTACAACTAATTGTCAGTAAAGAGACCTTGTAATAATGAGGCACTAAATTAACAAAATTAAAAGAGAAATATTCAGTAGCGAAATAAAAAACCAAAACCATAATATTAGGAGAGCGTTGTGATGACGGGTACCTAGGATCTACCAAATTTCTAAGTCTGCACGGATGGCGTAGGCGGTTTAAGTGGTCACCTCGCCAACTCACTGCCGCGCCGAGTGTTGTGGGTTCGATCCCCGCACGGGACAACACTTTGTGTAATCGTCAAATTGTTGTTCTGAGTCTGGGTGTTCTTTGTGTCCGTTGTTTAAATGTTTGTAGTCTTCTGCGACAGGGATTAGTCCTTATGCGGGAGTTGTCTTTTAAAAAAGATAATAATTAAAAAAAAACTATTAAAAGTCGTGTGTTATATATACTTACGTTCCGATTCCAAACGCTTGGCTTTCATTTTAGGATCTTAAGTGGAACAAGTTTAAAGAAACGATCTACTATTTATTGTTTTTATATGTGCGGAATTTAGAAAGTATTTTTTTTAACCTTTTATTTCTATGTAAATACAATTCTTGTTTCTGCTTTAAATTTAAGCCTAATTAAATGACACCTGATTAAAGGACTGTAAAGAAAGGATGTCCTATGAACTATTTCTCTAACTATCTAGAAAATGTCCAAATACATGTTTGCATACGCAGAAAACATGAATGTAGGGGAACAAACCGACTATGTTACTGTTTGGTGGGCTTTAATTAAATCGGTGCTGGGCGTGTAACGTGGGACGCTTTTGTCTTCCTTGTTATTCAGACTGCACAGGACTTAGTCGCAGATATATAATGATTTACTGTGTATAATTAGGTCCGGAGAATTATACCTAGTGATTGAGTTCCTTTAAAAAAAATACCTATGAGCTTCCTGAAAAAATAGACTTGTCAGTTTTGGTGTGCATTTGAGAATTTGAGATACCTGTCTACCCTACGTGCGTATGTGTGTGTACGTGTCAGTGGTGTGACAGGTCTAGTAGCGTGAATATATCAAAAGGTTATATAGTAATTTAATTTTCTATTTATAACACACGCTAGCTTTAGCGTAGCCACAAAGTATTTAAGACACTCTACCAGGGAAGATTCTTCTCATATTTTCATTTATCTATGCTTGTAGGATTATAAAATGAACCGTGTGGTACAAAAAAAAATCATAATGTAGTGTGTAGTCCCGTGATGTCTGTCTGTTTAAAAACCATACTATAAGTGTTTCTGTATTTCTTATTTTAACAAACTCATATCTATAATTTTTCTTTGTCTGTTGTAGTTGGAGTTCACTCCTTGACACCACCGTTCATAGCCATTAAATCCATAAGGTTTTAGCATCTCTATATAGAACTAAACATAGAGCTTGCAAGTTACAAAATTATAAAGTTATTTCCAACTCCGAAGCCACACGAATGCCTGTCGTAAAACTAATTCTGCGACACCTACTTCTAGAACTTATAACACTGACATCCAACTTGGCGCGCGTCATCAACAGTTGCACCTAACAGACTTTGTAATTAACTTGTCGCACATTAGCACCTTAATGTTTAATTCCAACGCGTTTGTAATACCTATACGACGTACTGTTAAACAGAACAGTGGGTTAATCCCACACAGAACGAAAGTTTATGTTATCCACAATCAGTTATCCCGGATTTGGGTGTTATTCGTTGTTCTCTCTCTTAATACAGTATTCATCTATAATAGTTCGATACACAGTTCGAGTTATAGGTATGTGACCCTGACTTTCTTAAGCTAATGCTTATACTCACTTATCCATCTATATAAGCAATACCCATCTAACTCCTTTGAGTGCCCTGATGTGGGCAATAGTCTGGCCACCTATTACGTAAATGGTACTAAATTATAATCGGTTAATGTGGGCGTTAGGTACCCCTCTATCTACCCCCATTCGAGGATACACGAGGGATAAGGAGGATAATTTGTTCCTACTTATATACATATATATTATAAGTAGGAACTCTTTTTGTCACTCGGTATAAATAAGTACACAATTACAACTGTCCAAAACCAAAATAGGCTATTCTCAATTTTATTTCTTACCAACCTTTGAATGTTTAGCCCAGCATATATCACATAGTTAGGTGGTCATGAAGTAAATGTGTGATTAAATATGATGAAACAGATATAATACAGTTTTGTAGAGACGAGGAGTAAAAATTTAACGAAAACTTGACTAACTGACAGTATTGTACACCTCATTCCTGATGTAATTGTGTAAATGCATACCTCAATTCAATCTTTCTACACATACCACAATGCTCATTGAAAGAGCCTCATGTTGAGGACAGTCTCATTAGCTACCTCTTAACTATTTAATCATTATAATTATCTGCCAATAATTTCCTATGCATATATATCAGTCTTGGGCGACCAGGCGTGGACGCGCACGTTCGCCACGAGTGCTGCGAGGCAGTGTTGCATGCACGCTTCCTCATCAATGAAGGTGCCCTGGTCACCGCCACAGCGGACGACCAGATCCACTTGTGGACCTTCCGACAGAAGTCGCCACAGAGGCTGCACTCGCTCAAATTCCAAAGAGAAAGGTATGTGAACTATTGTGTTTTTATTTTCTAGTTTTCAATTTTGTTGTAGATGTTTATGCTTAATGTTTTTTTGGTGTAAAGAAACGTATAAATAAAAAGAAAAAATGATTTAGTAAACCAGTTCCTCTTTCTAATGTTACTCGCAAGAACTTCAATTAAATCCTTTTTATTTTAATTCCTTTAACAATAGATTTTATTATTCTATTCGACATCAAGTGGTTTAATTATTCAATATTTATGAGGATGTATATAGATATCTTCGGTCAAAACACACTTACAGGCTAAGACTTCACAACATTATACTAAATAAGTAATCAAAATACTAACTTACATATCTTCAGAATGTTTTTATTACTTGCACTAGTCTAGCTAGGACTTAGATTTAATTAAATGTACGGTTTTACTCACGTGTGTATTTCGGGGGACTACACACATTGTGTGACGTCCGGTACCGTCGCGGCTGGACGACTTACACCTTGAGAAAGGTCTCTTGTCGAGACCGAAACTAGTCGGGCATCATCGAAATACACACTGAGTAAAACCGTATATTAAAATAGACATGAATGTAACTCACGAAAGGACTGAGATTCACTTTCATAGTCACCACTCCATTGATTTACTATATCTTACAATTATACAACCAACTAACGCACTCATTCCTGAACGACAAAACAAAGACAGAACTTGGTAACTAAGATAAATATAGTGTTCCTCTACAGACTTCTTGATCGACATGTTTCACTTTATAAAAATCATTATAAAAATAACAGAATCATTTCATTTTAATATCGTGTCCTAACCATTTTTTATGTAAGTATACAACAAATATAAAAAATATATATATACAACGATAAATGTACGACGAAGTTTTAAAATGTATATTTACGTTAAAGCAAAAACAAGCAGAGCAGAAATGTACCATTAAAGTACAATTAACTTTATCGATTAAGTTGACAGTTTTATAGCCCGTTGTTGGGACAATTACGGCCACTTAGTTACTGGTACGCCTACCAGAAAGTCTTTTTAGAACTTGTTAACTTATTTCGGCGAGGACAAGACTTACAATTTACAACAAATTTTATGCCATATGTTACAAACTTTTGTTTCTCAAATAGTAAATTTAATTGAAGCTTGTACTTTAGTTTTAAAGTCAAGGTTTTAATTTATGTATAAATATTTTACACGTTGACAATAATTTAGCCATTAAATTTAGAATCAGGTATCTATCCCATATTTAAAGTTAGATCTCTAGCAATATCTGCGAGTCTCTGAAACTGCATTCAGTTACATGCATTAATTTTTGATGTGTTTACAAACATACAGATAGACAAATCTAAAACTGTTATTTTGGTTTCTGTTACTCCAATAAAGACCCCTAATATTAATTTGTCTTCAATGTCTATGATATACAGACATCGGCCTGTTACAATTTTATAATAAAACGCAAATACCAATTTACTATTTGTAAGAAGCTTACTGTTCGTGATCGGAGGGCAAACAATTTGCCTAGTACAGTCAGTTTCTTGTGACTTGAGGAGGCATTTGGCGTCAGGTCGTATATTCGATTCCGCTCCAGTTGTTTCATGGGCTTTACTTAGTCCGGGAGGTTTTATGGGTAGCGCCATCTGCGCAATGTTGTGGCAACTGCCTTTACTTTTTTGTTTTATTGTTTCTGCAGACTTTATTTTGGACACTGTTTTTTTACCGACGTAAAAGTCGTTTACATTTAAAATACATGGAGCGTATTCGTAACTTTGTAACATATTCATGACCTTTCTAATTGCTGAGAAACATGTCGATATTTTTTTTATTTATTTATTAAGGCAAACAACCGTAGTCTTTCATTACAGTAATTTATTTTAGACGCTCTAATAATTAGAGATGCTTATTAAATCTTACAAAACAACAACTGCAAAGCTATACACACCGTCCTAATCATATTTACCTCCCCATACAAACATCCTATTCTATTAATATCGGCATTTGCTCAATCGAGTGGTTTTGGCTCAAGTCTGCTATACTTCATTAATCTTCTGGCGTCAGATTGAGAGGGTTCTCGTCTGGCAACGAATACAATACCTGAACCTTTACTAATCATATACTTAAGTTAAAAATGTATAGAATAAGGCACTCACTAGAGGAAACCTTGAGTTATCTTACATGTAGTAACACTTATGAACATTAGAATCTACATAGAGAAAACATATTCAAGGCCAGCAGAACACAAAACTTTTTCATGTATGTTTACACAGAGAGGGTTAACTACGAGTGTTAGCTTTGAAGACCCCCTCACTGCCCGGGACTTTCCTCCTCAAAAGATTAAGCATTCGTAACTTGATTAAGCAGGACGATTACGAAGAATATCGATACGTAACTACACCCAAGTATCGACTTCGTTAAAAAATCTATAATAGTTTTGCTTCGTATACGCAGTTATGTAAGCGTGAAAAAAATCTTAAAAAACTAAAACTTAAATTTTGTTTTTCTTTAAATATTCCAGTGTTAGCTATTCTTAGTGTAGAAAATCATAGTAGTTCTACTATGTTATTATGTAGAGACAATATTTTAGTGTCGTATGTTCCTCCTAAGGTTCATATCCCCCCCATTTTGTCTTCCTATTTACTCTGATCCTCGTATCGGCACATTACCGCCTGCACTCTGTGTTTACTCCAATCTAGTGTAGTCTGAGTATATGTATGTACATCTACATTTATATACACTATTTACGGAATAGTAGAAGTTTCGAATCTAAGTATATATATTTACACACACATATATATATGTATATAAAGCAAAGTAGAGTTAGTTACACCATCGATCACAGACCATCATCATATGATCTTAATGATCCTTAGTTTCTTGGATTTGTCTTTGCCCCAAGGAGCAGAATAACTGTTAGCACTTCGAAAAAAAAAATCAATATTTTTTTTAAAGTCATCTAGTTTTTAATTAAATTGAATAAGCAAATGTACTTGCGGCTTGGCGGCTTGAAAATACCTACGGCATGTTCATCATATGCAATGTAGTTGCAGGTCGTGTTCATAAATGAAACAAATATCTTTATATATTCTAAAATTTTTATATTGAATTGAAATATAGTGTCCAGATAAAAAATCGAATAGTTCTTAACCCAAGTACAAATATAACATGAAGAATAAGGCTACGACCACTCTGTTTTAATTACGAACTCATTGAATCCGAATAACATACTATTCAGATTCAATGACGACATCGGTAATCAGTTTACCTAGTAAGATATCTTGATGAAAACCCCCACCTCTTTAGTAATGGGCACCTAAGTCCATTTGCTACTGAGGATGTTAATACTACAGTCTTTGTACGTAATGAGTGGATTTCTACATTCCGCATCAGAGATAATAAGTAATCGTTTAAATTATTAAACAATTACACTTACTACTGTTATAAATGCAATAGTTTTGAAGGATATTTGTAATCAATCACGCCTTACAGTTCTTGGTGCAATTTAGTACAGAGTCAGATTATGGTCTGGAATAGCACATAGGTTTTTTTTATCTTTGAAAATAATTTACGGTTCGAAGTCGCAGGAAACATCACAAACGCATGGCGCATACTTGAATTAATAGTTAGCGCCTAGACGCAATCATGATTCGTAACCCAACTGAAGGAAGATTATGTGTCTCGACTATGTGTATGTATTTTTTTTATGCTATACACAAAAAAACGGCAAACGAGTACACGGGTCACCTGATGGTAAGTGACTACTGCCGCCCATGGACACCCGCAACTCAAGAGTCAGAAATGCGTTGCCGGCCTTTTAGGTAGGAGTACGCTCTTTTCTTGAATAATGCTTGATGGATTTCGACGAGAAATTGAATCGTTTTAATAATAAAAGTGACAAATAGTTATAATATCTTGAGCTAAAGTTGGCAAAATATAAAGGAAGTATATACGTATAACGTTAACCGATTGGTTTTGATTGGTTGTTGGTGGTTTGATTCATTCTTCTAAGACATACATTCGTTAAAGAGTGAAATCGTAGTTAAAAATGTAAAATAGTGACTATCAGTACCAAATCATATTTCGTCACAGGGAAATTTTCTCAATTAATTGTGTTGTCAAGTTTAAGGCTCTTAACAGGGTCTGGCTCTAAGTATTAGTTATACCGGAATTCAGGAGGTTTGTCACTTTGAAACTCAAGGCTTACGTTATTAAATGAGTGCCTGTAAAGAGAACCTTTGTGTAAATGGAGCTTTTCGATGCCTATTATTTACGCGAAGTTAATTTGAGTTGCCAAAGCATCATTATTGTTCGGTGTAAATTTATGCGTCTAACATTTGGTATTGTAGGGTTTTCATAACATGTTCTGAATAACGATTCTCTTAAAACATTGCGTGTAGACAGTAATGAGTGTGCGTAGTAAAAATAATATATTCTAAATTAATATACTATATTTAGAATTTAAAAAATACTAAGCATCCGTGAGAGAGCCATGCTTAGACGCGAACGGGCCGGCTCGACCGTAATATAATACCACAGCCTCTCAGAGAACCGGTAGACAAACAAAGCTTGAAAAGTATTGCCGAGTGAGTGAGGATAACGGAAGCCAAACTCCCTCTCCCCTCATCCTCTTTCCCTTCCGCTAATCCCCGCTCTCACCTTTTCTTTACTAATTATTGCGATGCGACACTTAGAAGTAGCTTAAAAATTATTTCCAATTTCCAATTGTTTAAATACATTAAAAAACGTGTTAAAAAAAGCCGGCTGTAAGACATTATCCAACTTCATCCAAGCAACTCATACTTTCTAAGCTTCTATCTACGACGAGTTACACATCGTTATTGTTCCACAGTGCAATCTCATTCCACCCCTCTGTACGGCACGCTGCACAAAGACTAACCCAAGCAATACACGATCTAAAAGATAAAATCAACTGTACACAGCGTTCTGCTGGACACAGTTTCGTAGACTAACAAAGCCGCCTGTATCAGGTCGTAGGGCTGTCACATACAGAACAACAACATACTTCACAAATTGAGTGTTAATGTTTTCTAATATGTGAGCCTACCACAATGACTCCACTCTATCTGATGGAAAGCAATAAGTGGAGTCTATGCAGTATGGTGACCCACACTATGGCGACCTGGTGAGGTGCTTTTACACGCTTTGCTTATAAGTGTTTCCAGGACCTCAGTTAGCGACGTCATTGGATTATGTTGTTAAGAATATGTTTTAAGTTAAAATAGAGGAAAACAGCTTTGGCAACCCTAGTAGTGTTACTCTGCTACCTTTAGCCTCTCTCCCAAGGAAGCTCTGACGTATCTGACACCAAACCAGCCGGAAGAAGAAATTGTAGAATAGAATTCAATCTGGTTCTATATTGATTTATTCAATTATTGTAATATCAAATCCTCCAAAGTTGACAACCCTAGCATACTAGCAATACCAATTAATTGTTTTGGGTGTGATATTGTGTCCTCCGTGTTGTGAGTGAAGGGTAGGTTGTATTGTACATGTTGACGTCTACGCCCGTCTATAGACATCATCACTTGTGTCGACGGCTATTCGCAGATGTCTATTGACCGTCAAAAGCAATGTAATTAGTCTGCAAGTGCATTGTTATTCATGAAACGATATCGATCAATCCGTTATCAAGTTACGTGTGGAATTGAATTGTGAGAATAGTGATTAGAGTAATTGTTGTGTACACTAAAGTATTTATGACTGGGTTTTAGGATACGATGATTAACTGAAGAAAGATTTTGGATTTTGTCTTTTAGACAATAAAATTCAGTGACATCTTAGTTCAGGTAAACTCGTTCTTTTAGCTACCTACAGATAAGTTTTTGGTAAATTAATATTTTATAGTTGATTTTATTCATCAACTTTACAAAAGGAGCCTTTGCCTCGTTATCTTTTTAAACCGTTTTTAAAGATAACAACTTATTTACCTTGACCTGTTTGTTTTGAAAAAACGATCAGGTCAAGGTAAATAGGTTTTTTGTAAAGTAACGGGTCGATTCTTCGCTCATGTAGTAGTTGAAATGTAACCCTCTTCATGTTGACAGATTGATCTGATACTTGGTACAAACATTGATTCTGATGACAATACAATACAATTTATTTAATTTTTTATATTCAATATCGTTGTAAATCAGAGTACAAAATAGCGGATTACATATTTTTGTACCGAAATTTTTGTAATGAAAGGGCTTAACTAGCAGAACACTGTACAATGTGACAAATTTCAAATCTAAGATGGCCGCCGGCACAAAATGTCGGATTTAATATTTTTTTCAATGGGTATCTAATGAAGCGGTCTTTGCAAATAGAACACAGAGCATGGCGAGTCATGAAGTTTAGACATTATGAATAGAATGAGAAATATTAATATAAATAGCGTAATCTAAGAGTAAATATGTAAATAGCACTTATAGTGATTTGAGTGGTTGACTATTGACAGAAATTTCACGCCACCAATTTGATGAGCTCTGTGGTGTAAGGAGGTTTAACGTGTGGAAACCCCCCGGGCACCACAACCAAAACCACTACCAAAACTCGGCGAAGTGGCTATATTGGAATCGAACCGACTAAAACCACATGATGTTCCGCCACGGCTGTCTATAGCCGGTTAAGTATGGCCTAGGAAGGATCTCCCTCGACCCAAGACTATTTAACTTAATATTTTTTTACTACTTTTATTCAGAAATAAAAAGTATAATCATTCGAACGTGGGAGAGCCATGCCATGAACGTATAAGTCGGCTACGGCTTCTTAGAAAACCGGCTGTGAAGCAATGCATGCATTGTGTGACCTGAGTTTCCCTTCCCCTCTTTTCCCTTCTCTCTTTTCCCTCCTCTCTTTCCCCTCCTCTCAAAGGCGGACAGAACTCTTGTGACTCTTGAGTTGCAAGTGTTCATGGGCAGCGGAAGTCACTTTCCATCAAATGATCCGTCTGCTCGTTTGTCCCCTATACTATAAAAAAGAAAACTAAAATATCCGTCTGTCTATTTTAATACAATGGAAGATTTTTCCAAAACTTCTCCATTTTCATTTCTTCTTCACATTCTCCAAAACTATCCGTCGAATCGAAATTATAAATATCCTATTCGATAGGATATATAAAACTAGGAGGATAAAACTAGGAGCTATAAAACATCACGCTGCGACCCTTGGTGGTAGAGCAGTTAGTATACGGCTAAAGTGTTATCTACAATATATTTACAATTGATTTGAGCTCTCTCAGCAATCCGACTGCTGACTCATTCCCTTCGCTTAAGCGTTACATCATCGGTTAATATTCACGAGTTGGCTATCAATTACTGAGCAACGAGTTAAGCGATGAGAGTGGGGAGGAGCGGGTGGGGGGAGGCACAATCGCTGCTGATTAATGGTAAGCGCTCACAGAATGCTAATTGACTAAGAGCAAACAAGAATACTATCGTAGACTTAGTAACGAGATAAACTCCAGATTTACAGATCGTCTGTGATAAATCTTACAATTTGTTACTTATTGCTTAACTGACTTGAGAAACAGTGTAATATTATTTCAAAACAACCTTTATATGTAGTAACTTGTTGGGTACTGTACTAACCAAATTTAAAGTTGTTGAATATTCTGTATGTACATATGTATATACGTTTTTTTAATCTGTACAAGTTAATGTATTAAAAGTACAGGAATTCAGAAGCAATTATGTTTACATCATTAATAGCTAGTAAAATATATTTTTTTGTTTTTTTTTTATTTTAGTTTGAGAGATAGCCGAAACCGACTCGACGGGCTTGTATGATAGGTTCAGGGATATTAGAGGAAGCTCGTGATGTATGTGAGGATAGAAGCAGGTGGCGGACTGTCGTCTCTGTCTACCCCAGTTTGAGAAACACGTGAGCTTATGTATGTATGAGTTTGAGATTTGAACAATTATATATACAGAATCAACTAAGCCCTTAATACGGGTACAATACATAGTTATACAACCTATATAGTTTAACTAAAGAGCTCTCGGGAAGACCATGGGTTCAATCTATAATTAATAGTTAAATAGATTCTGTCAGTAAAGCAAAATAATATTCAGACGAAAAGCTTCCTTCAAACATCTCACACACGGCCGTCAGTCTGATCCCAACTAAGCAGAGCTTGTACTATGTATACTTGTACTATGTACCTATGTATATACATATTATAGATAAATGACACCCACACATAACAAACGATCGAACTGATTACACCATCGTGTTTCCTGTGTGGCAGTGGACCCCCCTTCCTCTGGCTTATTAGTCAGAATCACTAACAACTAAAACCCCAGGCATTCGTTTTAGTTCTTTTTGATTCACACGAGATATTCATGACGCTGTAACAGACTACTTATAGAATAGCCTTGTGCTTATCTCGTCGAGTGTCCCCTTATAAATTACCATAGTGTCCACCGCACCCTAATGTTGTCATCGGCAAACTTTACATATATTTTATGTTATCTGTGGCACCGGACTACCGTTCTTTCACATTTTAAGTGGGTAGATGGTCCTTTACTTTGTCGAAGAAAGTCCGCAGAAGTATTGAGTGTGAAATATTTAAGAACATTAGAATAAATTTGATTATATTCTAAGTACCTATCATCTAGTTCTACCAGAAACGTGTTATAGTGTTTAAAAATATACATATATTTATGTACATAAGTATATAATAATAAGAAGAAAGGAGCGTACTTCCACCTCAAACGCCGGCAATGAGACTCCGGAGTTGCAGGCGTATATGGGCGGCGGTACTCACTTACCATCACGTCGACTCATCTGCTCATTTACCCAAGATAACATAAAAAAATCGAAATCCCCTAACTTGAAGACCCCTTACACTATTACAAAAGAGCTAAAAATTAATCTTTGGCGGCTGAGCAGATTATCTTGAAACATAATTGAGAACACTCATCAAAATCGGCCATTTCATGTAGAAGCTACGAAGCCACAGACAGACAAACATACGTAAAACTTTCAAACATCTACTACAAATACTTGTAACTTATTATTAACTTCGCTTCTTTATAAAAGCACTGTAGTTCAGTTAACAACTCCTCCAAAATGTAAATGCTCCAAATTTATATATTATTTTATTTATTTATATTTATACCTTACACTATTATTGCAGATTAAATCTAATACAATAATGTAGGACTAAATTAAAAAGACAAAACACAATATATCAATAACAACACATTATACAGTAAAAATAGACTAATCCAATGAAGGTACATATTACTCACAATCAACACCGCTTATTGATCTTCCACAACCAAATATTGAAACGCATAACATACAGCATATGAAATGAAATTACACTTATATTGAATTGTAAAGGAACGATAACTGCACAGTACTATACAAGGTTTTTTTTTATACTATAGGGGGACAGACGAACAGAGGGGTCACCTGATGGTAAGTGACACTGCCGTCCATGGACACTTGCAACTAAAGGGTCGCAAGTGCGCTGCTCGCCTTTGAAGGTGATGAGGGATGGTGGATGCAGGGAGCGGAAAGAAGAGAGGCGAGATGAGGAGATGGAAAAAAGGAGAAATTAGATGAGTGGAGAGAAAGGGGGGAGGGGGAATTGGTCCTCCGGAAACCTCATTCAATTCGGGGAAATACAACGCAAGCGTTACTTCACAACCGGTTTTCTGTGAGGCCGTGGTATCGCACCGGTCGAGCCGACCCATTCGTGCCTAAGCATGCATGGCTCTACCACTGAAGAAAAGTTACTTTTATTACTTTTATATGTGGACACTGATTAGTTAGATTTAATTTAAACACAACATAACACTTAAAAATAATGGTATACATTTTATTTTCACGTCGGTTGATAGAAACGTTTTTAAGTTTTAAATCACTTGTTTTAAACCAACATGACTTGGGAATAGGCATCCCTACTATCGATTGTTTGTTTTACAGAACCAATTGTTGTTAAACTGGACAATAGGGAAAACTATTAACTATGTTTAACTATCTTTTTTGATCTGAAAAATGCTTTCGACAGCCTCTGTCTGCGCCTACTAATATCTAGTATAGGTATTTAGTAGAAATATTCGTCTAAAAGTTCGTTAAAATTATTTACAAGACCGATCTCAATAACTTCGCACGTGAGACGCAAATTGTTATGTTTTGGGTAGCATTTTAGCGACCTTTGTCAATAAATATACGAAGGTGTCAAAGACAGAATAGCAACTTTCTGGAAAACCCTTTGGAAGAAACTTTGATTGCTGCCAAAAAAGCTTCAGTATAGTAGCACACTGGCTTGCTCGTAATAAATTAACCCTAAATGCTTCAAAAACCAAGTAGTATAAGAAATATAGCTTTACTACTAGTCCTATCATTTCCAGAACGGATTCAGTTCAATATTTAGGTATAATAATTTTTAATCGTTTATGTTTCAAAGTGTATATTGTAAAATTTAATACGATTAACAAGAAAGCAAGTCCACATTTTTAAGGATTTAAGAAATGTTGCAAGTTGGAAAATTATTAAAACGGTGTACGAATCTCTTTACTCATCAATTCTGTTCGTAATCAAAACGGTTCATACAACAGAATTGATTGGCAAAGAGATTCGTACACCGTTTTAATAATTTTCCGACTTGCAAATATAAAGATCACATTTCATATTATAAACGTTGAAAGAGCATAACGCTTATTGCTTAAAGTTGCTCTTATTAATCAAAGGCAGCTAGCAACTACGCGCACACACACACACATTAATTTGTTTTTTGGTACAATAACTATTTTTTAGTTTATATCTTTTTTATACATATTTTATTCCCCCACAGTGAAATCTATTTTCCTAATCTGCGAGGGGTTGGCCAGGAGTCTATAGCACAAGGTATCCTCGTTGGCGTTGACTCCCACAAATATTTGGACTTTCAAACGCCATCATGTAAATGTCCCTGTAAAACGTTATTATCATTACTTGTATCGACATTCCAATTTCAAATTTAAATGTCAAATAGATTCCCTATTACAAATTTCGGGTTATTAAAAAAAATTGCTTTTAATTAAAGATTTAAATTTCGAATGAGTGTTTAGAATTTAATTATGGTTGCTTTTTATGAATTGTTTTTTTTTTATTTTTAGTTACAGCAAGAATCAGTTTTTATCCTCAAAAATAGTCAGAACAATAATAGCACAATTAGCACAACAGTAATAATTTTATTAGTAACCACTATTAAAGCACATACATAGTTTAGCCATTGTCGCTATGTTACAGATCATGCATCAAACTATCACAATCTACAAACGAAATAAAAGGGTGAGTGTGTGTTAGTTTGATGTCGTCGTGTCTCTCAATTGCATGTTGTTGTGTAGCGTGTTAGAACTTGGCCATGTTTAATGTCTCACTGTGTTATTCGCTAGACTACCCCTAATTGTATTGAAATTGTATTCAGATTATATAGATCAGGTACGTTAAAGTATTAGTTCAATTTTTGAGAGTTTAGGTTCTTAGTTAAGTTATTTGAATAAAAATTTACTCATACAAATGAGTTTAGTTTTTCAATGTATACAGTTTTTGTCATGTTATCTCCTTGGAGATCTCAAATATATGTATATCATATTTTATTATTAAAAAGCTGTATTCTAGTCTATAGTGTGAATGCTGCAGTCTGTTTATTAATGAATGAGCATGATTAGATAATATGTTTTTGATTTGCTGTGAAAGTAGTCACAGTATATGACGTTTGAGTGTCAAACCTATCTACTCAAACTAGTGGATTACAAAAAAAAAACACATATTTATTGTATTTTGAAAATATCTTTATTACAGTTTATTCATATAATATACATATATGTAACTAATAAAAATGTTTGAAAAGTCAGTCTCCTGTCAGGGTGTCACTGTTAAGACAGTTCAAATCGAAATCCATCAAGCCATTTAGGCTCTAAGAAACACCATACATACTCTCGAGAAATTATTACCCTCAATATTACTATAAATGCCTTTTTTTATTTATTGTAATACGGTGTTTTGTAAGTTTAAGATTTTGATCAACTTTTGATGTTACTAATCTAAACACCTATGATTATAATGTATTAAAAAATATCGATCGCTATCTTTTGACCTACAAAGTTATACAGCAAGCATATTATTGCTCACAGAAGTTTGTGAAAAAGTATCTACTGAATACAATGTTGGCTGGCCACATCTGCTGATGGGCAGATGGGTCCTAGAGTGAAGATTGCGAATAGATAAACGTAAGGTAGGACGACCCGCAGACAGTTAGACTGGCGACCTAAAGAAAGTAGCTTGGTTACACTGGATGCGGAAAGTAGATAACTGGATGGTATCCGGAGGAAAAGCCAGTGTCTGGCAGTAGACTGCAGGAGAGTGATTGATTGTTTTGCTGTCTGTATGCATGATGGATAGATATATTTATCTTTTATTGGAAAATATTGTAGTTACTTTACAATTTCTGTTGTTATTTTAATGTAACCACTATAGACAGCGTGTGTCTTATACACAGACTCGGTTTTGGTGCCGTGGTTTTTGATTTGCTCAATAAACGGGTTCTCAAATCCAAAAACAACAACTTGTATGTTAGGGTGATATGTCTACCTACCTAAATACATATATCTTACTATATACATATTTACGACAACTTATTTACAGAGGCAGTTATCAAGGGATTAATTAAAAAGCAGTCATAAGCCGTATAACTTTAGTGTGGTTGCTTTTCAGCATTATCAAGAAGGAAGGAAACTGTTATTGTACAGTTAAAAATTAATACCTTTTATGTATATTGGCTCAGCATTTATTGAGGTTCATTGGCCATTCAGAAACAAGCTTTGGGACACACTTGTGAAAGCCGTGTTTGTGAACAGAGATTTTCTGGATTAACTGCTCAGCTGACTGCTGATATTGTGTAGCGCAATAACTAAGTTAAGTGAATTAAGTTAATATCCATACATATATTAGTTAATGAGCAAGTGAAAGCAGGACTTAGAGCGGGACCACTTAAGCCCGGCTTCGGTTACAAGGTTTCAACACTGACTGTAATAACAGACTTTGTAACAATTCTTTTATCAGTACATTTAAAGATAGCATTTTTTCAATCGATGACAATTGACCATTGTGACCAGTATTATCTTTTCTTTCCCAGGATCACCTGTCTTCACCTGCCCCTGGCCTCCAAGTGGATCCACGTGGGCACAGAGCGAGGCAACGTGCATGTGGTCAACATAGAAAACTTCACGCTCTCCGGCTACGTCATCAACTGGAACAAGGCTATTGAAGTGTGAGTAGTAGCCTCTATGTTATTGTTTTATGAATTAGACTGGGGCGAGCGTTCGCAAAGGTACATACATACGCTACCTACCCTACGCTATACTTTCTTATTTTATTTTTCTTGGGTAGCCTACGGCTTAAACAGTATTACATTGAAATATGTAGTAACAGATGCATATCTATACATATATGCGAGAACCTGGTATGACGTCATACAGCACAGCTAGCAAAGTAAAAGAATTAGTGACAACCATTAATTTATGTCCTCTTGCTTTATTTATCATAATTCTCATGATTTAAAACCAACTTAGTGATGTATTCAACTATTATTTTACATTAACAATTCCAGTACTAGCGTGAGACCCAAACTCGGAAAAAACACCCAAACTCGGGACAACTATTTGTGGATTACAACTTTTTTTTTCTCGTGAGGGTATTGTTACGAGCTGGGTATTTAATAAATTAAAGTAGTCGATTGATTACCAAAAACAACACAATATTTATTAATAACACTCTTTACAATTACAAATCACTATATCACTCGTTAGTCGCACTAGAAGATCGCTTCGATATTTATTCGCTGTATCTCGAATCAATACTGCCCGTACGGCTACTCCGATCCGCTTTTATATTGCTGTCGAGATAACTAGAATGTACGATAATATTCGATCGATGGTTCTAGACTAAATAAATTATTCTAGAGCTACTTGTAGCGCCATCTAGCGTCAAAATGTCCACAGTTGCGCGCTATCCGACACTAGATGGCGTTGTCCCTTCGTTCTCGCGTCTTGTAGATTGTTCCAGACTATTTTTCTCGATGGCGCAACACTGCCCCCTCCTAAGACATGCTCGTCCCGAGCATAATCAGTCCCATAGTATCGCGCCAATCGATCTACGTGAACTATCTTTGGGGCGCCTCTTGGACCCTTCTGTATCCGGTAGGTAACATCATTGATTTTAGTGACTACCCGATATGGCCCATCCCATTTGGCTTGTAGCTTTGGAGATTTCCCTTTACTGCGAACTGGATTATGTAGCCATACTAGCGAACACTCTTCGAAGCCCTTATTATTCACTTTCCGGTCATAACGGGTTTTCATCTTTTCAGACATTTGTTGGCCCGATTGTCTGACATGCTCATAAATGTCATTCATCTTGTTCCGCAAGTCATTCGCGTACTCCGTTATACTTCGTGGGGTATCAGGGGGTATTCCAGTGATCAAGTCTGCAGGCAACCGTAGTTCTCTTCCGAAGTTTGCAAACGCTGGTGTTACGGAAGTACATTCGTGGACTGCACTTCGGTATGACAGAAGAAACGGTTGAATGTGTTTGTCCCAATCTTTTTGCCTACTTTCAACTACTTTTGCCAGATACCTCTCTAGTGTTTGGTTAAATCGTTCCACCATTCCGTCCGATTGTGGGTGGTAAGAGGTAGTTCTGGTTTTGTGAGTACCCATCACTCGACACATTTCTTGAAATATTTGAGATTCAAAATTTCTTCCTTGGTCACTGTGGATTTCTAAAGGCACTCCAAAACGACAGAAGACTTCGTGCACTAATTTATCTGCTACTGTTGATGCTTCTTGGTTGGGAATGGCAAAGACTTCTGGCCACTTAGTGAAGTAATCCATTACGACCATGAAGTACTTGTTTCCGCTTTCACTTTCAGGAAACGGTCCCGCTACGTCTATTGCAATTCTTTCCCAGGGTGCACCAACATTGTACAATTTCAATGCGCCTCTGCTACGTGTATGAGGTCCCTTCACAGCCGCACAACTGGTACACTTACGACACCAGTCCTCAACATCATCACGACAATGAATCCAGTAGAATCTCTCCCTTATCTTTAACAATGTCTTCTTAACTCCCATATGACCTCCTGAACATCCGTTATGGTAGAGCTGCAGGACCACCGGTATCTTAGCTTTAGGAACAACCATTTGCAGATGACAGCTGTCTCCTCGAGCGTTTTCCCATTTACGGCACAAGACTCCATCCTGGACGACTAGACTATCCCATTGAGCCCAATAACTCTTCGTGGTTGAACTCAGCGATGCAACTTCGCTCCAGTGTGGCTTAGGAGTCTCAGCTTTAATCCACTCGAGAATTGGTTTGATATCTGCATCCTCTTGCTGTGCTTGCTGTAGGCTTTCCTTCCATTCGATGCTAAGATCCGTCTTTATCGTCCTTATAGGAACAGCTTCCTTTACCTCTTGCTTGGCGCAATGCTTGCAGTCTTCAGGGCAAGGTCTTCTTGATAATGCGTCTGCGTTACCGTGAGACTTTCCACTGCGATGTTCAATCATGAAGTCATATTCCTGTAGTAGCTCAATCCATCTCGCGACTTGTCCTTCAGGGTTTTTAAATTGTAAGAGCCACTTTAATGCTGCGTGGTCAGTTCGGAGGTGGAATTTACGCCCAAGCA
The DNA here is from genome assembly GCA_947561695.1 of Tyria jacobaeae. Lineage (NCBI taxonomy): Eukaryota > Metazoa > Arthropoda > Insecta > Lepidoptera > Erebidae > Tyria > Tyria jacobaeae. Next base: position 304,565 of record OX387220.1, on the reverse strand, counting down.
AATATTTGTTGAAATGTTGCAGGGTCCTCACTACGGCCAGTAGCTCCCTTCTTGTGACGCAGTAATTCCTTTCCGGCTTCGACAAAGATTTACTGAAATATGCAATAACAACCTCTTGATCACCTTTCCGCTGGGATAACACACCGCCAAGCCCAGTATCACTCGCATCTGTGTCAACTATGAATTCATTTTCGGTATCTGGATACCCTAAGATGGGTGTGTTGCATAGACGTCTTTTTAGCTCTTGAAATGCAATGTCACAACTTTCATCCCAGCAGAAATGTCTTTTCTCTTCAGTGAGTTTATGAAGGGGTTTGGCAATATCCGCGAAGTTTTTCACGAATCGCCGATAGTAGGAGCACAAGCCCAAAAATGCTCTTACTTGGGTCTTATCTCTTGGAATTGGCCAATCCTTGACGGCAGCGATCTTTTGCGGATCTGTTTGGACACCCTCTTCCGAAACCACATATCCTAAAAAGCTAACCTGCCGTTTGAAAAATGAACACTTCTTAGGACTTAACTTTAGGTTGGCACTTCGGATTTTCGATAATACGCGCTCCAGGTTTTGAATATGTTCTTTAAACGTACGGCCTACGATGATAATGTCATCCAAATAGACCAGGCAGGCATCTCCAGTTAATCCGGTGAGTACTGATTCCATCAGTCTTTCAAAAGTTGCTGGCGCGTTACATAATCCAAAGGGCATTACTTTGAACTGCCACAGTCCTTTCCCTGTCGAAAATGCAGTCTTCTCTTTGTCCTTGGGATCAATTTCTACCTGCCAGTATCCACTTTTTAAATCTAAGGTGCTAAACCACTTAACCCCTGTTAGCATGTCCAGAGTGTCGTCTATTCTAGGTAGTGGATAGCTGTCCTTCTTCGTAATGTCGTTTAGACGGCGGTAGTCAACACAAAAACGCATGCTGCCATCCTTTTTCTTTACAAGCACTACAGGTGAACACCATGGGCTGGATGAAGGCTCTATAACGCCATCCCTGACCATTCCATCAATCATGGTTTGCACTTCCTGTTCTCGTGCTACTGGCAGTCTTCTTGGTCGCTGGCGAATAGGCAACTCACTCCCAGTGTTTATTTTGTGTTGAACCAAACCAGTCTTTCCAATATCAGCATCATTAGTAGAGAAAATATTAGCGTACTTAACTAACATTCTCTTAGCCTTGTCAATTTCTTCCCTAGACAAGACATCTCGACAGTCTTCCAAAAGTGTTGACACGTTGACTCGTGCATTCGTGCTAATATTCGAAGTAGTCAAGTCTTGGCATCGACGCATCCAATCCACATCTTCGCAAGTGCCAATCAGTGTGCCCTTATGAATCACATGTTGCTTGTCACTAAGATTTAGCACACGTACTGCAGAGATGTTAGTAGTACTTACTAGAGTTCGTGCGATTTTCCATGGAAGATCATTATCTACCCTTTCAATAAGGACACATCGATGCATTCGTCCAGAGTTATGAGGGAGACTAACTGGCATGATTGTTTCTGATCTGGGAGGAAGAACAACGTTCTTTAAGCTGTACACTTTTCCTGATGATGCTCCTTCCATGAACAGTTCTTCTTGACTACATCTCATTACACCTTGGTTGATGTCGATCTCACAACAATTGTTCTTCATGAAGTCTAGGCCAAGGATGCAATCGTCAACTATATCGGCCACGATGACGTTATGTAGATAAACTTGGTTGCCCAACTTCAACTCCACCTTCTGTTCGCCTCGGACGGGTATGCGCTGACCAGTGGCCGTTACTAAGTTTATTTGCTCACGGTTACATGCAATGTCCTTCAGAAACCGATTTGCAAGTTGGGAACTGACAACTGTGCGAGAAGCTCCCGTATCAATCGTCAGCTTACATGACGTTCCGTTGATTTCGCCTCTGATGACCAGGCTGTTCCCATCATGAGTTTGCGAGATCGAAATCCTTGGGGCTCCTTGAACACCAGCCAGCACCCGCCCCGCAGTCCTGGCGTTTACTCGTTTCCCTGCTGTTGTTGGGCAGTACTATCAACCGCCCGATTCTCCTGAGACCGGTCGTATTCACTTCCTATGCTTCGCTTAGGGCAGCTGGACCGAAGGTGACCTTTTTCACCACAGGCGTAGCATCTAGGGCTGTACCCCTTAAATCGGTCCCGCACAGGTGATGCTACAACCTCCCGGACCCGATGAGACCGATGGTCTTGTCTCACAGCTTCCACCTCCAAAGCATGGGCCAGAGCGTCCTTGAGAGTTTCATGGTGCCCAAGTCTCACAGCAGCCCTAACTTCGAGGTCACGAATGCCATCGATGAAAGCTTGCACCAGATTCCCGTCAACGAGCGCAGGTGCAGACTGGTACGCCTTACGGACCAGTTTCTCAACTTCCAGAGCCCACTGTTGCAAGTTTTCACCGATGCGCTGGGCACGATCCTTCAGCTGTGCACGAAACACGTGCTCCAGATGAGCGTCACCATATCTTGCCTCCAATGCCTCCAGCAGTTGCTCATAGGTTACCTTCTTACCAAGGGCTTCGAGGACGTTTAGAGCCTGGTCTCGGAGACCCAAGGTGAGCGCAGTCATAGCTTGTTCCTTTGTCCAGCCGTTCGCCATCATAACAGCCTCAAATTGGATCTTGTAGGCTGACCACGAAGATGTTCCATCAAATGGCGGTACTTTGAACCCCCGCACCGAAGGAGTAGCAGTTACTGTAGTCGCCGCTCCGTCTCCAACTTTAAGGTTTCCTAATGCCTTCTTCACGTCGGCAATCTGAGTTTCGGCCTCAGTGATACGGTTCTCGTGTTGAAGAACCTGATCTTTCACTACCTTGAGTTCTTTGCCGAAGGTCTCATGAATGCCTTTCAACAAGAGCATCTGTTCCTCCTGGCGGCGAGCCTGGTCCTCCTTGTCCCGCTGCAGCTGCTCTTCCAAGCGGCGGGCCTGCTCCTCCTGACGGCGGGCCTGCTCCTCCTGACGGCGGGCCTGCTCCTCCTGACGGCGGGCCTGCTCCTCCTTGTCCCGCTGGAGCTGTTCTTCCAACCGGCGGGACTGCTCCTCCTGACGGCGGGCCTGCTCCTCCTTGTCCCGCTGGAGCTGTTCTTCCAACCGGCGGGACTGCTCCTCCTGACGGCGGGCCTGCTCCTGGAGAATCGCCATTAGGGCCGTGATATCGGGAGCTGCTGCCAGTGCCGATGTGGATGGCGTGGTTTCCATCGGTGGCTGCTGACCCTCCAATGTAGGCAGTTGTGCACCTCCAAATCGCCTCTGATCAGTCTCTTGCTGGCGTTGACTCCTAGTTCGGATACCTTCCGTGTCTTCCTTTGGTAAAACCGGCATACTTTAATCCCACTTCTGACACCAAATTGTTACGAGCTGGGTATTTAATAAATTAAAGTAGTCGATTGATTACCAAAAACAACACAATATTTATTAATAACACTCTTTACAATTACAAATCACTATATCACTCGTTAGTCGCACTAGAAGATCGCTTCGATATTTATTCGCTGTATCTCGAATCAATACTGCCCGTACGGCTACTCCGATCCGCTTTTATATTGCTGTCGAGATAACTAGAATGTACGATAATATTCGATCGATGGTTCTAGACTAAATAAATTATTCTAGAGCTACTTGTAGCGCCATCTAGCGTCAAAATGTCCACAGTTGCGCGCTATCCGACACTAGATGGCGTTGTCCCTTCGTTCTCGCGTCTTGTAGATTGTTCCAGACTATTTTTCTCGATGGCGCAACAGTATCAAACCCACGACCTCTGGTGCAGCAGTCCTGATCACCAGCAGGCCACTCGTTATATAGCAAACGTAGCATGTTAAGTGCATGCAAGAAAGAATTTCAAAGATGTATGTTTCCAAATATCATGAAATCTACTTAGCCCAAAGTGCATTATGGGTGTGAAATGAAAATGTATGTATTTTAGGCACAAATCTTTGAACAAGTAAATCTAGTTAAGCCAAGAACATAATCTTATCACAGGACACCATGCCAATGTATCTGTTTAACACGAAAGCTATCCAAACATCGCTAATACTCACTAATCCTTACTAATCCTGTACAGCTATAAGGGCCTGTAAGGGTGGCCAAATAATTCTGCTCTGCCTAATTGCCCTATTAACCCTAATTAATTAAAGAAAGTATACTTCAATCTGCTGTGACTGCAGGAATGCTAACCTATTGGTGTTTAATATAAATATCTTAAATTGTATCAGTTTGTCTCGCTGTAGCCTTCGATAGTTCTTTGAGACAAAGGCGTGTTGGGAGACGAGGAGATGATAGCTATTCCGTTGGATTATGTGAATTGTTTTATGATCATACATATGTTCATAAATACCTACGCTTTATGCCTGCATCCCTGAAGCGTTAGGCAGAGGTGTCTTAAACGTTCTCATTTTGCAAGTTAGCATTGTTCCATCTAACGTAATAGCAAGCCTGTGGCCATCAAGCGGTCGTCTTAAGGAACAAGAGCAATTTTAGGAGTATATTGAAAGGGAAAGTTAATAACAAATAATGGTAAAGGATATTCCTTATACTGATGGATTGTCATGTGTCAAAGCTCGCGAATGTCGGGGCCACGTTCCTGACTCAAACTGACTGTAACCTGGAGGTTCGAGTTCTCTACCTTAACATAATTTTAAATCTTTTCTTTTAGAATGACTTTTAACTATAACTTCTTTATTATATTTTGATTAAGAAGTGTTAATAACGGCTCAATCTGAAAATATATGTGGTAGTCGACTTATCCTGGTAGACGTGAACTCATTCTGATGTAATATTATTAAAGACAATAACAGTATCTAAAGCAGTATGACATGTTAACGCTCTCGGTTGATACAAACGGTACGTTTAGATGAAAGCAATGGGCCTCGTCGTGAGCATTGCGCCGTTTGTATGTAAATAAGATGAGAACACTTTGTGCCGTCGAGCAAAACGTTACAAGTTCACTAATAATATCTCTATAGATATCTGTATCTAAATAAAAAATGATATAATATGATTCAAATTCCCGCAGTAGTTGTTCGTAAACTACCGTCAAAGTTAGATGGTATTCTTGTTAATGTGACGTCAATAGAAGTAAGAACACGGTGCCAAATTCTGAGCAGAATGCTAAGAGAGTGCCAACTTCCACCGTGCCATGAGAACGGTTGTAATAACGTTTATTTTCAGTGGTGTCGTTCCTGTGGCGCTCAACTTATGCCAACGATCTTATTTACCTAATGTGTACTTAAACGGGAACTTTTACTGGAGTAAGTTTTGGTAATTTAAATATTTGTAGGTAGGTTTCATGTGGAGAAATACTATAAGTCACTGTTGCTAGGAAACTCGCATGCAAAAGTGACAATATCTATCCATAAATAAGTAATCATATCATTACTTTCTATTACCTACATATACAATTATGACGACCTATTGTGCTGTGGTATTTAAACCGCTTTACTTTCTATTCAATTCCTGTCGAGTGCAAATAGCTATATGTGTGATTATTTGCATTAGGCTGGATTCTTCAACACGTACATATTGTGATAACTCATTATATATTATATATTCAGTTACGACAAGGTGAGACCAGGGCTGACACTGTCGAGGTATTGTGTACACTCCCCGATCCATCCGCATCACACTGTCCCTCTCTTCTATCCTCCGTTTACCTTTCAGTTTACTCACAATTTTCCTATTTCATTAATCGACGGCCCAGTTGAATTTTAGTACGTTGTATATACAAAATAGTAATAATAATGGTTACAAAAAATTAGAGATAGAACTAGATAACAAACAAGTTTTTTTTTTCAGTAAATAAATATCAATCTAATCATATGAGTATATATTATCTCAAAATTACGAGTCCATATATCATTATTATTTAAATATAATTAAATTTAAATTATAAATTAATTATATACAATGGTATATTATTGAACAATATAATATGCTAAAATAATGAGACTACACTGGAGCATTTGGATTCCCTGTAATGGGTGAGGTATGTAAAAAAGTAATGTGTAATTTAGCGCCAAATAAAATGTAAATCCAGCCACCGATAAATGGACTTGAATGATTTATGCAATCGTTGTGCAGCTCGTATTCTAGCCACTCTCTTTTATAGTCAGTGTCAGGACAATAGACGCTTTACGGACCAACTCCGCGGAGGGTGGCACCATCTCATTTTAAAATGTGCTTTTATGACGTAGTGAATGGGGATTGGGGATTACGTGTCTCTGTGAAATCGTACGAAAACGAGCGGGTGTTGATCTCATGAATATGTGTTTGATGGTTCTGTCCCACTTAGAAATAGTCCAATGAAAGTAAGTGGGCGACGGGTGACACACAGCTGACTTACATCAAATATACCCACTTATTAGACGTGTGGTCAACAAAGGAACAGTTAGTAAAAGGATGAACTAGTTTCAAAGAAACATACATATGTACATACACTCACGCCTGTGTCTCTGAAGGGATCGGCAGAGGTGTAATTAACGCCCACATAGACGGGATAGCGGGAATAAGATGAGACATTTTGGGGTATATTGATAGGAAAGCTAGGTTAATTGATTGAAGGAAAGGCATGTTGCTTATACAGATGGATTGGAGAGTATAAGCCACAGTTGAAGAAAGTCAGGTTCGCATACCTTTAACTCGTACAGGCTGGTAGCGGCAAGTTTGAAATATTTTAATTTTTTGTGAAAAATCAATATAACAAAGCCGGCTAAGTACGAGTCGGACTCGCGCAGAAAGGGTTTCGTACCATTATGTATAAAAAAACGGCAAAAAAACATGTTTGTTGTATGGGAGCCCCTCTCGATATTTATTTTATTTTAATTTAATTATTTATTTATAAAGTGAATATATATTTAAATAATCTGTAAATATTTCAAGCGTCTACCTGTTGCCGTTATCAATATCGAGGAAAAACAAACAAAAAAATGACGTTTGTTCTACGGGAGCCCCCTAAAATATTTATTAAGTTGGCAACTAATAAACCCGCCATCTTCGTACACAAATTTATTGATTTTTTTAAGTATACAAAATCAAATTATTTCTCAACTATATAAGCACCGTCGTTTTCTATCACCTGTCGCCAACGCGCTGGCAGAGACTTAATGCCTTCCTCATAGAAGCTTAGGCTTTTGATCATTTTTAATTTTTTTATCTGCTAATCAGTGGGCTAGAGAACGAAATAGATGATAATCTGAGGGCATAATGTCTGGAGAGTACGGTGTGTGAGGAAGGACAGCCCAGCCAAGCGAAAGTAATTTTTCACGAGTCGCTTTTGCTACATGTGGTCGAGCATTATCGTGAAAAAAGTATTTTGATTTTTCGGCAATGTCGCTGCTCTTTACAAAGTTAGATGGCAACAGCTCCCAGTATATAATTCCGTTTGTTCCCCACCAAACACTTAAAAGAACTTATTTACTCGTGTCAGATTTTGGCGTCGGTACTCCTGCTTCTCCAGTTCCAAGCCACTGGCGCTTTTAATTATGTACATAACCCACATTCATCCCTTAGCCTTTAATTGATACGATGATAACTAAGTAGTTCCATGCACACGTTAGCTCTCTTCTGACGTGAAACGGCGTCAACACATGTGGCAACCACACTGAATATTTCCAGGTCTTTTCTAAAGTGTGGAGTTGTTTTTCTACTGCAGTATGAGAGCACTGAAGCTGCTCTGCCAGACAACGTGAAGTGAACCTGGGATCCATTTCTATGAGTCTTTTTAACTCGTCTACATCTATTGTAGGAGGTCGTCCTGGATGAGGTTCATCAGATAGGTCATAATTTCCATCCTTAATTCTTCTGAACCAATGTTTGGTGGTATCGTAAGAGAGCACGCCTTCGCCCTCCTGCACATATATTATAAATATAAGCAGTCGAAGTTCTCTACAAGAAATATCCATAATTTACTGTAGTTTTACTATTCGAGATCCAGTTGTCAACTGATTGGACTTACAACTCTTGCTTTATTTATGTCCTACTCCAAGAAATTCGAGATAGTTCTATAACGTTTTAGAAACTGATTAAAAAAAGTGGCGGGTTTATTAGTTGCCAAGCTAATATTTTATTTTGTTTATTAGTATTTGTTGTTATAGCGGCAACAGAAATATATCATCTGTAAAAATTTCAACTGTAACTATCACGGTTATAAAAATATTAACCTACAACTGTGCAATAAAGGGAGTTAGCTATTAATTACTATTAACTATCACTATTTTATTACATACTAGACGTTCCACGCAGTTTTACCTGCGTTTATGGTCACTTCTCCGGTCCTCCACAACATACAAATATTTATTTAAATCCAACTGGTACTGCCAGAGATTGGATTAGATTTATTAGGTTATATAATATATTAGTATAAATATAAATATAATATAATAAATACTTAGTTTGAGTACTCCGACTTCCCGGCACCAGCCAGTTCGAGTTATAGGAATGCGACTCTCCATCTCATCCATCTCTATAAACAATATCAATTACATTCGTTTCCCGTTTCTGGCCTCCCTTTCCTTCCAATATGCTCCAAATTTTCCCTACAAATTCCCAAAGGTGCCCCGATGTCGGCAATATGCTTGCCACTTATTATGTGTGTAGTGAATTATAAATGTGTAAAATAAGGGCGTCAATTAAGCCTCTGCCTCCCTCTTCGATAGATGCAGATACGTAAGAGTTTTGTTTACCGACAGACCGAAGTACATCTGGAAGTGTATCGTTTTGCCAATATTTCATAAACAAAAGAACTATCCACAAACTCCTTGAATTGAAAATTTAATTCGATTTTTCCAACGATTAAAGAAAATAAAGTGTTGTGAAAACCAGTTAACAGTTTGAATACAAGCTTGGTAACAATGGCGAGTTTCAATCAGAATTCAATTGATCTCTTTAAATAGAACCAGCGATGTAGGTTAACGACTTTTAAATAAAGGTGGCGCTGATTCATTCAAAGCGGGAGTTTATTAATTAAAAGACTCGTGATGACCTAATGAACGGTACGGCAGCACGTACAATACGTATCATTCTATACGTACCGAACAAAGGAGCAACCATCCTTTTTTTTAAATATCAGGTATAATCCGGTATACATTAAAATATTAAGTAAAATACATGTAATATTAAAATAAGAGTGTTTGTAGAAATAACCACTCAGATTTGATAATATATTTCCAGTACCGAACTTTACTGAAAACAATCTGTAAAATCATTGGCCAAAATTATAAACGTGAAAGTAGCTCTGCTGTTTTATCTGTCTGTTGCGTTTTAATGTTTAAACGGGTCAACCGCTTTGGCTTTGCTTTGGGTTTTATCTACATAAGGTTAAAGCTAGTATATCATGTAATTTAAATGTAATAAAGATTACCAAAAATGAATAAATATGTCTATAAAATATATAAAATACTAGCTGTTGCCCGCGACTTCGTACGCATTAGTAATGTTCCCGCGAAACAAAAATTTTGTCATAAAAAAGAAATTGGAGATAAAAAATAGATGGTGGCCGATTCTCAGACTTACCCGATATGCACACAGAGTTCCATAAAAATCGGTATATACATATATACATATATACATATATACATATGTATATATAATTTTCGAGTAATTTGTCAGCGGTGTATAGTAGAGCCTTACAAATGAACGCATCGGCCGTAGCTCACCGGCTTATACTCGTATGACAAGCGTAATCCCACATTTAGCTTTCACAGATACTCTGTCAACTAATCTAACCGAATACTCAATGATAAAGTAGAGAAGCCGGGACTGAACCCCTGACCTGACAATTTGTCAAAAAATAAGTACCATTAATTATAACTTAAACGCCAACTCGGATTGTTATATACAGTCAGACACTGCCGCGATGGCGGCAACTATTTTACGTTGTTGTTACCGAATTACTAAATTACGTTGTTGTTATTAAATGAGTTGGTTTGCAAAAATTTGGCGTTTGAGAAGCCGCAGGGGCTTCTTATTAAACTAAAGATATTATGTTTGTTGTAATTATTTTACGTTTAACAAATCGCTAACATATTAATAAATTTAAAACAAGTTTATTTTAATCTTAATTGTATATATATATATAAATATATATATATATTATATACTATAGGGGGACGAACGACGACGAACAGACGGGTCACCTGATGGTAAGTGACAACCGCCGTCCATAGACACCTGCAACTCAAGAGTCGTAAGTGCGCTGCCCGCCTTTGAGGGTGATAAGGGATGGAGGATGCGGGAATTGGAAAGAGAAAGAGAGGAGGAGTTAGGAAAGCGGAGAGTGGCGACTGGGGAGAGGAAAGTGGAGAGGGTGAGTTGGGCCTCCGGAAACCTCACTCATTTCGTTGAAATGCAACGCAAGCGTTACTTCACAACCGGTTTTCTGTGAGGCCGTGGTATCGCACTGGTCGAGCCGGCCCATTCGTGTCTAAGCATGGCTCTACCACTGAAAAAGAATAATCCTTATTGTACACCAAAAGCATATTATTGTTTGAAGATAAATATATAATGTGGATATGTTCAAAGGGCGCCTTTATCGCTGAGAGCAATCTCTTACAGGCAACCTTTCATGTTGTACAAATTTTTAATTCTTGTTTGATATTTGCATATAAAGCAAGCAACCCCTAAAAAAATATTTGATGAATTTGCCGCCCGTCGGACGGCTCCTTTGAACTCAATTGAATGAGTGTCAACATAAATAAGAACAAACTATGATCAGAATATAACTTTGCAGCACAACCAATGTCGCGCTTGACGCTTTACTGTATTTACTTTGACCAATAAGTTTGGCAGGCAGGCAGAGTATACATGTGTATATGTGTACTTGCGTTAAAGCCTTCTCAAAGAGCTTTCTCGTAACCAATTATTAAGAAACCCGTACAAAATTCTATATCTATCTACGATTGATTGACATACCTAAACTTTTCATTTGCTTTTAGTATAATCATTTAACTAATAGAGAGTGAGAAACGACTTTTACTGTGGAGTCAACAGCAGCAGATACTTATGTTTTTATGTCTAAAGTAAGGGATTTGTGTCTTCAAAATTCAAGCGTTTTTATTGATAAAACAAATCTCGGTTAGAGGATTCGGACTTTCCTGTATCAATGTGTTCAAGTTGTATTTGCGATATGCGGCCCTGATATATTCCCCAGTCCAATCCCTACATATATATAGTATCCCTTAGCTTCCCGCCAATCCTGCCTTTAACATTATACATACAGTGATCCGCTGATTGCAATAGTGAGCACCTAAATCATGTTTGTCAAACCTGCGGACGCCTATCTTTTTAAGCCGAACATGGCAATCTCAAAAGCTAGTAATAATCCTGTAATGTACATATAAACTATTCTCAATGTGAGCTAAAATTTAAAATAAATGTTTAAAAATCGCAATGCTTGATTTTTAAAGTTTATTTATTGTATGTTCGTGAGTGAGCGAGAGTGTTCAACCAAAGGCTCAGTCGGTTGGAAAGTAGTGGTGCACTCGTCATAGCCGAACAATTCGTAAATAAAACGTTCAGGCAGTACAGGGGCACAGGCCGGCCTACAAATACTGGTCACGCTCCGCTGAGCTTCAAGGGCTACTCGTACGTTAGGCTACAGTGTATGACTCGACATTTATCCACTAATATTACAAAATTACAAGTTATTGTGGAATACATGTAACTGAATTTAGTTTCGAATATTATTTGAATTGTATTTTAAAGGATTTCAGTGTTTTCTGACGTGATATATACCGGTCGCAGTTAAAATTGGAAGAAGGCAAATTGTTATACAAGATGAATTATGATACCACATCTCTCAAAGAACACTAAAGTAATTAGTGCCGTGTCTTCAATACGAATTAGTACTTACTTAGTTTAAAAATAACAGTATCTCTCGTGTTTTTGTTTACCTTCATTACACTTTCTCATTAATAGAATGCTTTGCTGTTGCCAAATATTAATTTCGTTTCGCTGATGTCACTATATACTAAATATTTAGTACCGTGAGCTTGTTAACCGAATCGCAGCTATCAAAGGTTTATATCGTATTATTATGACCGAGGCGTTGTAAATGAGGGGGTTGTGTAGCCAGGCGCGTATTAATATCGATATGGGATTCAATGTTGGTGGTGCGGTGTCCAATTCATTTTGACTTACGTTTATACGCTATGATTATTTTATCAACTAAATTAATTGTTGAGATCATCACATGTGTTGGGTACTTACAAATTAAAGTAAATTCTTTTATGAAATTCCGTTAGATTTTGATTTTGCAAATAGCGTAAAGAAGATTAAAAAATAGCGTTATTGTAAATACTAAATACGCACACGTGTGACTCAGATAATGTACAGAGAGTGCTCTGACTGCTTGAACGCCATCTTTAAGAGGATTAGTATTAATGAAAACTATTAATGAATACTTAGAACATGTACATATTTGCACAGATCTTATAATAAAATATATATACATATATAGAAGGCATATGTGTATTTTCATAACAAAAAAAAGGAGTTTTATGGTTGTGTGGGAGGAGCGTGAGGCCGGTTGAATTTGATTCTCAGTGTGTGTCGGTATGTCGCGTCGCGGCTCGTAAATGTTTAGTGCCGCGGAGGTGCTTTTGATCCGATATTATCTCAGACGACAGCCTATAAGAGACTACTGAAACTGCTGTTTTTAATATTACATTTTTGGCATTCTTATTCTTTGATATTGTTTAAGTTATAATGTAAATATTATATTATATCCGACTTCAGTCCCTGATTCAAGTTCCATAATGTCATACAAATTGTACAACTTCTATTTGTATGTTTTTTTCGAGGCGTGGGTTCACGGTTGATAGTATAAAAAGTGGAGTTTGAACCAGCAACTACTCGACTACACGCGCGCGTCAAGTTTTTTTAAGGACTTATGTCGTCGCGGGGGCCTTTACAAACATACAAAAAAAATGGATACGACGAACATACTGACTCAAGAAAACTATTGGTGGTCACACAAATTTGTGTCTCTTGTGGCAATCGAACGCAATACCTTTGGCTCAGCAGTCAGGATCACTAGACCCACAGACCGGTCTCGGAGTTCTTTGGGTCATGTGGCAAATTACTGACGATCTTTTTAAGCAATTTATCTCTTTATGTGTCTTTCAAGGGTATATTGCTTAGATATATATAATTACATAAGTACTTAGTACTTAAATAATTGCTGCAAATAATAGCCGAGAGTACACTTCGGATAGTCATAGTACGTACCGTTAAAACTGGTGAACAAGTGTGAAAGAGATTATTGAGCGAGTTTGTGTGGTGTCTCGGTAATAAAGAGATTATTGAGCGAGTTTGTGTGGTGTCTCGGTAATAAAGAGATTATTGAGCGAGTTTGTGTGGTGTCTCGGTAATAAAGAGATTATTGAGCGAGTTTGTGTGGTGTCTCGGTAATAAAGAGATTATTGAGCGAGTTTGTGTGGTGTCTCGGTAATAAAGAGATTATTGAGCGAGTTTGTGTGGTGTCTCGGTAATAAAGAGATTATTGAGCGAGTTTGTGTGGTGTCTCGGTAATAAAGATATTATTGAGCGAGTTTGTGTGGTGTCTCGGTAATAAAGAGATTATTGAGCGAGTTTGTGTGGTGTCTCGGTAATAAAGAGATTATTGAGCGAGTTTGTGTGGTGTCTCGGTAATAAAGAGATTATTGAGCGAGTTTGTGTGGTGTCTCGGTAATAAAGAGATTATTGAGCGAGTTTGTGTGGTGTCTCGGTAATAAAGCATATTCTGTTCTTTCAATACCTTAAGGTTGTTCTTAAAAAATGTATGTGCTTAGTACTCTGAGTTTGTTGTTACGAGAACAGAAAGTGTGGCTTTGATCTGGAGCAAAGTGCTACGAAATTAGACACTTGGATACGTCTGATGTTCGCCATGTGGTTGTCACTGAAGTAGAATAGGGCCACCAGTTAGTATTTCATCATTTCACCAGTAGTATTTCAGTAGTCGTCGAAGGCGACAAAGAGATTGGACTGTTATCTGTCAAACAGTATAATACAGAGCCCAGTCGACGAATAAACTTGACCCCTATTAAGTTAGGGGCAATAAAATAATTGTCGACCTAATCGGGAATACAGGCAGGCCTGAGTGCCTAAATATATGTATGTGTTCCTATCTGTTCCGTTAAAGACAACGCAAGATGATTTCTATCTCTTTTATAGTTAAAAATTCTTATTAAAGATTTAATAGAAGGTATGAAAGGTTATAGTCAAGGGGTGCTTATGACAGAGCCTAGCCATTATTTACATAAGTAATAAGATTATATACATACTTATACTACAAATATAAAAATACTGATATTTCTGACAATTTCGGCATGTAGATGTCGTTTGAATCTTTTTAATAGACGAACTAACATACGTATGGTAGAAAACTTCAATCTAACGAAATCAGATTTCACTGTTGCCATTTCAGTCAAAGCTCAATTGGAAAATACTAATAAAGAAATAGAGCATCATACATTAAAATGAGTATGAACGAAAAGCAAAGTAAACTATTTAACATAATCTCTATATCATAATCCAAGTTATGAGTTTTGTTGCCGACGCCCACCTTATCTAGAACGTGACTCGGTCCTCGTGCCAAGTTCTAACTTGATGCGAATGCACGTCCAACTTGGCAACTGGAACGTTCTCGTAAATTCTGGGACTTCCTCAGAGTTGTCAAGCGTGTGCAGTGTAGATTTGATTGCATAGTAGTTAAGTTTGCTGAAGCCTTATCCTGTCTTTTGCGACATTTATTAGCTTATGTTAATGTGAACACTTACATATAGGCTGCTCTTGGGACCGTTAAAAAAATAAAACATTTGTAGACTGTTATGACCAAGTAACAATTGGGAAATTTATTGATTCATTGTAAGAAATGCATATTTTTTTTCTTTTTATAAGATTCTGGAGTATGTCACCATGTATGTAAAAAATTTACTCACAGTAAACTTAATAAATATATATTCTATGACTTATCGTTATACCGATTTAAACGAATGAACTTGCTTGTATCAACGGGTTCATTCGTATGGTGGTGTCATTAAATCAACGTAATTAGAAATTATTTACAATATTTTTGTATATTTTTAAATGAGTTTTGCTACATTAAATAAATAGAATATAATTACGATATTTAGCGACGGAAAAAACAATTTACTGCTCAAAATGACTGAACGACTATTACTTCTGCCTTGTGTTTAGAAGTACGATCAGTGTTTTTGTGAATTTATTCGACCTGGATTACATTTTTATTGCACTCTGATATTTTCTTCCATGAGTCTAACATTCCCAAGGACGCCGATTGATGGCCCAATGACGACATTCTTGCTGTGTATGTGGACTAAGATTATGGTCTACGGTATGGATTTGTTTTGCAGCATAGACTGCTGCGCTCATACCATGACAATTGATAGGTATTTATAATGGGCCAGACATAAAGATAATATATCTGCACCTACAGAATTCCTCGATACATTTTTTATAAACGATGATGATGAAACAAATAAATATAAAACCGAACGATGTAGTTTTATATCTTTCCAAATGTTAAAAAATAAAGTCACTTAATCAGTAACAGTTTTCTTTTGCAGTCCACCGCTAAACTTTCTAAAAAAAAAAAAAATTTAGCCTACTAGTACTACGTTATCCTGACAGGTTGTCGGTGTACAGGTTGCAGTTTCGAGTTTTCTTTCTCTCGCTCTCTGATTTTCTCTAAGCAAAATAGGGTTGTCCACTTGTCGCACAAACGTCATTGACAAAATAGGTCATTACCTAACCTCGAAATATTCAAAATCTCAAAATCTTTTTTCTTTTACGAGAATGGTAAGAATAAATTCTCAAATGTTTTTAAGATTCTTGATATTTAAACGCTACATTTTCACTTCAAATAAAATGATGTATAGGGACCTGCCATTTTTCTTTGTGTCATCCACAACTAGTTGCGTTCGAGGTTTTTGTAAATTTCTCCGGCGGCACATTCTTAATCCTCGAGTTCTATTATCTAAAGGAAAGAATAGGCGCGAGTTGTATTATAGAAAGAAATACAACTCCCACATTAAAAATAAAGGCATTAGTAACAGCAGTAACAGTAAAAGATTTAAGAAAAGAATAAAGAAAGAAATAAAAAATGAATAACCCTCGTCGTATTAAAAGTAGCATGTGTTGTTATTATAGGAGTGAAAGCCCTCTATCTAGATGCCTGATAATGTTTTAGATACATCGCCTTACGTAAATAAAGTTTGTGAACAATGAAAATGAAAAAAAAACAATTCACCCTAATTATATCTTACTTTTGTCAAACTGCTTAACAGTTCATTGGTAGATGCGACTCCGTTATACACATGGGATAAGGTATACATAGATACTGATAATGCTCAGAGCATTTAAGTGAAATAAAGACAAAAGCATTTTACCAATAAATGGTATGTACATCATAAACAAAAATTTTGTAATTTTCTCTTAATATATATATAAATTTTTAATTATAATTTAATTCGCCGTGACTGGCCGTAGCGCGGGGTCACTCACTCCAATGTAAAATAATTAGAATTTCTCAATTTATATCACTTGCCCGAGAATTAATTAAACTTTAGTGAAAGCGAACTGTTTGGTATTGAGTCCTTTGTCCGACGGCGCGTGGGGGACGCGTCGCAAACGCGATGCGGGTGCGAGACGGGTGCGGGGCGAGTGCAGGGTGAGTAACAAATTACAAGCTGTCAGCTACACACCTAGTTAATCTTTGCGTAACAAACTTGGCAATATTTGTTCTCAACCTGCATTATTACTAACTAAAGTATTTGTGAATGGAGTGTTAACTATGGTCTCAAGGTGAACCCTGCTAAAACTCAGGTCATCATGGTGGGCAGTTCTAGGATGATTTCTCAAATCGATTTTACTCAATTGCCTCAAACAATTTTCAATGGTACGCCACTGTATATTAGTGATAGTGTAAAAAATCTGGGTATATTAATTGATAGAACTTTATCCTGGGGCCCACAACTACAAGAGGTTAGTCGCAAATTGTTTGCCGCAGCTGGGTCCTTACGAAGACTACGGAACTTTCTTCCAATCGCTACAAAGATTTCGCTTGCACAGTCACTCTTACTTCCAATACTAGACTATGCTGATGCCAGTTATCTCGATCTCACTGAGGAGCAACTCAATAAGCTTGAACGGCTTCAAAACTTTTGCATAATGTTCATATTTGGTTTACGCAAATATGATCATATTTCAGAATATCGCAATTCGCTCAAGTGGCTCCCAATTCGCCTTCGGCGGAATACTCACATCCTGTCTCTACTTTATAATATACTATTCAATCCCCTCACTCCCTTTTACCTCAAAGAACGTTTTAGGTTCCTCTGTGACACACATTCAAGGTTCTTGAGATCATCTGAAAATTTGCAACTTAAAATTCCAGTGCATTCTACAAAGTTCGCCGACAAATCCTTTACTGTTGAAGCCGCACGCCTTTGGAATACACTACCACTATCTATTAAACAAGCGCGAACTTTAGCATCATTCAAAAAAATGGTAATGCAACATTATATGTTAGAATAATCCAGCACATCAATCATATATACATTTTTAATTTATTATAGATATAATTAAGTAATCTATGTAAATGTTTAAGTATGTAGGTATATATATCTTGTTTATATTTATATATATATGTATGTATGTATTATACAAACGTCATTATATTTATGCATCCATGAAGCTCCACTTTATATTTTTACACCAAAACCCACGTCTTTCATCACGTTCCTGTCCATCCTAAGGTTGCCTGGAAGATATTGCTTCTTAGCGATAAGGCCGCCCATTGTGCATTTCTTGTTCTTTTATATAATTCTGTTTCTGTGTATTTGTTTGGTGTACAATAAAGAATATATTATTATTATTATTATTAAAGGTTACGTAGTTTAAAAGCAGCATACCGGTACTGCTATGATTTGACTACTTTGGGAGAAACTTGTGGGTGGAAAGTTGGCATGCACGACTGGGGCTCATCGATCTTCAAATTCAATTTACAACTTAGATAAGTTAAATTGTTAAAAATATACCTAAAACCTATTGGTATCATTACTCCAAAATGTACCACTGCCCCCACTCTCACTATTGAGACAATTTAAATGAATACGTCACATGTCAAAATCCATTAAGAAGCCTCGTTACTAGGGAATGACAAAGAAACATTATGTGTACACTCGATAAATACAATAAAACCTTTATACCATAGAATCCTAGTGGAGAAACATCGTGTGAACGGCGACGACCTGCATCTGATTTTTATAAACTTTAAAAGGCTGCCTCGGATGGTAGTGTGGCAACTTTCTGAATATTACATATATTAATATATAATATTACATATATAATAATATTACATTCAATTTTTATATATTTATTCATACATACCGTTTATAACTAACTTTATTAATTTTTGAACAATAACAGGGACATAAATATCCTTTTTCCCGTAGGTTACGGGACGGGGTATCTATAAAACCGACAAAAGTCGAGATGTTGAAACAGAACTAATATATATATATATTACATATATATTAATATTACATATATATTAATATTAAATATTTATAATACATATCTTGAACGCTACGTATGTAGCATTCAAAATATTACAAAACTTAGACAGACGACATCGTTCTAGCTGCTAGAAATGCAGAATGGCCTCTTGGTCGTCGTGGGTTCCATTCCTATATTAGACAAAAATTTGTGTGAGCCACAAATAAGTTTCCCCGAGTCTGGGTGTTCTTTGTGACCGTAGCTTGTATGCTTGTAAAGTCCCCCGCTGCACGTATATCCGTATACTACAATAGTTGAAGAGTTTTTTTTTTTTACTATAGATATGCGTACCCCTTCGGGTTTATAAGCGTGATAGCATATACCTATTTATCTAAAAAAAGAACTTTGTGTGTTTACCTGTGTTCTAGAAACAATAGTACGCAGAGGTCGGCTCTACATATGTTAGCTTTGACTTACTTACTACCAACAAATCGTATCGTGACTTGTCTCTTGACATAATTAAAAGCCCTTCTTATATTATTACCCTGCCAAGATTCAAACCTCAAACCATTTGTACATCGTCTTAAGGGAGACTTCATGGAGTCATTAAGTTATTAGGTTAGGTGTGCATATTGTTCAAAAGGTATTAAATAAATAAATAAAAATCTTCGGATCTATAGTCAAAAACGTAACTTTCGTCCTTAAAACTAAATTAAATGTTATTGTGCAGCCATTTTCGTAACATCTTTGCCACGTCTGTCAGATGTGCCACGTGGCTCCGGGACTATACCCGCGACGCCTCACTGAGGCACAATTTATGACCTTTAATCAAACAAAGCCAAAAGCTAAACATCTTTGTCTTCTCCTAATGTACTTGTATTTATCGCTTAACTTTGAAGGTGCACACTACTACACAACTGTGCCTCGCAGCCACAGATTTTAAGTTTAAATTTTTATACAACCACATCTTTCCAATAAGATTTTTTTACCACTAACGTACTTGAGGGCGAACCTGTTACTGTCCACCAGGCACTTTCGAAATTAAAGAAGGGTAAATATTGAAAGAGTGCCTGCCTTTCAAGAACAGAGAAGACAATGAAAGGAATGAGTTATTGCTTATACCGATAGATTGGGAATAATATTCAAGTAGGCAGTGAACTTGTTTAACATTCATTTCAAATATTTTACCAAGTTCTCTCCACATAACAGCAGCGGTTAAACGATCTTGAAAAACAACTCGAAGAATAATGGTAGGTACATACCCACCTTATAACTTTGTGTTGTGTGTTCTGTGGTTTTATCTTGTACATATTTATGTATTTTAACAAGGTTTTTATAATTTTAGAAGACTGAAAAACTTCTTTGTTTCTTAGAGCGTTATGTTAATAAAAAAACTGCCAGATGATCTAAACCTTAATTTTTGTAGTTCACTTACTTATTACAAAGAAATGACTACCTTGGTTTTAAATAAGTCCCTCGTACACTAAACTTACACACTATACCATACTAAGTACACTTTGTATTTTATAAATATTTTAAAATATAACTAGAAGTCAAAGTTCTTTTAAACATACTTTTGCCTGTTGTTAAGTCCTAGAAAAAAAATAGCTTTCACAAACCTCACAACTTAATTTATAGCTTATGCACTTGCCTCTCGTCTCTCTGCACCACCCAAGGGTTGACTGGTAGATAAGATAAGATGCAATGTAAAATGTGGCCTATGAATATTGATAGTACAACAGGGCAACACATATATACATATTTATTAAACTCATTTTAACCTACTCACATTCACTCATGCTCACTTTTGCCAATTCAAATGTTTTTATTTACTTCGGCGAATCGCAGTACTGAGTAACATATATCCTCTCCACCAAGTCTAGCTCTACCCCCCCCCCCCCCTCTCCTCCCGGTACACGTGCAGTTTCCTATTCTGTGTAAACAGAAGCCGCTGGCCCTGATTGAAAACTTAAAACAAACGATTCGTTCCGATTGTGAATATGCAATTTTTGAAGAGGTGCTCCCGTTTCAGAGAAAACCATTTCAGAGTAGCTTTTATTTTCTATAATCTTTTAATCCCGTGGCGCAGCAAATGCAGCAAAATCGTATCCATATCGTATCCTATCCTATTTTTTTTTAAATGGGTAATAAATGACGGAGTTTTTATGTGCTATCAAACATAAAAAAAATTATAACCGAATTGAGGAACTACTAATATTTTAAAATCATTAAAAATGTTTTCCATTTTACCGTGTAAATTTCACATTTCATAGTTACCAATGATAGATATTGCGAGATGTCAACGTCACAATGTTCACCCCAATACGAGGGTACGTCGGAAGACAGGTAACGTTTATCATTTCGAAATAATTTTTGCTGACAGTTTTTTGGTCCCACGCACTTTGTCTTTGTCCCTCCAAGCCGGAGGTACATTGTTCAACTTGATTTGAGTACATCTACTATCTGGAAATTTATACTAATTTCGCACTGAATAAAACCTCGTCGCTTTAAATATTACTATACTTATACTATTTGAATTAATTTTAAAAATCTAAAATAAATTAAAAACGTTACATATAGTCATCTACCCAATTCTCGCAGAGTCACGATCGATTCCAAAATATAATACAAACAAAATATCCCAAACGTAATGTTAACATTGTCGGCCTCAGCAGATTTCGAAGCGACAATACAAATCATTGGAATTATCATCCAATAAAGCACATGTATTCCGTTTTCAGTGGCGGCACACGTCATTCAGAAAGGATAATACGGCCGAGTGAGATTAGTATTCACTCCTGGTAGCTGGTTGACTGAGCGGCAACCAAACTAAACGAAAACGTGAATCAAATACCTTTTTTTCTAATAAAGTACAGGTACAAAACTACTAACCCAAAAACTGCCGCAATCTGCGTGCTCATCCTTAAATGAGGCATTAATTAAAATAAGATTTAAACAAGAATAATTTTCATATCTAACGCTGTTTTTGAAGTAAGACTAAAAGCACATGGTAGGCCATTTTGATTCAAATAAATTTGGGTAACTTCAATTGTAAACGCTTTTGGGTCGAAGCATCAATATGATTTATAATACTTTGTTTAATCGTCTGTGGTTATACTTAGTGGATCTTTCCCAAAAGATAAAATTATCATACTTGTTTTGATGTTTTTTTGGGCTTGTCCAAGGTTTTCTCCATAATAATAAGTTCAGTGAGATACGTAAGTAGTTCCAATTTAAAAATGATGCCATGGATGATTCGACATTATTTATTTTTATGATACTGTTTTTAGAAACAACAATTACTAGCAAGGATCAAAATAAAAGCGGTACATATTAGTGTCAAAGTTTATCTCCGACGTTTTTAAATTCTTCTTATGCTACAAACAACGCTTAGCAATAAACTTAAATAAACTTATATATATATTTAGAGGTTAGTGCGCAATTATTTTTTTTACATACCTGTTTGTCAGTAAAAAGTTTTTTTTTTGAGTACGAAACTGTTTCCCCTCTTCTTCTTTATACTACTATACAATACTTTTAACCATACCTTACCAATATTGTTAATTCTACATACAACAACGTCGGGAGAGAATTGGCGAAGTTATCATCGGGGGCCTGTCTCCACCATCATTATAGTAAACGAGCAGACAATAAAGATCGTTATAATACGCCCCCCGGTGGTTCTGCGTCAACCCTGTTATCTCGCATTAACTTCTCGATTCAAATAACTCGCACTCATTGGCGCGTGCCTACAAACTTCCGCCAATGGTGTTATAGTAACAATTAAAACGCCTAGGGTTGTCGCGCACTCATTGTTAAATAACGCCGTATATTTGAAATTACTATCGGGATTTAACGACATCCGTCCGTACCAGACGCGACAGGAGAATGATACAGCGAAATTTATATTTAAAAAACTGGGGGAAAATGCTAGAAACGAAAATGAATAGGATCGCGTTGGTGCCTCTTAATATTTTATAAATTATGGAGAAGGGAAGTACGCAGGCAGGGATGTAATAAAAGAAACTCGCGGTACTCCTTAAAGCGAACAATTGCGTAAAATGGGAATTCGTTATCTTCTACCAAAATTGTAACTTTTTATTTACATAAAACTTCTTGTTGGGGCTTTTTATTTTCTTTTTCTAAAAAGGTTTTCTCATATCGACTAAGGGTTTGGTTATAGTACAAAAATAGAAGAACTATAAAAACGATTTGTATTGGCATGTTGACCTGATTCTGTAAATGGTGCCCACTATCCCCGTTGTGATTGCGG
The DNA here is from genome assembly GCA_947561695.1 of Tyria jacobaeae. Classification (NCBI taxonomy): domain Eukaryota; kingdom Metazoa; phylum Arthropoda; class Insecta; order Lepidoptera; family Erebidae; genus Tyria; species Tyria jacobaeae. The sequence goes on along the minus strand of OX387220.1, from coordinate 281,776 downwards.
GTGGCAATCACAATGGGGATAGTGGGCACCATTGGCATGTGCGCAAAGGTGTCGGGTAGAGGGTTCGATGCTCGACGTGACACATGGAAGAGCGAACGCGCATTGTACCGTGCTCTTATCGCAATTAGTCTATAAAATATGATCGCCATGTTGGTCAACCTTTAAAAGGAAAAAACAATCAGGTTACTACTAACTACAAAACAAACCATTAGCCCAACAGGCCAGTTAACTAGTGTCGTGGTTTTTTTTCAGTTCATCGTAATCGATGTTATTTGTATATGGTAACATAATACTTTCCTAAACAACTGTATATATAGCATACAAATTTTATATATATATATATATATATATATATATATATATATATATATATATATATATATATGTACTTATAATGTATTACATAGTTGTCCGATTTACGTGGGACTCAATCATGATTGTTGAGCAGAAGTGGCAGTTTGAGACGTCTCTGCTCACCCCTTCGGGGATATAGGAGTTCATAAACCCGTATGTACATATGTATTTACTGATAAAATCGTTTGTGGACTTAAAGTAATAACCCTTTGTTGATATAACCCCTAACTCTTCGCTTTTTAAAGTAAACAGAATCTAATCCTTTCTTGTGTTCTTAATTCTAATTCCTTAAAAGCCGTCCCAGCGCTCTGCATTGTTCTATTCCACTCGAACAAATCTGCCTCTCTCAAATTAGAGTGCGCTGTCAAAGCCGACCTCATCCAACTTTGTTCCAATCTCGTCTCAATGTCGAGTCACTGGGGGGGTACGTCGCCTCGATGTCGCAACAGGTGGCGCCGTGGTGCCGCCGTCCGTGGTACGAATCTATACAGTTCTATACTGTAGATATGTTTTGATATTGTGTTTTACATGACACCACTAAGAGATTGTGTACGGGATTTGTTGTTTACTCAACTATTGTGAGTGAATCAACTAACAATTATGATAATAAAGCTTGAATACTTATTTGAATGTATAAAAATAAGATACGAACAGGGGAGGGTTCTGTATATCTAAATAATTATGGAAGGATATGGATGATATATACCACACATTATGTAAATTAGAACCCACACAAAACCGTTCTGATTAATATAGGGCGTCACTTTTCTTAATCAAAACATTTTTTGGGTCGTTTGGTTGAATCCCAACGTAAACCGTGTGTCACCATCACCATCACCAGCCTATCGCCATGCATTTCTGTGTAAGAAAATATATATAAACTTTATCATACATGGAGTTGACTATCTGTAAAAGATTTTGATGAAATCGTACTTAACTGTTTTCCGCTAAATATGAAAGCCTTTCATATATGATAATTGTTTTATACGATATTTAAATATAGCATTTAGAAAATAACTATAAAATAAATACTATAAGGCGAAGTTTACCACGTTTTTAATAAGATAAATCCAAGTATAGTACATACTTGGATTTATCTTACTTTCTATTTTCTATAATAATAAAATAATATAATGAGTCATCGTTACTTCCTGTGACTGGCGAGGCCACAACAACAGGAACACTTGGTGGCTACTAAACTATCAAAATATAATCTATAGCATAATATTTGTTTTGTTACAGAACTAGACAGAGCCACCCTGGCGCGGTGGTAGAAATTTGTGACAACCCCCTGGACGCCAGCAAGGTAAGACCACCAGTCCTATCTACTTTTATGATTTTTCGCTCACTTCAGATGTACAACCATACTGGAGGATTGAGGAACGACTTCTGTCACGCCCTATTATCTATCTATTTATATATATAAGACACAAACATTGTCTCTACCCATCTCCGTTATAGACTTTGAAGCCATCCCACCGCGATGTGCCCCAAACCGGTTTCATTAGAAAAACTTATTCGATAATGGTTTTAGACCACTAAAACAAAGCATTATGAACACTAAAATATATTAATAAACTAAATATCCTTATGAAAAATGAAAAAATCAACAAAATGACAACAAAGCAACGCGCTAATTACAGGAACTACTGACACCGATTTTAAAAAAATATTTTGAATTAGATAGCCTTCTAGATAGATAAAACATCACGCTGCGATTCTTTGGAGCGTAGCAGTGAGCATGAACGTAGGTGAAACTTCTTTCGTAGGAACGGCTAGTAATACACCTTTTTTTTAATATTATAGGGGGACAGACGAACAGACGGGTCACCTGATTTTAAGTGCCTAAACACCTGTAACTCGAGAGTCGTAAATGCGCTGCCCGCCTTCGAGGGTGATGAGGGATGGGGGTATGCGCGGAGGGGAAAGAGAGGAGGATGAGGAAATGGGAGAAGGGGCGTAAGGTCAGGGGAAAGGAATAAGGAAAAGGGGTTTTGGAACTACGGAAACCTCACTAATTTCGGGGAAATGCAAAGCAAGAGTTGCTTCACAACCGGTTTTCTGTGAGGCCGTAGTATCGCACCGGTCGAGCCGGCCCATTCGTGCCTAAGCATGGCTCTACCACGTACAAAAGAACAACTATAACTAGTACAACTAGTATAATAAAACTGAAGAATTTTTCTTTATTTTTTATTTTAAGAAGAAACCCGCTTTAGGAATAATTCCTGTGTCGCCGGGGACTTAACAAACATTCATACAACGTACACAAATAACACTAAGGACTAACTGTGGATAACACAAATTTTTGTCCCGAAAATTTGTGTTATCCACAGTTAACAGTTAGGAATCGAACTCACGACCTCCGGCTCAGCAGTCAGGGTCACTAACCACTAGACCAACAGGCCAGTCAAAATCATTAATTATATTAATAATATTTGTTAGAATAGAAGATGCTAAACGGCACATATGTAATTATATAAAAATACATCTTATATCGCGTTACTTTCAATCTATTTCAATTCAATATCTTGAATTCATGAAATTCCAGTTTTTTTTTTTTAATTATTTTAATTTTTCCTTCTAACAATTTTAAATTAAATTGAAGATTATTGAATTACTCCAAAAATCCGTACCTTGGCTAAAGCAAAAAACAACTATTCCAAATGATTGAGCCTTATGAAAAGTAATTATTCATCCTTCATTTTAAACTCCTTGAACATAACACAACACAGCAAGCATTCTAGTTTCCAAATCTATTTTGGAACGAGAGGCAGATATAATTATTTATTCAGTCACTATTGTATATTCCAGTTGCTAATAGCGTTCGAGACAGGCCTGGTGGTGGTATGGGACCTGCGCGCGCGCGCAGCCGAATGGCGCGGCTCTCTGGGCACGGGGGCTCCGGGCGAAGGCGTGCGGGCCGCCGCCTGGCAGCACGACGGCAAGCTCATGACCGCGCACATGGACGGAGCACTCGCCACCTGGAGCACGAGGGCGCTAAGGCCCACCTCACTATCATACCCACATGGTGAGTACTCTTTCACACCGGCACGGTGTGCAAATGTAGAAATATAACATAAAAGCATTTTTGGCATAACGGACACGTGACCCAGAGCCTGACATTGCATCGTGCATTTTCTTTAAATAAAAAGGAAATCCTTCAAAAACACTGGGCTACTCCTTTCACAGAAGAAACTACTGATAGCATCAGAACTGGGGTTTCAAAGACTCGCACGAAGCAATAACTCATCAGATTATATTAATTAACTTATCTATAAAGCGACACAAATTGGCTCTTTGGAATTTCCCGCCCCCAACTCCTATAAATTGTCATTCTTTTCAACAATAAACGCTAATTTATTAATGTAAGTAAGTTAGAAAACAGTTATATTACAACTTTCAGCAAAAGCCAACAAAGAGGGCAAACTTGAACCTTGTAAACCAATACTTAGACTGGAGTGGAAAACATCAAGAACAGGGTAAGTGACACTACATACTATATGTACCTATTTGTAAACACCTCCTCTTATTTATAATAATAATATACATTAAAATGATCTACTTTTTGAAATTATATTTTATACCAAATTAAAAAATTACGAACTTGCTTCTCATCATTATCTTTCTTTGTTAATAGTTATTCTTTTACATATTTATTTTAATTATTAACACAAAGGCAGTACTGTTTTTCAGTTAGTTACCTAACTTGATACCTACAAATCACTTGCTTATCAGTATGCTTCATTCTACTACATTCTATTTGTTCAAGAACAAAATTAAAATGGATTAATTTCACTTAATCTACGATGTTTCACGAGTAGTTAGCTTAATTCTGTTCGACTCAAACAAATATACAGAGCTATTATCAGGAGACACCTGGAATAGTTTAAATTACACGCGTACACTAGGAAATTCCTTGCAGACCGTATATCAAGTTGCTCAAAGAGAGTTTTTTAATATAGGGAATGAATAGAGGGACCTCCTCCCACCCTAAAGCATTCTTTCTTTATATCGCTTTAATATGTACACGCTAAACTTATTTGATAAAATAAGAATACTGGCATGAATTAAAAAGTAAGACCTTTGCAAGCTTTAATTTTTTTAAAATAGTACTCACAAATTTACAAGTATCCAACCGAACCATAAAGTAACCGTAAGTGATTTTAAGACAGCTTCGAGTTTAATTCGACTTAATGCAGTTCGTATTTGTGCTATATATTCAAGGCAAGAAGCCGTCAACCTGATTCTTTTTTTTATAGCAAAATACATCTAATCCAACGTAAAGAACGTAGAGATCAGAGTTAGGAAATGAAAAGGAAATATACACAACACTGGTTCTGAAAATTCTTAAAAAATCTAAGTTATCCCCACGACAACCGCTATGCTAAACATTTGGTTTTAGTTACAATTCAGTAAACAATATAAGGTATTATATTAATTCATATACGACGAGAAAATATAAATGTTTCTGTTTTATATTGTCAGATACGACGTCATGAAAACCATCAGTCAGGGTATCGTCGATTTAGAGGATGAAATCGACTGGTCAGCATATATTAAGTTCAATGAGTCCCTGTTCACGTTACTGCTATTACTTTCTGTAAAAATCATTATTTATAACCCGGTGTTAGTTTTGCTTGCTAAAAAACTCAATCTCTACTAAATCAAGTGAATAGTTACTGTACAAATACAAACAACTTTGGAACTACGTACATTTAACGACTCTCTCTCACTCTCCCGACGATCTTATGGCTACCCGTACCCATACGTGAGAGACGCGTACACTGACATACGCATACAATGCCTGTAGAGTCATTGTATAGTAAAACCCTTAATCTTAATAGTAGTACTCATTTTCGCTCTTTTAGCTCCAGGCATTCTATTACCCTGTTTCCTTGAGACAACTTTTTAGTTTTCTGCTTTACTTTGACTTAAACTAAGTTTCATGAATCTTAAGCACAAATATGTATATAAATACTGTACGGTATGGTATAATGAAAGCAAAAAAAAAATTCTTAAAATTGTTAAATAAAATTAATATTTGCTACGCTGACTCGCCCTTTTATGCCCATCAATTCAAAACCAAAATATCTCTTGTGCGAACTTCCTAGAAGTCTGTGAACGTCCTAGAACGCTTCTGTGCTTCTTTAAGGAACTAGACTGGCTTAGCTAGTCAGCCTTTTAGAACGCAGTGTATACCGTGATGAAAAGTGCCCACTACCTTGCCACCACCTCCTGTGCATTATCACTCTTCTCAAGAATAGCTTTTGCCTTGAACCATCCATTCGCTCCCTAAATGTATTCTCAGAATCGGAGTGTCATAAAATATGTGGGTAATTTAACATATTTATTTGATACATATGTATGTACATTATCTGAGGGTAAAAACATAAAATTCATAAAGTTGTGATTATTAGTTTGCTAGTAATCCTTCGTCAACGACAATCATAATGATTGACGCCCCAGTGTTGAAGAAAATTGATCACTGCGCTGTGATTGAATTCCTCACAAAACAAAGAAAGAATCTAAAAATTATTCATTCGCGCAGGCCTCTCTCTCTTCGTCTGCAGCTGCGAAGATAAGTGTCTCATCTACCATCGGCCTGACCATAATCGAAGCCTCTCAAAGCCCTGCCCTGAGCCTAGCTCTCGTTTCTATTAACTAACTTAATCTATAATAGCTATTGTTTACATTGAAAATTTTATGATCTAGTGTTTATCTCTGTTATAATGTATCTCTTGTTAAGTAGATTTTTTCCCTAAAATTCTTTTTCCTCATATGAAGTGAATGATTATTTGAATTGCACAGTGTTTTTCACTTGTCGGCAAGCATTGTAAACTATTGTAAGAATTTTAAAAAGACGTAGTATAGATTTTAAACTATTTATTTTATCTATGTGCAGCGAAAGTCTGGTAATATTCAGCGGTGGCCTGCCGACGGACAAGGCAGGCCGGACACACAGCATCACCGTGCTCAACGGCAAGAGCACCACGGTACTGGAGATGGAACACAGTGTCGTGGACTTCGTCACGCTCTGTGAGACGCCACACACTGCTGGTGAGATGATGATATCTTTAATTATACGAAAAAATCATTTCATGTATCGTTTCTTATTACAGGAATCCTCAATATATCTTGCAAAGAAAATTTGCAAAGAAAATGTTGCTTAATGCTCTATTGGTCATTGTGATTAAGGAATCTTTTGAGTGACTATATGCTTTATTGGCTTACAGACTACCAGGAGCCTTACGCAATCGTGGTGCTGCTGCAGAATGACCTGGTAGTAATCGACCTGCAGTCGCCAGGATATCCCTGCTTTGAAAACCCTTACCCCATGGACATACACGAGTCACCTGTCACGTGCTGTTCGTACTTTGCGGATTGTCCTTCAGACCTGGTAAGTATTGGTAGTTTAAGAACAATTTTATTTTCCTTTTATATAAGTATATTAGGTACTACAAATAATTAATTTATTATTTCAGATACCAGCGTTTTACTCAGTGGGTCGTCAAGGTAACAAAAAGATAGCAGGCTTCAGTGAGAAGTTGTGGCCAATCAACGGGGGCGAGTGGGAACCTGCCTCCTGCTCCTACAACGAAATTATTCTAACTGGGTACGGTACACCGACAACCTTCCCTGCCGAGGCAAAGTGAAACAGTCAAACAAGAGTTTGTGGTGAACATAGTAAAGATTATGTAGTAATCTTTTGTTTCGCTATATCTTTTCAGACATGCGGACGGTAGTGTAAAATTTTGGGATGCAAGTGCAGGGACTCTACAAATTTTGTACAAATTAAAATGTTCTAAAGGTAAGTGAATATTAATTTCATAACAAAAATGTGGCTTGTTATTATAAAATAGAATGTACAACATGTTATGTATCAGTGTTCGAGCGGCGTGTGGGAAGTTCGTGCTACGACGAAGACAGTCCGCTCGCCATCCAGCAGGTGGCGCTGTGTGCGGAGTCGCGGCGCCTGGGCGTGGCCCTGCCGCACGGACACGTGGTGCTCTTCAAGTTCCGAAAGAGCGAGACGCACGGTGAGACGCAGGTGAGCCTTCCTCCTGCCCCGCATCTCTAAGGGGCTTATAACTTGTTGTACATAGTTTTCATTGTATATTATCGTTTTACTTTGCTCATAAACGATAATCTTGATTGATGCCGACGTCCAAGACTTTTCATAATCTCTAGTCATCTATCAATTGAAAGAATCCCGGTCAATACTAGTTCTTTTCTAGGGGTGGTTCATATATATATATATATACATATATATATATATATATATATACTTACGCTTGAATTTGGAATATTTAATTCTTATAGAATATTCATTGTTTTCTCATTTTCGGCCAATCGGTGTTAAATATTTTTTTTATATTGAAATGGAGTGCGGTGATAAATATAGCCGCATTGCTGTAATAGCATTACACAAAGCAGCAGTAAGAAGCTTTTGGGATTTGTTAAATAATTAAAATTTATTTAATGCGGTTCTTATCGTGTATGTATTTAAGGTATAAATACCTATAAAAATATTAAGTTTTTGTCACCTCCCCTCACTTGGTCTTCACTATTCAAGATGTCGGTTTCCACACAACGCTAACTACATTTTGACCCTTGTACGCCTCACAATACGATTCTAGGCTGTTGACAATTGATATCGAAATTCGTGATTAAAATTATTTTTTTATATTTCAACCGATTCTCATACTATTCTGGAATGATAGTGACGATCGGTGGACTATCTATGGCTTGTGCAATTCGATCCGGTGGTTGGTTCCTGAGTTCGATTAATGCTCGGCTATGGTAGAATTGTTAATCTGACGATTTTTAACAGCTGCGACATGTTCCTTGAGCCTTTAGCAATAGTTCTAGTGATAGATAGTGGAACTACCACAACTGCAGTATATTTTATACACACCGGGTGAGAAATGGTGTCCTTAATGGTGATAAGCAACCTCATAGAATGGACTATATACAGTGACGATGGAGTATTTCTTTAGTAGAAGAGAATAGTCGAGAATATACTTTATTGCACACCTTTAAACAAAAATTTACTATATTCATAAAAATAGAAATGTACAATGAAGGGCGGTCTTATCGCTTAATGCTTTTTTTTGGCAGGTAACCTTATATTATATATATATATGTATATATATATTTACAAATAATCATACATATACATACATATATAAATATACCATGGGTTTATAAGATGGGTATACACAGCAGTTATACAAAAAGATATAAATGAGATATAATAAAAATATACTAGGAAGCCAAGTAATATTCTTTCACCATTTTCTTAAGTGTGGCCAGCGATTGGGCACGTGGACCTGACGCAGATAAATTACTCCATAGGCGTACAGCCTGTACTCTAAAGGATAGGTCATAATATATGGTTGAATGACAAGGTACTGCCAGTTCAAATGATTCCGACTAACTTCACACAGTTGAGGAGCCCAGGATAAAGTATCCCCAAATAAAACGCCAAGATTCTTAACGGCAGTGCTCATTGGCAGCACAGTACTAGTAAACATAATAGTAATTGTAATCTTTATATATATAATTCTTCTGTGAGTGTGTATGTCACTGAACTACTCTCAAACGACTGGACGGATTTTGATGAAATTTTTTGTGTGTGTTCAAGGGGATCTGGGAATGGTTTAGATTCACAAATCAGCCCGGCAGATTGCGCTGCAGTCGGTATCTAGGTTATTTATCTATATTGATCCTAATCGCTTGAAATATCATGCAGGACAACGTCTGTCGGTGCCGCTAGTATACTACTATAATCCTGGGACTTCCAACAACTATCACATATAAGCGGATTCACGTCTAGACCATATTGTTTGCTCCATTCGCAAATTCGAACCAAGTCCGTGTTAATTGTTTTAAATGCCCCCGAAAAATTGTGTAAAGGAGCTCGCGTGTAAGTTTGTAGATCATCTGCATGAGGGTAGGATGAAAATAATGATTTACAGAAGGAATTCTGATAGAACGCCACCCTAACACCTACAAATGTACATTTGGTACATGGGGCACACTGAAAGTTTTGCACTTCTGGTTTCTGCGAACTGTTTGAATTTCGAATGATTTATTTTTTCATACAAGTCCTTGATAAATTAACAAAAAAAAATGGCGGAAAATCATGTCATTTGTTTTTTTTTTTCGCACTTTGAATTTCGTCATCCGCAGTGAAAATGGAATTCACGCGAAAAGATTTTACAGCGATGATTTTTTATGATTGTAAAAGTGCTTTTTCTTCGAAGATTGTGCCATTCATTCGCTTTTAAAATGCTATTGGGATCGAAGCACCTCATCTGAGCACCGTAAGGTGATGGTATGTCGAGTTTGAGCAGGGACGGATTTCTCTACATGATGAAATTCGTGAAGGACAGCCCGCAACTGCGACGACTGAGGAAAATGTGGCTACTGTAAAGAAGCTAATTAAAGAAAACAGACGCATCACCTATGAGACGATTCAGGAATATTTGGGGATTGGTTTAAGTCAAATTTAAAAAATTCTACATTAAGAATTACAATTACACGACCATGGTCATTTTAATGTGGTTTGCGACATCATCCAGGAGACGAAACTTAGATTTATTGTTTAGAACCAGAGAAAAAACAACAATCTTGTAAATGGGTGTTTGAAAGCGAAAAAAACCCGAAAAAATTGAAGCAGGCGAGGAACTTCGGAAAAAAATGATTGCATTGCATTGCATCCCGTTGACATTTGTTTAGACGATGTTCTTTAAAAAATACGAGTAAGAAGACCGAGAATCCGCATCTTCTTGCACCACGACAATGCTTCTTCGCACAACGCCAATGAAACAAAAACATTTTTGGCCTCTAAAAAGGTAGAGCTCGTGACCCATCCAGCACAAAGACCGGACCTCGCACCCTGTGAGATCTTTATTTTTCCTAAAATTAAAGATTTGATGAGAGGCTTCACTTTTACAAGCTCCGAAGAGGCAGTGACGACGTTCAATCAGCACGTTGAAAATATGCCACCAGACCAATGATCATATTGTTTTGAAAAATGGTTCGAACGTATGAAAAAATGTTTAAAATGTAAATCTCCTTTACATTTTAAACATTTTTTCATACGTTCGAACCATTTGAAAAACAATGAATATATCTATATATATTCTTCAGTGGTAGAGCCATGCTTAGGCACGAATGGGCCGGCTCGACCGGTGCGATACCACGGCCTCACAAAAAACCGGTTGTGAAGTAACGCTTGCGTTGCATTTCCCCGAATTGAGTGAGGTTTCCGGAGGCCCAATTCCTCCTCCCCCCTTTTCACTCCCATATCTCCTTTCTCCTTTTTTCCATCTCCTCATCCCTCCTCTCTTCGTTCCGCTCCCCCATCCCTCATCACCCTCACAGGCGGGCAGCGCACTTGCAACTCTTGAGTTGCAAGTGTCCATGGACGGCGGTGTCACTTACCATCAGGTGACTCGTCTGTTCGTCTGTCCCCCTATAGTATAAAAAAAAATTAAAAAAAAATATAACTTGTTTAATTAACAAGTTACGCAAAACTTTCAGTGCGGTCTACGTATAACACCAAGAAGAGAACGATTCTTCAAAGCGCACACGCTGTCGGCGTCCAAACAGGTAACTTTGAAACCAATCAAGGACTGTTGGAGATATGTTAATAGAGTGCGAGATGCCTAGCAGGATGTTGAAATCTACGGTATTAAAAGCATGGCTGAAATCTAATAAGGAGAGTACCGTAAGATTTCGCTTCTCTATACCAACCCTGATGTCGTCTGTTACGTTAATCAGGGCACTAACCGGGCTGTGACCTGTTAAAGACGTTGTAATGGATTGCAGGTGACGCGGACAGTGGTGTGACTGGGCGTAAAGATACCTGTGTGTGTCTTTTCTGTACACAGTGTGTCCTAGGGTACCATCTTCTCTCAATATTATTTTGACATGAAGAATGGCCAACGATCTGCCTTTTTCCGTTTCAGAAGTATTCTTGATGAAAGGAATTCAGGTGGCTTGTTATTTTCCATAGAGAGATTGCGTGTTTCTATTGATAACTGGCCTCAACGTTTAAAGGACTGTATTAAAGCCAATGAAGATCGTTTTGAATGAGCTAACGTAAGAGAGAGTTTTAGAGTAACGTAAACACACGTTACAGTAATAAATGTTTTATGCAATAGCAAAAAAAAAGATTTTGCTTTGTAACATTATTTAGGGCAAAAGCCTAGGTACTATTTAAATTCAAATATCTATTTGTGGACAGATTAAAGGTCTTATATCTTTGTTGCTTTGTATGATGTTTGTGACGTTTAAAAAGTATATATTTCAGGTTATAGAAATCCCGATGATCACAGACTCGTTAGAAGAAGAAGGGTCTCCGGAGGTAGAAAGTGGACGATCTATGTCGATTAGTCGTGCCGGTGATTCTGGCGAGCCGGAAAGCAGAAGGGTAAAGACGGATTTTTTTATGCTTGAAGAGATGATACATTGTAGAAAAACTTCTCTTATAGAATCAAAACATGTATTTTTTTATGCGATACTAGGCAAACGAGCAGACGGGTCACATGATGGTGAATGGAATCTCAATGACTGAATGGAAATCGTACTCATTTCAAATTAACTATTAATACATTAAAAGCACAAGTAAAGGAAATATGCAATCGTCGCATTATATTATCTCTGTTGCTGCATTTTAAGATTGCGTAGTTGTTGTATTATTGTATTATTTTCATTAAAATAATTTCAGCATTTTGATTCTGGCTGATTTGAAGTTGCCAGAAATTTGATTACTTTGCATGCTGTTTGTTGTGTAGTCTGGCGTCTGGTCCGGTTGTGGCACTGGCGGTGGAGGTTCGATACGTGTTCGTGGAGCAGACGGGACTGGGGGCGTCCGGAGAGCGGCAGGGTTCCAGCCGGCGCTAGTCGCTCTACAGCAGGGACCACCACATCCTATCACCACGCTAACTATCAACTCATCATACGGCCTGTTAGTACATCTATAACTTACACTACTCTTAATTTTACGGGATTTGCTTACCTTTGGAAAACTTTATAACTTCTGAATATTTAATGTCATGGAACGTGACCGATGCCCATGTTTCTTTTCTTTTCCTTTTTTTTATAAAGTGGAATTTGTAACTAATTAGTGCTGTGTGTGTCATGACAGCATGGCGTGGGGAGGAGAGCGAGGCGTGGTAGTGGTAGACATTTCTCGAAGAATCCTAGTGGCAGCGCTGGCGGCGAGCTCGCTATACCACCCGCCGGATGCGTGGCCCCACACCAAGCAGCGCCACAATGACCGCCAACGCTCGCCCAGCCTCGACCAGGTACACCGCTTACCTCCGCTGTACACGCCACTATACACAAATATACTAGTTTCAAAAGTACTTTTAATTTTAAGATATTAATAAAATCCAGAAACACGAAAACCCGTCAAGGGTTTTTGGCTTTAAGAAGCAAAACAATTTTAGGTATTTCAAATTAATATCGATTTAAAAGGAATTTAGGCAGAACCTCGAAAAAACTAGTAAAGAACTAGAGAAGGTTTTGTACAGAGCGGTTGTATGTACAGCGTTGCCAACACAAATTACAAACACAATGTTTGGATGTTGCCTACCGGAGGAGATGGCGCAAGTGACCTACGGTTTACTTCACATTAAATATGATTTGCAGTTTTATTTGATTGAGTATGAGTTGCTGGCGGATACGCCCCGCCGAACCCCTGACAGTTATTTTATTTTGTCATTATTTTATAATTATTTTAATGATTTAGCAGTAGCGCCGATCCTGGCTTGTCCCGTAGCGACATCTTGGCATGGCATCGTTAGACATTGTTTACACTTGGCCTGTCTTTCTTTTACTCCTACCGCCTACATCCTTACATAGTTTTTATAAATGGAATTTGCGCGAATGACACATCCGCAGGAAAGCTCGATCGCTCACGTCGAGCTAGTACTCTGTATCACGTCACTTTTCTTCCTTTACGTCACACCCGTACCAGTAGCGACTATCACAGCTCACGGCACTCACCGACCCGCACGGTACGCTCCCGAGCCGGTCCCGGCGGGCGCTATACTTCATCATTATATTTTTTCCCATCGCGGTGAAAGCTGGAGGAGACAGTCAAACACACCCGAGGCCCTTCGCCGGCCAGCCCCGCCGAGCCCGCCGCGCCCGACGAGCCCGCGCCGCCCGACGACCGGGCCAAGCCCGACGCCAGACGGAAGTCCACTTCCTGGAAGACATTTAACTTAAAGCGGCAGCTGTCCAAGGTGGATCTCAAATTCAAGGCGGCCTTCGCGACACCCGCTGAAAACAACCTCGAAGAGGTGGCGCCTGAAAGAGGGAATTCCCAGTTTTTCTGCGAGGCATCCGAGCGTGCCGAGTCAGCCGTAGAGCCCAGCGCCGACTCGCCGGACAGCGACGAGACCAAAGTCGAGGGAGAGGAGGAGTCCGACACAGGAGGCGAGCGCAGCCAGGGCGCGTCGCCACTCAGGGTTTGCTCCGACGTGTTCGAGAGGATGCACCGCGAGCTGCAGGAGAAGCGCGGCAGCGACGTGTATGACCGCATGCACCGCGAGTTGCAGGAGCGCTGGCAGGCGCAGGAGGCGAGCGAGGGCGCAGGCGCGGAGGAGGGCGGCGGGGCGCTGGCGCGGCCCGACTCGCTGCCGCTGGAGGCGCCCACGCGGCCGCCGCGGGTGCGGGGCGGGGTCGGAAGCGGGAGCGGAAGTGGGGGTGGGACTTCTAACAAGCGCGAGGAGCGTCTGCTGTCGGTGCCCAACATCAAGTACCGTGCCGAAGGCCGGCGGCGCGGCGCCGCGGCGCCGGCGGGCTCGCTGGCGGACTCTCTGATGCGGCGCTTCAGTAAGTATTGGTCATTCGCGTCACTCATCTCATGCTCATGACGCCGGGTCACACGGGTCCTTAGCCTAGTTCGTTACTCGCTGTTGACTAGAGTAGTGCGTCGCTCCTACTACTGGAATGGTAATGGTTTGCGATTTTTTAATCATCACTGGTACAGTAGCCCCTTTTTCATTCGGGACATAGATTTTTGACTAGCTAGAGGTGATGGTAGTTAGATTTTAAAATTGTGTACTAAAACTGTATCTGTAAGATTTCGTCGACGCCTAGCACTGGAGCTCGACGCGGACAGGCGTGTTGCGATTTAACATGCTTTGTGCTTCTTGTGATATTTGGCTTTTTATTTGATTTTGTTTATAAATATGTATATTATAAGAGTGTATGTAATATAAGTAGATGTACGTATATGGGCCGCTGACGCAGGGGCCGCACGGTATGTCGTGCTGTTCCCCGCACCACTATGTAACACCGCACCGGTAATTGATGTGTACATTTCTTTTATTCCAAGGAAAAGGATTCCTCCGATGAAGACTCTAACTGCCTTAAATATCTGTTCGCCGACTTCTTCGGTAATTGAACCAGTGATTAATACCTAGTTGAAATGCATCAGTACCTAGGTGATCTCTGTGTTGTGTCGTTGAAATGATGTTCTGCTAATGTTCTGAGTAGTCGGACGATAGCCTGCACTGCTTGTAGTTTCACTAACGCTCAGTGTAGCGCTAGGCTCCGACGGTACATACCCACAATGTTCCCAGGGGAGTTAGTAGCGCGAATGTGCTGTAGGCGCGAACCCACGCGCGACGACACGCCGCCGCAGCGACTCGCCGCGCCCCGAGGTACGTGTCACGACACCAATCCGGACACGACACGTGACTAACACGAGCAACGACCACTAATCTACCTGTATGTGGCACAGAGATCACGCTCTAACAAATATTCGAGTCGATAACAGAAAGGGCTTTTGGGGTCTTCTGTGTATAATCGTGTGTTAAACGGTGAAGGTTTCCGGGATTCTCGCCTAACACCAGCTCCGAAACAGTACGCCCCTCCTCTTCAAGGTGAATCCCCATCGTTGTGACGTTAAAATTAGTTTTTTCCACGGTTCTAGTTCTAGTCTTCAACTCGTTGAAGCGTATTGGTGTGTCGTGGCGTGAGGACATGGCCGGGTGGGCGCGGTGTGGTGGGGCTGGGCGCATGTGTTGTGTTGTAGATGAACGGGCCGGGCGGCACTGGCGGCGCTGCGAGCGGTGCGGCGTGCGGCGCGGCGGGCGGTGCGACGGGCGCGGCCTGCGCGCCGAGTGCGCCCGGCGCGGCGGGGGGCGCCGCGGGGGCGCCGGCGGCGGGCAGCGCGCGCGCGGTGCGCCGCTCGCGCTCGCAAGGTACCCGCAAACTGCACAAGTGCCTGTCCACCGCGTCCGACGTGTACGCCGCGCCCCCCGCCCCGCAACACTCGCTACTGACGACGCGCCAGTATTGCAGTTTTGGTAGTACAGTCACCTTGTAATTCACGGCCTCGTCTCCTTCCGCTCTGAGGCAGTCGCAGTTTCTTCCTCGATTATGTTGGATTTAGTTCGTTTTGTTTCCGCTCTGTGGGCCGGGCGCGACTTGACGCGGCGCGCGCGCATGCCGAGCTTGACTCGCCGTCGCTGCCCGCTCTCGCTCGCTCGACACGGTCATTGATCGACGCGCTTACTCAATGTTAACATTATACGAATGTGTTGTACGTGCGCCGACGTCAAGTTCGCTCACAACCGGTTCTGTTTGCATTTGATTTTTTTTCTGTTGAAATTTGTTAATTTAAGTTACATTTTGGTTGTTTGATACTCACTTATTTACTTCTTTCCATTACTGAATGTTCAAACATGTGTATTTGTGAATTTGAAGATATCGTATGCCCAGTACCTAAAATGAATGTCCCATGTCATATTTACATATCGATACTGTTTCTGATTACAATTATGGAGGTATCTTCAGATCCACAAGGATATTGTTAAGAAATAGCTCTCGAAAGATCGTGTTGATTTGTTTGAATGGATGAGTTTAACATGCATCGCAATGTGTGTAATTGGCTAAGAGAGGACATGTTTGGCTGAGCACTGAACACGGCTCGCTCGGTAGACGCCAACTTGAGCATAGATCATTTTTATTTTTCGATCTGAGCATGTGTTGAGTTACTTCCATTTGATTCATTTAAAATATTTCCACTTTCAGATCGGAATCATTTAATAGGTAATCATTGGAATATTCCTCATATATTTTAGTTATACTTCTGTTGTTGTAATCGTTATATCCGAGTAGTATCCCTCTGGTTGTCATATGCAAGTTGACCTAGAATGAGATGGTGATGTTCTATATGGTGGACGATGTATGTTCTTGTCGGCTTGTCGGCGCGACTCTCGCTGTACACCCTCACGTCTCTCTGTTCTTGTGTACGAACGACCCGCGGAGCCGCGCGGCCCTCGCGCGCTCTCTTCTGTGTGGTGTACACGTCACACGTCTGACGTCACTCGTTATACGTCACACGTCACGCCAGGCGGGCGAGCGCCGCGCGGATGTACGCGCGTGCTTATATGTATGTATGTATGTAACACATTGTGGTTTTATTTGTCGGTGCAGAACCCACGGTTCCGCAGGCATCTATGGACTACTTACACATAATGCAACCCAATGGTATATAAACAACATTTGCATCATTATATTTTATTTATCTTATCTTATTTCGTATGTGTATGATTTCTGCTTGGGCAGCACTCGTAGCTGTTCCTTTAGAGAACGTGGCTGTGACTGTCTTGTTGTCTCACTCGCACTCTCTGGACTGCGCACACTGTCGAGTACTTCGACTCGCATGACATAGTACAAACTACTAAAAGGTGACTTACTACTCAAAACTATTAGTTATCTCTCACTGACTACTGCTACGATATACGACTGTTATACTTATCTATATATGTTTATGTGCATACTATATGTTTACGTAAGCGACGCTTTCCTTGTCGTAACTATTGTGTCGACTCGATCTGTTTACATTATATTTTACCTGTTTTCTTGTATCGATATTTTATATTAATCACGAGCGGTCACATTACCTGTTTATTTGCCTTCGCGTGCTACATAGATGTCCGCTCAGTTGTCCCGGTTCACTAGACGGACTTCAACTCGGCACCTCTCGGCGTTTGGCCAGAGTCCGCTACTACCCTACCTCTACTTAAGGCTGTCGGGTTCATGAATGTTATTTCTTTTCTAGCTCGACCACAAAGCAAAAACTTTATATGGCTCGTTTTTGGCTGCCTCTATATACGGCTGTCATTGTGTCTATGTATGCTTACGGTATTCTCCTTAATAACAGTGCGTAGTTGCATGTGGCATCGGCGTCTGATCACACCCGCGTCGCCTAGTGACTATGTGTGTGCCCTACTGAACCACGCCTCAAAAAACACCGCCCCCCTACCCCAGCCTCGCTTGCTGACTTAGTGATCAACCTCATTCCATCTCATCTCATTGATTCTTTGTTTGCTTGTATAAACTTCTAAGTTTGCTATATAAACTTGATTTACTAAACTATTAGCTGCTCATTCACTGTTTCATTTAGAGCTGTTTATCCATGTGCTCGATAGGCTAAGATAACAAGTCATTGGTGACCTGATGGGAGATTTGACTATCGAGAATTGTCATGTAACGCTTCATGTGTCGGATTAAAACACAATAATCCTCTAACGAACAAAGTACGGACATGACATGCAACAAATTGTGCAAATAAGCTGAGATCGGACGGGCATGCGTTAACCTCTTCTCTTCGCATGGTTCCTCTTGTTCTTAGTACCTAGTTATATCTGGAGCACCTAGCTGTGGCACCTACTATTTCAGCTAATTTCACAACAGCACTAACACAGCCCGTGAGCTAAGCGCTAGCTTTAGTCTGCAACTGTATCTAAAACGTAGATTAGTTCACGACGCGCTGGTGGTGCGGGCAACTCTCACTATCCTTTAATGAACTTTAACATTTCTTTGTGTAACCGAAATGTGTGGCAACAAGATTAGTGTCTCCATGAATGACATGTTTACCGTGTGTATGTGGGGTACACTAAGCCTTATTTATTTCCAGAGTAATATTATCGCCAGATTTTATAGTAAATGACGTCGGCAATTGTTACATCAACATATGCTATTTATTACCAATATGTTAAAAAAAAATCCTACAGTATTATGTAGATATGTTTATCTGAGAACTTAAATACCAAAAGGTAAATGGTACTAGATCTAGTTGTCTCCAAATGTGTCGCACTTAAACCCTTTACATAGACTGAATGACAAACAGAACAGTTTGTTTTATCAATCAACACTTTGTAATTTAGAAGCTTTTCCTTCCTTCTGCATAACACTTTGTGAAGACGTATAACTACCAAAAACAATTCATTATTATTTTAGTTATACTTACTCTAATATCTCCAAGAGCCGCAGAGTGTACCCACGTATAATGTGTAAATCTGCAATCCGGAATGTGCACTATGTAAAATTTACTACTTATGTAGCATTACTAAATATGGCCACACTTTTTTGTTACTGATGTATATGTAAATAAATTAGTAGTATAGTAGAGTAGCCATAAACACCAAGTAGCGCCGGCGCCACCAGTCCGCGGGCAGCGCGCGCTGTGCGAATTGCGCGCGCTGCCCGCGGACTGAACCGTGAGCGCGCGGAGGGTGTAATCCGAGTGTGTGTATGTTGCCAACCGGCCGGGTAGACAAGCTGGACAGCTCGTTCTCGCGCTCCCGATCCAGCTCCATGTCCAGTCTCGAGAACATCTCGCAGGAGGGTATCCAGTGCCTCGCTTTTGCGGACAGCTACACAAAAAAGTCTGGTGAGATGCAAAAACTTTCCTACTGACTTACTCATTTCCAATACAGTAAAAAACCCGTTTTTTTAAGTTTTCAGTTGTTATATCCAAAAAGCTATTTTGGGAAGTTCTTTTCGCCATCAACCGATATGATTCAACGTCAGTTATTAATTCTGACATGACATACAGATCCGACGACGTTGCTGCCGACGCTATGGATAGGTACGACACTGGGATCGGTGCTCACTATGATGATCAACCTGCCGGAGGCAGACCTCAGACATACGCAGCCAGTAGTCGTCTCCACAAGTGGTAAGTATCCAGCTCTTTGGATAGACATCCTAATTCTAAGGTAAAGCTTTGATTTGTTTCCAAGTGTGCATTGTATTGTTTCAGGTGGTCCAATATTTAGGTTAAAGGGTTCAATCCTTACGATGTCGTTTCTCGACTGCAATGGTGCTTTAATTCCTTATTCATATGAAAGTTGGAGAGATGATAGTAAAGATGTAAGTTTTCGATGATTGCTTTTCTCTTGATATATTATTATTATTTTCTAAGAACCCTTTTAATTATTACCCGTATATTTAGGTTAGAGAACGTCGAGAACGTACTCCCACTAAACAGAGCTCGTCCAGCTCAGGTAGCCGAATGTCCCCAACGCCTGGATCCGATGCGACCGGTGACCGCCAGTTTGTGGTGGTTGCTTCGGAGAAACAGGCGCGTGTGGTCGCTTTGCCAAGCCAGAACTGTGTCTACAGGCAACAAATTGTGGACACTGACTTTGTTGTTAAAGCGGAAACTGTAAGCTTAAAAGGTAACCTATTCCATTTTGTTCAGGTTCTTATAGAAAGGTTGTGGTCTAATCCTAGCGTTGATCGCAAAACTCTTGGTGTACATTTTCAGATAGCGTATGTCTGGTGAACTATCTGTCGACAGGCCACCTGGTGGCATACAGCCTACCGTCGCTGCGACCACTGGTCGACGTAGACTTCCTGCCGTTGTCCGAACTCAGGTGAGGCCGATACACGGCACTTGTCGCGTTCACACGACACATGACGCTCGCCGCCCCAAGGCTCACTAGGTTACACGCCCTTGCAGCGGCGAGAGCCCGCCGCGAGCTCCCGCACCAATGACTAATCGGAGACACATACATATATATCACTATTAGACGTTTTCTCTGCACCGACCGAAGGCACTAAATGATAAACGGCTTGTTTCATTTACATAGTAATTTTTGTCATTAGCTTCGCAGTTTTATATCATGTTGAGAATGCTATTTTTCGGCAAATATTTGTCATTTTTACAATTCGCAATCATTATTATCATCAGAGGTTTTGGTTTTGATCATTCGCTATTTTATCATTTGGGAGCCTCGCGACAGACTTCCTGTACAGTATCGATCGATGTTAGAAAAGTAGTCTCGTTTGGTGCATGACGAGCTGCCGTCTCCCACAGCCCGTGGCCGTAGGCACGTTTTGCACCAAGCGAGAACGGTGTCATCTTCTAAGTATTGAGACGTGTACGGCACACCGCTACTAGACAAAGTCGCGCTCTTTCTTACCACGAAGTAGACAAAATTTTGCAAACCTGTTGAGCACCACTTGTGCTTCCGATATTTGGCACTCTTTCTATTTTAAGTTTAAAAGTACTCGATCGGACACGACACACGCTAGCTCCGTACGATCCGCCGAAGCTTGCGGGAAAACACCGTTTCACTTACTTACTAACAACTAAACTTTTTATTTGGGTGCAACACATGAATGTGATGTAAATACACTGCCCCGACACTGTCCGGACCGACACGGAATGCGCCCCGCGCCCCGCGCTAGTGCAGCCCCTCATGTTATGATAGTGTATCCTGCATCACTCTCTCACATCTGTCTAACTTTTCACCCTTAGAACGATGATGGATTAACGATCGGCGCGTACCTTGTCTTTGAAACTATTGAGGCGCCCCTGATTTGTAAATTGACTTGATTTGCTCTCAACCCTTTTTTACCAGGTTGAATATATTGCATTAGTAACTTAACATTCGCGAAACTCGCTAAGAACATTATTTGAGCCTCATTCAAAACACAAAGCGGGAGCGCCTTTCAAAGGCTTGGAACGCGCCAGAGCGAGTCACGCGCTGACTGGTGTCTGTATTCCTGGTAGCTTCCAGACACAGTCCAAACAGAGGGGTATCGTAGACCCAATGCTGTCCATATGGGGCCAGCAGCTCATTGTTAACGAGGACACCGACCAGTAAGTCGCCGTCCAGATGACTTGCGTTAGCCACGTACCGTCACTTGTCATGTGGAGTCGCTCACTCCAGCCTCTGTTGCCTACCTATAGAAATGTTCATGTAAGGTTGCCCAGTTGCTTCGTACCCAATCATCCCCTAGCCCGCCCGCGCCCTATACCCCCTGACCTTGGTATGTTCATTGACGTTTCCACTCGTCCAGGGGCAAATCATTAAGCGCTCCCTATGTTTGAAATTCTTAAAAAGAAGGTTTCGAGACAAATTGACAATGTTGTATTTTTTTTATTTTAAAATTACTTTTAAATGCTTTAAAATTATTTTGTATTTAATTTGCAGCTACCCGTAGTTATCATTGCTGGTAGGTGACAGAAAATTTTAAATAAAATGGAGCTGAATGGTGTTAAATGATTTGCCCACGGAGTGTGCCTGCCCTAGCTTCGTTAGTCCGTGCGATGTGACACTTACCATGTGTACCGTATTACACACCCACACACGTACAGTGACGCGCACCCACACACCTACATCGTTATCAACTCTTCGAACTGTCCTACTACCTTGCTGGGCTGTTACTCTACGCTGTTCAATATTTCTTTCTTCTCGCTTGAAGCATGCTTTTTCTGAATGTTTTTATCTCATAATGAAAGTGTCCTATTTAGTCGCGATTAGTAACTGTTAGTTCGCTTACATATGTATGTGTTAGACTAAAGTTTTTCCAATAGACTACAACGCAGGACTCCAGGATAACAGGTGAGACGTTTCAATTGAATAGAACAAATTTATCCCCCGTTTTCTGATCTTCGACCTTGGAACCTTCGACAGTCTCCTTTCTATTTTCTTCTTGGTCTATGACATACAACGAAACATAGATACACTAATGTGCGTGTTATATAGTATAGCGTTGTGTGTGTGGTGGTATTGCAGGATAGCCAAGACGTTTTGCTTCAGCAACAGGGGCCACGGATTATACCTGGCTTCGGCCACAGAAATTCAGAAGTTCACCATCGACACTGAATTCTGGTCAGTATAGTTAACATCATCAATTTATGTACATATATACTTTATTTTTCTAGTGACACGAAAAAATACTGCTCATATTTATTTTGTAAAATTAGAGAGAAAACAGAAACAGTCCGGTTTTGACAATTCCCAAATTTAAAAAAATTTGATGAAATCTTTTCCGAAATGACGATTACATCATATTCTGTTACCTTGTCATTTATTAATACCAAGTCAAAAATTTTATATTTATCGGCATTTTAGTCAACAACTTAACGAGATGATAGGTGAGCTTTTCCTACCGAGAGACATGCCGGAGCCGCCCAAGGAGAGCTTCTTCAGAGGACTCTTTGGAGGAGGTGCCAGACCGCTCGACAGAGAAGAATTATGTGAGTATGCAAAGTTTCCCAGCAAACATAATAGATAGAATCCTTCGATAGCGTGCCTGTACCGCCATAGCTCTTAATAAAGAGAAGCTTCAATCACCGTAGCAGGGAAGGGATGATAAGAATAGGGGCGAATACGTAGATTTAAGATTTTTAAGAAATAGAGATATATTTATACATCTGTGTGGTTGTGGATTGTAGTCGGCGAAAGCAGTGGCAAGCCGAGCCGTGCTGTGGCCAAACACATCCCGGGCGGCAGCGCGGCGCAGCTGGAGCAGTTGGGCGCGCGCGCCGGCACTGCCGCCGGCGACGTGGCGCGCGCGCACATGCTCGTCGTGGAGCGAGGCGACAAGCTGTCGCAGCTCGAGGACCGCACCGAGCGCATGCACATGCAAGCCGGCGAGTTCTCCTCCTCCGCACATCAGCTGATGCTCAAATACAAGGACAAAAAGTGGTACCAGCTGTGAACTTGCGGGGATAGAGAATTATGGAATACTGGGCCTTAAAAATCTATTAGCTCGCCGAAGATAGGTCGAGTCCCCGGTACGCTTAGCGTTTCGCTACGGGGTCGACGAGGGTTGCGTCGGTTGCGACTTCGTCTTCTTCCGGCGCTAGCGACTGAAAAGCCCCGTGAATGTTCGGCCGCAACCCGCTAGAGCTTAGCTACGTAGTCTTAAGAACCTCAACTTCCTTCCTAGGCGTGGCTCGATACGAACAAACGCACAAATCGATACTCTCTCGAGATAGTCGTTTTCGATCAGTAGTGTCCCGCTTTGCGACTACATGTTGAATCGTTCAATTATTTGTGTGCCTATGGCGGTCGTCACGACGGTTGTGCATGGTCGCCGATGAAGGTAGTGAGACGGTCGCTTGCGGCTCGTCGTCGTCCCCCTCCCCCACCCCTGTACATACGCCGCTCGTTCCGCAGTCGTTCACACGATGTGATAATGTAAATACATTATATCTTACTTAAATCTTTTTATACGATGTTACTTACGAACGGACTCTCTTTGTCCTCTATTGCGTAGACTTTGTTACAAATCCGTATTGCGAATCGATTACACCATGCTCATGACGCGAGCTTTCATATGTATAGATATTTTAACAGATTTTTTTTTAAGTCAGCAGACACTCCTCATGTGTGGTGATGGTGTGGTCAGTCTCATCCGTATGGTGTCCGTTGACTAAGTTGCTGCTTTTGAGTTACAAATAAACATATATGTTTATTTTAGTATTCGCGTTACACGTGAGATTATTTCGAAGTTGCTATTTCAACACACGTAGATGTACATTTTATAGATACAAATGAAGTTTAATATAATATGTAAAGATAGTGAACGATGTTGATCTGTATAAAGTGTTAAGTAAATAAATATAAAGAAAAATAATATATACTATAAAGATTGGAAATCTAAGCATTGGATGACAATAATTTTGTTACTGCTCACGGGTTATTTTTTTGACACTACCGCTTGTGTAGCAGCTCGTTTAGTTATTTTCGTAGTGTTCGCCTCTCGCAATGAACACTTTGGAAGAATTTCTAACCAACAACTTCTCGACATTTATTTGTCCACGGCTCTCTGTCGACGAAACCTGTTTAGTTGTTACAACTGCTACTCTTACTCTTTGTATGTATATGACACAATGATAGCAATACTACGTATGGGTTGCAAGCCTAAATAAACCAGACCAATCGGTGTCGTGTCGGTGTTGCTCGCTAAATAAACAAAGTAATTAAAGCGATAACTATATAAGATGTAAACTAATAGTTAAAGCTCTTTGTATATCGCTGTAATAAATAAGTGGAGACGATGAACTCGCTCAGATAAGATCTTGTTTAATATACATATATCTATAACATTATGTATTATAACTTCTTAAAAATTATATTATACAATCAATAATAACATAATTAATTTGTATATGTTTGTCTAATTAAAAAATGGATGGGCTCGTTGTTTGCTATATAAAACATGAAGGCGTTGTGCCGCGATAGGTATTGTATCGGGGCGAGTTCCATCGTCACGTATAAATAAGTAGTGTAGAGGATATGGGTGTATCGCATGGCAATAAAAGTTTTCTATGTCGTTACTGCTCCTGCTCCTGACTTCACGTTACTTTGCTTCTTCGTGTTTGTTACGTAGTTATATTGTGAAGTACCGAGAATAGGGTAACGTTAAAAGCTACTGACAGTTATTTTCTTTTGACGTCTGTTGTCATTCGGTCGCCTTACTCCGTTGTATTATAGACTTGCTAGTTCAGTTAACTGTATTCTTAGTTAGCGAGTCAGCTGCGTACGTTATACGCGCGGTGTCGGATGCCAAACTTTGTACGTTCTCATGCTGTGTTATATTAAATATTATAACTGTTACGCGATTTGTAATTGTATTCTAATAATTTTATAATGTAGTTCAGTTATAAAGCTCTATGACAATTAGTATTAATATTATAAATAACTTACTTACTTATAACTTGCGCTGTTCCAATAAAATATCACGTTTTAACCAGATTATTTTGTTATATAGTCACTGTCGGTTTTTATTAGACAAATATTTTCATACCGTTGTTTACCGAGTATATGGTTTGATCAGTGCCGATGGTTTAATCAAATTTTAACATTGACATCACTTTATTTTGGTGGAGATCAGCTTGCACACACGTGCACAAACTATATCCGAATCGCATATCAGTGGAATATATCAATCTGTGAACCAATATCGCGAGGATCTGTTCTGTTGTAAGATCATATAGTTTTTGATAGGGCGCTGACACTTCTACGTGTGCCCCCTAATATAAAGTAGATTTTTCATTTGAACGTCGTTAAGAAGTATTGTAAGGACTTAAAGTATTATTTCACCGCATCGCATTTCACTCTATTCATAGGATCCATTACTGTCACTTTTGAAACGTGTATGACTCGCGTACAAATTATTTTTATCAAGATTAGTTAGAACGAGACAATGATTATTTTAATTATACAAATATTGTGCAGTCCTTTTGTGTCCCGGTGTCACACCGCACACGCACGCACCGCCCGGGTGACGGGTCGCGTCGGTGTGAACGTTCGCCATGCGTCTAGTCCTGTGGTCGCGACACTACCTGTTACTTCCGTACCTTATGCCGTGTGCAATCTTCTATAACAAACTCGTACTCTATGTAACATAAATGACGGTTAAGTTTCTCGATTCTATTGAATGTTAACTATAGTTGAAGTACGCCACGTTACATGTTGTAGTACCTTACGTTACGTTACGTTACGCCCACGGCGTCAGCGCTATCTGCCGGCCGCGTCGCGATGCTGTTCCATTACAAACGCTAACTATTCATTTGGAAATTATGGGACTAAATTATAAATATAAGTATTTGTAAATAAATAATTTAAAAAAAACAAATTTGTGGCAAATTATTACTTGTTATGTGTAACGATGATGTGTAGGGTTTATTTCTATATTATTTTGTATAACTAGACGAATGTCTCTTCTCTAATCGTTCAGGAACGAGGGTTATAAAGAACTATAATAACTATACATATTGTATATAAAGGATGCTGTTGAATTCTATTGATTATTTAGTTTGGTAGATCATTATTATAGTCATTATATATAAATAAACTATAAAATATGAAAATAAAATTATATCAAAGCACTTGTTGTTTTATTTATCGTTATTATGAAATACGCAAATAGGTAAAATTTACTTTCAATCATATTTATTTAATCTATTGTTATCAACCACCTCTTTCAGCAATTAATTATATTCGTGATACTGTTTATTTAGATAGTTATTAATGTATGTTGTCGCCCTCACAAGACTGGCCACACATTTCAAGGTGATTATTTATTTTGTGTTAGGAACAAAAATGTTGTCTTTGGTCGATATATACTATGATTGTTTTTTGGAAAAATGATCCGTCATAATCCATAGAATAAAATAAGAGAATACTGATTGTTGTTAATATACCTGGAATATTATTTGTCCCTGAGCGATAACATTATATACCTATGCAAAACAAATTGTTTCCACACTATGTCCGTAGTACACTTTGAAGCCATAACACCGATGTGCCCCAAACCAGTTCATTAGAAAAGCAATAAATAATACGATGATGGTATTAGACCACGAACTATGCATTAGGCACTTTCCTATTTCTAGTAAGTTCATAGTAGCTCACGCCGGGTGTCCACTAGACTAATAAAATGATTACAAAGATTAGCAACAATAAATTTCCAATATGACATATTTTAAAGTCTATGTTAAATTATTTTTTTTTATTATTTTCTACAAACAATACTATAAGAGATAAATGCGATAAGAGCATACTTTTTAAATGTTAGTAGAAGTATATTACTACCAACACGTAAACAATATACCCCGTTGTTTCGACAGTTTTTATGTCCATTAATTTGGCATTACGAGTTATGCATTTTTTTTGTTATATATATATATTTTATGCGATAGGGGGCAAACGAGCAGACGGGTCACCTGATGGTAAGTGACTACCGCCGCCCATGGACACCCGCAACTCAAGAGTCACAAGTGCGTTGCCGGCCTTTTAGGTAGGAGTACGCTCTTTTCTTACATATCATTATAATACTTTGACAATACTTTAAAAATTTTTTGGCATAATATTTCAGTAGACAGTATAATTTAGGCTAGAGTTTTTAAACCTATTATGATTGACATAAATTTATGAGGCATATTGTTTATTTGTCTAATATTTTTTAGACTTATTAGGCTTAGAGATCAAAAGGCAAATTTATGATCTAGAAAGAAGCTTATAATAATTATGCTTAAAAATATTGTGCGTAACTATAATTAGGATATGTAAAAGTATGCCATGTTAAATTATGACATATTATTTTATGCGAATAAATAGGGAATCGTAAACAGGTGTTTGCTGAAAATAATTGTAAACAGGGTTAACCTTAGGTAAGGACGCCAAAAAATATCACCAAACACTGTTCCAGCCTCTATTTTGATTACTGAAGCTTTTCAGACAATATTTGATAATTGACTGATGGATTCATTCATGTCAAAATTTACATATTTATGTGATCAATTAGCTTTCGGGTGATATGTCAATAAAAAGTAGCCTAAATAATTCCCTTTGCAACGAAGTATTCAAAATCAGTTCAACCGGTTAGTCTTAAAAAGAACTGATAAGACGGATACTTTCGTATTTATAATATATATATATAATTATACATTAGTGTAGTTTTTGACGTATGTAGGCCAAGTTTACTGTTATTACATCTATTGCGGATGACTACGTTAAAATATAGTTATTAAAAAAACATGCGGGGCAGTCTTTGGGGACTGCCGATTGAAGTGAAAACTAAGTAACTTGTGAATTGTATCGTCATGCTATTCAGATTATTATTTTTAGTTTGTAAAGAAGTGTAAGTATTAAATACCAATTTAAGGATATTTGGATACATATTTAGAGATATATACTATTTGTATAAATAATGTATACCAAAAACGCGAGGAGGTATATATATATTTATACACAGTATACATATAATTCATGAGAAGCATGTGGTGACGATGACGCGAGTTTCACGCTTTTTGTTCACCCAAAAAGTACACATATACAGTCGTGGTCAACTAATTAGGGACACTCTCTAGTTAATCCAAATTGTGAATTTATTTTTTATTTTCCAACGAGTCTAAACAATATTCCACATCTTTTACATGTAAGTATAATTAGTCATTTATGTGCCTAATTATACAAACAATAACAACTTCTTAAACATTAAACCTCTTTACAGTATAGCTGATAGATGATCACAGTGCTATTTGTTCAAAGAATGCTGGCTGGCCATTTAATTAGGGACACTGAGATATTGCGTTCTAGTTTCAAAATCTGAATCTCAATTATTATTTTCTTTCTTCTCCTATTCTTTGTGGTAGTTTTGGCGGCAATCTAGATTTGTAATTTCAAGTTTTGAGAGTTATTTTGAAGAACAATGGGCAAAAATAAAAGTTGCGATGCAACACTACGAAAAATTATCATGAAGTTTGTCGAGCGTGGTTGGTCATACCGAAGGATAGCAGGATATTTAAATTGTTCAAAAACTATGGTATGCAATGCAGTGCAATATTTCAGGCGCAATAACACAACTTTAAATGTGCCCAGAAAAAAAAGATCGAGAAAAACAACTCCGCAAGAAGATAGAATGATAACCAGGTTAGCTAAGAAAGATCAGTTTCTAGGCTCTATTTTAATTAAACATGAAGTGTTTGGGGCAGACGAAAGAGTCAGTGTATCAGCGAGGACAGTTCGACGACGTCTGGTAGAAGCAGGGTTGTTCGGAAGAGTGGCTCGCAAAGTACCGTTGTTAAAGAAAGAGCATAGAAATGCACGTTTGGCGTTTGCACGTAAATATGGACATTGGACCTACGACCAATGGCAACATGTATTATTCTCTGACGAGACCAAGGTTAATTTGATTTCTTCAGATGGAAGGCAATACGTACGGCGTCCTGTAAAAGCGGAAATGAATCCAAGATTCACAAAAAAGCAGGTGAAACATGGCGGAGGAAACATTAAAATGTGGGGATCATTTTCTGGACGTGGAGTGGGACCTGTGAGGAAAGTTCAGGGTAACTTAGACCAACATCAATACAAGGCAATATTAGAAGAAACTATGCTTCCCTATGCTGAGGAACATCTTCCTATTACATATATGGACTTTTCAGCATGATAACGACCCAAAACATACAGCCCGTTCAGTCAAGTCGTTTCTTAACAGACAGTCGGTATCAGTGCTAGATTGGCCAGCAAATAGCCCCGACCTCAACCCAATCGAGCACCTTTGGCACGAAATTAAGAAAAAAGTTGCCATTTATCGTACCACAACTTTAGATGAACTTAATGAAGCTTTTTGTGAGGCATGGGCAAACATTCCTGTTGAAATATGTCAGAAACTGATAATGTCTATGCCACATCGGTGTCAAGCGGTAATTACTAACAAAGGTTTTGCTACTGGGTACTGATTTTACCCGAAATAAAATGAAGTTGTTAAAGAAATTAAAATACTGCAGATTATTAGTTCTGTTTAACTCTATTTTTCATTTTACTTTACTGTTCTTAATTAAATGTCCAGCTACAGAATTGTACCTTAAATTGAATACATGGTTAACCTTTGATATTAAACACTTTTTTATATTTATTTAATCTTTTATTTACAGCCATTTATAGTATAATAATCGGATCAAATTATGCAAATAATAGTTACTGAGAAATCAACAGGGTTTTATATTTATATGTACATAGCCGGTTATTGCTGTCCACTATCTTGAATGTCCTTAATTAGTTGACCACGACTGTATATATATACACAGTATACATATAGCTCATGGAAAGCGTTCGGTGACGATGACGCAAATTCTATGATTTTTGTTCACTCAAAACGTGCTCAACGCGCCTAAAGAAGTTATCACTTCAAAAACTTGTCCACGCACCGTTAAAGTATGTCTTTGGTTTAAAATATATAACATTTTTCTAGTTACCCTCGTACCGTAGGTAACTATGTATTACCTACTCAGAGGTTATGATGAATAAAATAAAATAAATACATACATGGTGAATGTTAACAAGGAGCAAAACCACTATTTAGAGGCTAGAAAAAAAATATCTATCTGAAATAGAAAACTGAATTATAATAAAATATCGATTTTTCCAAAGCTCTCCGGTGAAGATGGTATACTTAATAAAATATATGAGAATGATTTTAATGGGAATAGATCTAGCCCATACTGCCAGTGCCAAATATAAATGATACCAGAGTCGGTTGATGTGTTTGAGAAAAATCAAATACTGCGCATAGCCGTCCCAAAGATGAGAGCAGTACTCCACGCAGGAGCGAACCTGGATCTTGTATAAAAGACACAGTTGCTCGGGCGAGAAGAAACGTCTCACCTTGTTCACTACGCCGAGCTTCCGCGAGGCCGCCTTAGTGACTCTCTCGATGTAATCGCTCGGATTGAGATCCCGGCAAATGTCCATACTGTGGAGACTTTTTGTTATAAAACGCGCACGCCTGTGTCTAGGCACGCCTAGAAAACTAGGCGCAGAACTCGACCAGATTCTCACAACCCCATTGAGAAAATTTTCCCTCAACGTTTGCTACTAAACTATGTACAAATAATAAGTATATAAAGTTAGTACTTATGTTATATGACTGCAATACAAATACGTGAACGCAAGCTAATTTCGTTAACTACAACACAAAAGAAAATAAATATGTAAAAAGAAAAATGCTATGGAAAAACATATATGAAAGGAGAAACATTATTATCTAAACATTTAATGTCCCTAGTTATAATTATTCACTTAAGTTTATTGCACGCACTAACGAATAAGAATGGGCGACGAGGCTTTAGTACACGCGCACTAACACTAGGCAGATTCGAACTGACACACGGAACACTCGTTTATTTCACTAACATTATGGAAAAACACTTTTACGGCGAAAAGCGGACTGAAATTGTAAACTAAACATCGAAAAGATGTTTCATCAAATTTTGGTAGATCAAGATGATCAGGCCTTACAGAAGATCATGTGGATAAATAGTCCAACCGATCAAATACAGGAATATCAATTAAAAACTGTCCAATATGACACGAAAGCAGCTCCGTTTCTTGCTATGATGTCTTTGAGACAGTTGGCTAGCGATGAAAGGGACAACTATCCGGAAGCAGCAAAGGTCCTAGAAGAGTCCTTCTTTATCAATGACTTGCTCCATGGTGCTCATAGCATGTCCACTGCGTATCGATTACAACAGAATTTCATTACATTATTAAAGAGTAGTGGATTTATCTTAAGGAAATGGAAGTCGATTGAATTGAAGTCGAAGTCACGTTCAATTACCAAGATGACTAGGCTATGTCATGTTTACCAGACTATCAAGTAGACAGTTGAACCGACTCCACGGCCGTACTAGGATGGCTGCAGGGAGAACTTGGCCGGTGGCAACAATGGAACAAGAGCAATCACAGAGATATAAAGTCTGGCGAGAACCCTGCTGACTGTGCAAGTAGAGGTATACATATATTTCAATTAAATCAGCATCACTGGTGGTGGCAAGGACCTTCGTGGTTGTCCACATACAATAGCAACAACTAGTCTCAACAGCCCGTTTATACAACCACAGAAGAATTCAAGAAACCAAAGCAAGTAAACAATGTTTTGATACAAGATAAAAATAACAATATCTTTACAATCTTATTAAAAAACTACAGCTCGTTAAATGAAATTGTGCACATACTAGCATGAATGTATAGGTTTATAAGATACAAACAAAGCAAAAAAACTAGAGATATTTCTTACGTTAGAATATTTTTTTTTTAAGCTTGTCAATTATCAAATATGTGCAACAAGAAGAGATAAGAAGTCTACAGAAAAACGGCAAGATAAGCAGTAAGAGTAGATTTCTGAATCTCAACCCCTATTTAGACAATACAGATCTTTTAAGTGTAGGAGGGAGATTAATACACGCCTACATCCAGTCTGATATGAAGCATCCCATAATCATACTGCACAAAGGACGATTAACGGAGTTGATCATAGAACAGGTTCATAGACTAACCTTCCACGATGGAGCTCGATTAACGTTGGCGTTCATAAGATAAAAATATATGATTGTTGGCGATAACGACGCCGTGAAAAAGCAGATACGTCTATGCGCTAAATGCAAAACAATAAGCCCCATTAAACACCAACAATAATGGGAGACTTAACCAAAGCAAAGAGTAATCCATCACGTCCGTTTGCCCGTACCGGGGTAGACTTTACGGGACACATCCTGCTTAAAGCCAACAAGGGCCGTGGAATTAAAACTACCAAAGGTTACGTAGCCGTCTTCATTTGCATGAGTACTAAAACGGTACACTTAGAGTTAGTTAGTACCTCAACGTTCACTGCGGCTTTAACACGAATGGCTGCTCGATCGAACGATTTATTTTCGATCGAACACTAGCGTTATAGTCCCGTGTTACGGATACACGCGAAGGACCATTAATAGGGGTAGTTTCCCTTACAGTTGGATAGGTTGATAATTTGATAAGTGAGTAGACAAGTTTACCGAAGGATGATTTGATTGCTACTGAACTATGTACAAAAGTAAGTATATAAAGTTAGTGCTTATGTAATACGAGTGCAATACAAATACGTGGATGCAAGCTAATTTTCCCAACCTTGGACACTCAAATTTTCACCTGTTTCGGTATATTCAGAATCCTTTGGGTAGGGTCAGGTTGACATCGAGAGAGAACTACTAACTTGTCTACTAGTCGCATTTGTTTACATCACTAATCTGAAAGATTTCTACAGCGGCGGAATTATCTCGCTACCTACAAAATGGCAATCAAATTATCGAATAAAATGGCACATATTTATATAAACTTTGAAGAAAGAAAATCTTGAATTTGTAAATAAAATACAAAGCAACATTTTCCCCGGCCTCATAGATATTCGTGGCAATGGCAATGTGTTGGCGACTTTGATTGATCGAAAATATGAAAATGAAATGATCTGTCGATCATAGAAGAGTCGATCGTACATACCTTAAAAAAGCAATTACTATTTTGAAAGCAGACCATTTATTTTTCTTTCATGAAAAAGTGCTCAAAAATTATTCTAATATCACTTTATTTTCCATAAATATTCAATAATACACACTTATAGAAAGTGTGAAATTATGTAAACATGTTTATCATTAAACAAAGGTTATGATAACGTGGCCCACCGGCACTTAGATCCACTAAACCTTGCAGGTGCATAATAAATATTATGTAGGTATAAGGTTACATTAATTAAATAACATTCATATAGACACACTGACAAAAGAAAAAGGGCAAAAAACACTTACCTTAACGACTGCTAACTTCTCAAGTTTTTAAAATTTATTACCACAATATTTCGTAGTAGTTCTCATCTCGCCTACCTCAGGGTTTGGTTCTCATTTCGCTATATGGTTCTGTGTCCATATTAGGCCAAGCGTAAAACGCACATATTCGAAGAGGAAGCCATTCACCACAACACACATTAAACATAACATACTAAAATAGTTGATTTGTTTCATTTCATTGACGACTACTATCATTTCATGGACTTGTGGCGTCACATGCCACGTACTGAAAAGCTCTAAAAATGCATCAAGACAGCACGCATCCACTCGCACTGCATACCAAGCGGCGAATGAACGCGATCTACTATCTGGTATCATCTCACCCCTGTTGAGGGGGGTGGGGAGACTACTTGAAGCACTGGGCTCCTTATAGTGATTTTCCTCGCAGCTCACCACTGTGAGCCGGTCATTGGAGTTAGCTCACCGGCCTCGATGTTTGCTCGCCGATCGCTCCTTTTCCGATTCCGATTCCCTGGTGTTTCACTTCAGGGAATTATCCTTTTACGAGAGAAAATTACAATTGCGCTTTTAGGAACAGAAAGACACAGACCATGGACAGATAGCCATTCACTTAAAGAGTTCAGTTAGAGAGAAAGAGATTTGGCTGCATCTGGGATACAAGTATCACTAACATACAGAGCCAAGTCATCAGCATACATATACTAAGATGTGACAGTTGTAATTCAAACATGAACCAATATCATATGTATAAAGATTATACAGTAATGGGCTTAGTACGGAGCCCTGCGGTAGGCCTTTCCATGTCTTCCTGTGGTCGAACTCCTTGCCCAAGACTCTAAGGACCAGGTTTCGTGACATAAATATCGTACATATACATTGTATCATCTTGACCGGAAGTCTCAGCTGGTGCAATTTTTGCCTGAGAGTGGGAAGAAGGACACTGTCATATGCGGAGGATATGTCCAGAAAAGCAGTGACAACAGATTAATTCTGAGATAAAGACAGTCGGATATCTGAAACTAAAACTCCAACACTGTCCATGGTGCTGAGACCCTTGCGGAAGCGAAATTGGGAGCTTGGCAGTATGTTTCTCGATTCCATAATACACTCTAGACGATTTTTAATAAGGTGTTCAAGTAGAGTGATCAGTACTGAAGAAAGGGCAATTGGTTTAAAACTATTTGGGTCATCAACATTTTTTCCAGGCTTTAATAGGGGGATAACAATTTGTATCTTCCAATTATCAGGCACCCAGCCATTAGTGTAGCAAAAATTAAGGATATTTAAGAAGTAAGCTCTAGCTCTATTACCTACATTGACCATAAAAGAGTTTGGGATGCCATCCATTCCAGGAGCTGAGTCCTTTACACCATTAAGAACCATGTCCAACTTCTTCTCTTTCGGAACTCTTTCGGAAAATAGTAGGTCATGTGTATCGAAGATTGGAGTGCTATAAGTGAGTACAGAGATTCTTCTAAAGATAGATAGATCAAGTGCTTCAAGATAGGGCGGGGCAATTTTAGAAATAGTTTCAATTTAAGAAATAGTTCAGCTGAGCTCGTGTAAATGGGGAAAAAGTTAGTGAAGAACATCCAGACCGGAACCTATTAATATTTCTCCACACCTTTGAGGCTGGGGTAGATGGAGCCAGAGTGGAGCAGAATTTAGCCCATCCTTTAAGCTTCTTGCTTCGCAATAATCTTTTTGAGCTGGCAAAAATGTTTTGATACATTAAAAGATTTTCGGTACTCATATCACGGTTGTATTTTTTTTCTGCCTCTTTCCTTTTCTTAATAGCTGTGGTGCATTTACTGTCCCACCAGGGCGGGGATAGAATTCTACCCCTAATGGTGTTTTTAATTTTGAAGCAGGAGTCAGCGGTTAGCCGTAGCGCTTGCACCAATTCTTCACAACAAGCATTCACATGGCAGCAATCATTATAGGTTAAGTTTCTAAAGTCTAAATCCGGAAGGGTGCTTACTTTTTTTTCTAGCAAAGACGCATATGTATGCCAGTCTGGTTTAGATAGATTGTATTTTAAAAGGGGAGGAAGAGCTGTTACTCAGTTATATCTACTGGGTAAGGAAATGATAATTGGATAATGATCGCTACCATGTGATAAGCTTGTACACTGCCAGCAAGCCGATGTTGCAATGTCAGCAGAACAAAATGTCAAATCTACACAGTTTTTATGTTGCCCAGGGAGAATTCTACGAGTGCAGGATCCATCATTCAGTAGGTTTAAATCATCTAAAATCTCGACTAGCCCTGTGCCAAATGAGTCGCATCTCTCAGAACCCCATCTATAATGGTGACAGTTGAAGTCTTCCATGACCAACATGGGACCATGTAAATTTTCTAGAGTGCTTCTTAACATTGGAAGTAAGCTTTGGTTAGGGAAAGCAATATATATATACAGGACTGTCACACCATTAACTTTAGCACTGATGATATTCATATCATCTGGGAAAGATGGAATGGGGAGGGTTGCATTGGGAACACTATTATTAATAAGGAGAGCAGAGCCTCCATATCCATCAGGTCTGTCACATCTAAGGATGTTGTACTGAGGAATACAAAAGTTGAGACTTGGTAGTAACCAGGTCTCTACAATAGAACAAACTAATGGTTGGTATTTGTTTAGTAGGAATATGAGGTCGTGTTTTTTATGAAACACGCTTCTCACATTCCACTGTAGGAACACTTGGAACGTTGGAAGCCACTTTTAAAGGAGATTATAAGGTTTATAGGTTGTTGGCAACGTTGGACGGTATTTGAGCAGAAGATACAGGGGTAGATGAGGGGATATTTGAGGTGGTTAGGGAAATCAGTAACTGGCTTAGGATATCAATAATAGAACACTCTTGTAATGGATTATTAAGGGCCAAACGTTGGGTTGTGAGGATTGAGGAGTATTAATGAGACCCTGATGGGCAGTTTGACCATAGGATGGGGATAGGGGGGCATGGGATTTGGGTTGGCGGAAAGTTGTTTTACGATAGGACTGTGAAGGAGTTAGCTGTGTCTGTGATGTCTTGAGTGTGTCTGCGTAGCTACGAGTAGATACAGGAATGCTTTTACTAGCTTCTATGTAGGAAATGTTTTTTTCGGCCATGGCTGTTTTTATAGATTCTCTTGCACTTCACAACTGTTACTAGGGTGATCATGTCCACATTTACTACAGCGGGGTTTGGATCTGCAGATAGACTCAACAAGCCCAAACCTGCAACATTTCCTACATCGTATGGTGGGGTAAATATATTGTTTTACAGGGAGGGAAGTGTAGCAACGCTAAGTGTAATACGCTCTTTAGTAGAATCTGGCCATCAAAGGTAAGGACACAGGTTTCTGTACATTTCCACTCAAGAACACCATCTCTAAAAGTTTTCCCAATGATTATTCTGACTTTTAATATCTTACCGCATCCAGGTGGTACTGTGATATAATTAGTTATATCATCGTCTGCCATGTCAGTCGGAATACCAGAAACAACACCCATTCTTTTTATATTAAAAATAGTTGCTACAAATTTATGATTAGGAGGGCATTGAGTAAAAATGAATTTGCATCCTGAGGGGTTGCAAATTCAACGGAAACACGATTTCTAATAAAAAAATTTACGCCATCTTTCACGACATTGCAGATGCTATTATTAAAAAGAAAAAGGCAGAACGAGACTGGGTATAGAGTTGTGCCGTAGTTCGGCTGAGGTCAACACGAGATACGTGAACAATGAAAAGGCCATTGTCACTTGAGTTGTATGTAGCTTACTTGGCTTTTCAATTGCTTCGGTGTATGTTGTAAGGTTATTTCATCATCAGCGGGCCGTTTACGTGAACCATACGCGCAGGGGGTGACATTTTCGGGCTGTGAAATATTACAGACGACGTTTGCGAACTGCGCAAGAGGATTAGGAGTACCGGGTTGATCAGAAGAATAAGGAGACGGGGAAAAAGGGGAGTTTTATCAGGAGGATCAGGAGGCTTGTCTTCGTCCATTGTTAGTAGTTACCAGGCAGTTAATCAACACAAAAACACACTACTAGTCTAAGACAGTACAAATAACAAAAATAAGACAAAATAGTCACAAAATCCCTCGAAATTATATAAGTTCTAAACACACGTGCTATCCAATCGTACACTGTGGCGAGAATTCTGAATTGTTTTGTTACTTGTTGTTACCCTGACAGTTTCGTAAAGGCGGGCAAGTATTTTTTTATTTTTAATATTGGAAACTTTGAAGCTGTTCTATTCAGTCCACCATATAAAAATAAGGAAATCGGTTAATAAAAAAAAAAGTTTTACTTCTCTATTTTAAAAAGAAAACCGATTTAAATTTTTAATTTGATAGCAAGCTCTTCAAAATCTGTAAAATAAAATATAAAAAATTTACCTTCAAATGAAATTTGTATTATGATTCCAATGACGTCCGAAGTCCATTATGAGAGTACATCGTTTCCTTTACCTCGTATGGTCGCTAGATGTCGCTACTTCCGCTACCTAGGCGCGCCTACAGCGCCACCTACCATTTCCGGTCTGCAACTAAACTACCTACCAAATACAAGTCGCCATCTTTGTCATTGTTCGGCTCATAATGGTTTAGCACCAGGAAGACATTACTGGGACTTCGGACGTCATTGGAAGCATAAAACACACAAATTTTATTTGAATATAAAATTTATATATTATGCCTTACGTTTGACGTCCGAAGTCGCTTATGAGATTGTGTTTGTTATCTCCTGGTGGCTTGTAGTTTTGGTAACAACAATAAATTAAAAGCGCAACAATGTGATTAAACATATAAGAATGTACCATGGTAAACTTAAATGTATATTGACTGAGGTGTTAGGTATAAATCAAAATATTGCTCTATAAGCATTATGAATCAGGCTGTAAATATTGTGATAGACATTTTCTGACGTTATTTCTTTATTAGAATTATTGATATGTTTTAGATAAAACTTTTTAAAAGTATATGCATGCTGCCAGTTAGCCTTAGCTAGGATATTAATGTGGTAGTTTTCTACCCAATTTAAAGACGAAACAGCTGATTTACAGTTTCCAGCTGTCGAATGAATACCCGCATCAGCTGGAAGCCTCTTTATCCAACCACCAATCATCGATGGAGTAGCTGGCCTTGTAGTGCCTCTAGTTGGTAGGAATAAATTAGTAATATTTCCCCGGGTTCCTTGTGTCATATTTGCTAGAGTGCGTAACCAATATACTGCATCGATGCTTTTATCGAGTGCGGTTAAAAATGTCCAACTAGATTGTCGATATGAGGAAGAGTCAGTCTTTGGCCCGAAAGCAGGGTGCAAGGTAATAGAATCAGTTATCTTAAAAGTGTTAATATCAGTATGTAAAAGAGTAAGATCGTGTACTCTACTATCAGAAAATAATATTAAAATAGCAGCTGTGTGTCTAGACTTCACATTTCAATATCAAAATCCTTGCATCCCAGATCGGTACTTGAGGAGGATCAGGCTTTTTCAAGGAAATAGCTTTCAGTATGCGTTTTACTACAGGATTTGGAGTAATCTATATAATTTCGCAAACGGATGCAATAACCGATTTATGAACGAGAAATGTAAGGTAAGATAGACCCTCGGTCAAAAATAGATAATCGAGATACCTAGCTACGTTTGCTGGTTTCGGTAAACGAAAATTAACGTAATTTTAAGAAAAATCTTACCAATCTACTCCTCCATGGGAGCGTAATTCTTATAGTAGACTGTCTCCAACACGAAGATAATAAATGTTTCTCCTGCGGCGTCTGTCAGGGTATCCAACCCGAAATGAGCCAGGCTTCCGGGTGTAACTTGCAGACTTGTGGCGGTGGTAGCATTGTCACTGTGTCCACCAACCTCTTCAGATCTCTGAGTTCACGAGATGGTCTAGAGCGCGGTTTTTCAGATATGGTCTCCAATTGGGTGCTACTATGATGTACTGACCTGAGGCTGAATTTAGGTGATCCACTACCCTGTAATGCCAGAATCTGCTGAACGCATCGTGAACGTAGGCGTTCGAGTCTGACAAGTCTAGTGAAACATAGTTTGCTACTACATGTACTGTCTGTGACGCAAAGAGGTCTAGGTCTGGTGTGCCCCACATGCTGAAGTGATCTGCTTTGGTGTTGAACAGGCCAGGTAGGTGATAAGGGCGAAGCACAATGTTGAGGTGGTTCACTAGGTTATCCAACAGGGCTCTCCATTGACTGTCCAACGCGTCGGTGATGACTGACTGATACTCTAACCACCATTTCAGTTCTGTACGCACCTCTTCTGGATACTGAATCTGCAATCGCGGACAGTTCTTGAGTTTGTTGCTGTGTCGCTGCAGTAAACGGCAATGCAACCTTTCCCGGTGGGTGATGAAGGTTGCAAAATTGAGATGTCCTAATAGGCGTGGCGCCTGTTTTGGGTTCCAACTGCCGGCTACGAGTCGTTCTCGCAACATCTGACGAATTCATTGTATTTTGTCTGAGGGTAGGAAATTCGTATTGAACTTAGTGTCCCATACCACTCCGAGAAAATCGTTTGACCTCGTTGGTGTTGTTACCGATTTCTCCCTAATTGATCCACCAACCAACTAACAACAACAACCAACAACCAACCACCAAATAAGACAAATGTAAAAGTATGAGAAGATATTATTAGGTATAATATTAAATTGCAACTTTTTTTGCTAAGAAAGATTAGATTATTCAGATAGGAGGTACGTACGTTTTTCTAAAAAAACAGTTTTGTACCTGACAACGATAATATTCGAGTTGCTTTCTTAAAAAAAAAAAATGATTCTCGCCGCGTCATGCGATTGGTTAGCACGTGTGTATAGTCGTAACAAATTTAAGTGGTGTCGTGACAGTTGGGTTTTGTTTTTGTTATTTTGTGTTGTCCTAGTGGTAAAGTGTGATTTGTGTGTGTTGTCTTTAATAATATCTGGTAAGTTTTACCGCTATGGATAAGGAAAAACCTCCCGATCCACCCGATATACGGTCCCCACTAACTCCACCTTTCTCACCTTCCTCCTTTTTCCCTGAGCAACCTTTAACTCCTTCTAATCCCCTTAAACAACTTGCAAATGTAGTTTGCAGTGTTACAGAGCAAGAAAATATTGCCCCACATATTCCGTCCTCACGGAAACGACCTGTTGACGATGAGGTTAATATCATTCACCCACCGAAACAAATGAAAAGTCAGGTTGGTCGTGATAAATACACTTCAACTGACAATGGCCCTTATATCGTCCATGTTTCCCGTATTGAGAGCCAAATGGGCGCTGGCACAACACTACACCCTGTGTCATTTGGACTCTTTTTATTCAACAATAACATCTTCAATGTTATCCGAGATGGTGTTAAAAAGGTAGGCAGAAATAGGGTATCAGTTCAATTTGCATCCCCTCAGGATGCAAATTCATTTCTCACTAACCCCCTTGTTAATAACCATAAATATATAGCAATAATTCCAACATTTAATATAACCAGAATGGGTGTAGTTTCTGGCATTCCTACAGACATGTTAGATGAGGAAATTATGAAATTTATTACAGTGCCACAGGGCTGTGGTGAAATAATAAAAGTCAGGCGGCTCAATAGAAAGACTTTCAGGGATGGAATATTAGAATGGAAACCTACAGAAACCTGTGTCCTCACTTTTGACGGCCAGGTTCTAGATAAAAGAGTGTTCTGCTGCTACACTTCTCTCCCGATCCAAAAATATATTTACCCCACTGTCCAATGTAGGAAGTGCTGCAGGTATGGGCATGTAGAATCCGATGTAGTAAGTGTGGTCACGACCATCCTGGCAATGGCTGTGAAGTTGCAGAGAATGAGGCCTTTTGTGTGCTGTGCTCTGGAGCTCACTTTGCTTATAGCAAGGCTTGCCCAGAGTATAGTAGACAGAGAGCTATTAAGACTGTTATGGCTGAAAAAAATATGTCTTACATGGAAGCAAGTAAAACTGTCCCAATATCCACATGCAGCTACGCTGACACTCTAAAGTCCCACTCCCCACTGCCCACTCAATCCCCACAACCTATTCAATCCTCTCAGCATACCCAATCCTCACAATCCTACTGAAAGACTGTTGTCCGTCTACCTAAACCCCGATCTCTCCTTCCTCCATCCTATGATAAAGTTGGCCATCAATCCCTCACTAATACCCCTCAGTCTTCTCAACCTAATGGTTGTGCTCTGAATAACCCATCCCTAGAGTCCTCCACTATTGATCTTCTCATCCAGTTACTCACCTCCCTTCTAACACCTAATACAACTTCACTCTCCTCTGTAGTACCGTCCAACGCTGCCAACAATCTAATTCGCTTACTTATCAACCTTAAAAATGGCTTCCCATCAAATATTCCTACAATGGAATGTGAGGAGTGTATTCCATAAGAAACACGACCTCATATTCTTGTTAAATAAACATAAACCCTTGGCTGTCTCTCTTGCTGAAACCTGGCTTCTACCAAATCTCAATTTCCGTGTTCCACATTTCAACATTCTTAGATGCGACAGGTCAGATGGTTATGGAGGTTCCGCCCTCCTTATTAATAATCTAGTCCTTTTGTTACCCCTATCCGTGCCCCTATTCCCAAATGATATCAGTATTGTTGCAGCTAAAATCTGGGATATAATTGTCCTTTCCATATACATTGCACATCCTCACCAAAGTTTCCTTCCTATATTAAGAGACACTCTACAGAACCTACAAGGCCCAATATTGATTA
Source organism: Tyria jacobaeae (assembly GCA_947561695.1). Lineage (NCBI taxonomy): Eukaryota > Metazoa > Arthropoda > Insecta > Lepidoptera > Erebidae > Tyria > Tyria jacobaeae. Next base: position 239,509 of record OX387220.1, on the reverse strand, counting down.
TGGGAGACTTCAACTGTCATCATTTTAGATGGGGATCTGAGCACTGTGATTCTTTTGGATCAGGAGATCCTAGATGACTTGAACCTGTGTGTTCTCAATAACGGCTGCTCCACTCGTAGAGGTCTTCCTGGGCAAAATAGTAGCTGTGTAGACTTGACCATTTACTCAGTCGATATTACTACAGCAGCTAACTGGCAGTGCACGGGTTTATCCCTTGGTAGCGATCACTACGCAATTTTAATATCCCTTCACGTCCCGGTGGGAGTGCACCAGTGCTGTTAAGAAAAGAAAGGAGTCTGAAAAAACATACAATGCTGATATGAACATTCAAAATTTAATAAATTATTAACATGTTTCTGCTTCCACAAAACGACTCTTGCGACGCAAAAAGCGCACTGGGTGGGTTAACTTCTGTTCCTCCTTGTCTACATCTAGGCCATCTTCATTAGTTTGGAAGAACATAAATCGGTTCCGATCTGGTTGCTCATCCCCAGTCTCCACCACGATCTCCCGTGACACAGCGAAGCTTTTCCTTGACAAAATTGCCCCTCCCTATGTCCCACATCTAGATAAAGTCGTCCAAACAGATATGCCTTTTCAGCCTCAGGATACATATGATGACCCATTCTCCTTAGAAGAACTGAACATGGTCCTTAACAGTGTGCGTGACTCTGCCCCTGGTATTGATGGCATCCCATACTCTTTTATGGTTCATGCTAGGCCTAGTACTAAAATTTACTTCTTAGACATTTTAAACTTTTGTTATTCCAATGGTACCAGGCAAATGGAAGTACCAAATTATTATTCCCATCCTAAAACCAGGAAAACATTCAGGTGACCTAAATAGCTTTAGGCCAATTGCCCTCTCATCAGTCCTCATCAAATTATTTGAATATTCTTATAAAAAACCGCCTAGAATGGATTGTAGAATCAAGGAATTTATTGCCAAACTGCCAATACGGTTTCCGCAGGGTGCTTAGTACCATGGACAGTGTTGCAGTATTGGTAACTGATATCCGTCTTTCTCTGTCCCAAAATGCATCCATTGTCGCTTCTTTTCTTGACATATCTGCTGCCTATGATAATGTCCTACTTCCCATTCTCAGGCAGAAACTGCATCAGCTGAGACTCCCGGTTAGGATGATACACTGCATATGCGCAATGTTTATGTCTCGAACACTAGTCTTAAGGATCCTAGGTGAAGAGTTGGATCAGAGAAGGACCTGGAGGGGCCTACCACAGGGTTCTGTACTAAGTCCTTTGCTCTACAACCTGTACTTACTGCAGACATTGGTTCCTGCCTGAATAATAATTGTAGTATACTACAATATGCTGATGACCTAGCATTATATGTTAGCAATCACTCTATTCAAGATGCAGCCACATCCCTTTCAATTTCTCTAGACTCTCTGTGGCAATGGCTACTATCTCACGGCCTGAGTCTTTCTGCACAAAAAAGCGCCGTTGTTATCTTTACAAGAAAGAGAACACTGCCACAGATTGAAGTCCTAGTACAGTCACAGAAAATCCCTATTTTATCTAAAATTAAATTCCTAGGAGTATACCTAGATTCTAAATTGACTGGTATTCACCACATTAACTACCTAGCCTCAAAATGTGAACAAATAATCCCAAAGTTAAAGGCCCTAGCTGGTGTCTGGTGGAGAGCCCACCCATATACAATGAAACTTGTATATAACGCCTTCGCAGTCTATTGGATTATGGTCTATTTTTGATGGTTCCATGCAATAAAGGTGCATTAGCAACTCTTGATAGGATTCAATCCAAATGTCTCAGAATCATAACTGGCTGCATGAAGTCCTCTCCTATTAATGCATTACAGGTTGAATGTTCAGAGCCACCTTTGGCAGTAAGAAGACAATACCTTGCTTCACGTTTTATTTTGAAAATTATATGTAAATCTACTCACCCTCTTCTCAAAAAAATTACTGACTGTGATACTATATGTAGCAACTCCAAATACTGGACTCACAAAGAAGTCCCTTTGATTCTACAATCCTTTCGCTGCTACTCAACTTTTATGAACTCAGCTGTGAAATTTGACAAACAATGTACTTTCTCCTTCGAGTATAGTACATTATGTTTTAAGCCAAATGTACTTCTAGATGTTGGAATCTCAAAAGGATCTGCCTCTGCTAATTCCATCTTTAATGCACTGGTAGATAAACATTGGGCAGGGTTTGAGATTTTTTTTACTGATGCAAATTGTCTAATAAGAGCTATATAGGAGTTGATGTGTACTACCAAAACTCCAGAATAATTTTACAATTTAAGTGTCCAAAAGAGGCTTCAGTATTCATGGGTGAATGTGTAGCTATTTTAGAGGCATGCCTCTATGCAGAATCCCACAACATTAATAAAACAGTTATATTCACTGACTCTCATAGCTGCCTTACAGTCTTGCTTCAAAACCCATACAAGAGCAAACTGCATAGCCCTCTGATACTTCAAATTAAAAGTCGATTTAACTGTGCCAGAAATGATAAAATAGTTCAACTTGTATGGGTTCCTAGCCATAGTGGCATTGTGGGCAATGAGTGTGCAGACTCATTGGCCAGAACTGCTGCTACTTCCCAAATGGCTGGCTCCAACCATCTTGTTCATCAGCACTACGACTTACTAAAGCTGCCTCAAAAAAAAATTGCTGACATCATGGCAGGTAGAGTGGAACAACTCCTCTAAAAAGAAAGGAAGGCATTATTATGCAATACAGCCTTGTATAACCCCAAAGCCTTGGTTTTTTAAGTTTAAAAAAGTATCCAAACCCGTTATCTCTACTATATGTAGACTCCGTGTAGGTCACTGCAGCTCACCTGTTTTCTTGCACAAAATTCGAGTACGAGACTCATCATTATGTGAATGTGGCCTGGATGAAGGCAATCTAGACCACACCATCAGGTGACCCGTCTGTTCGTCTGTCCCCCTACAGCATAAAAAAAAAAAAAAAAAAAAAATATTCTTCAGCTGCATTAATAATAACCCATCTTTGGATCTTTATTCATATCTAACCATTTTAAAAATTCCCATTCCTATTAATTTTGCATCTCTTCTAACCTATTCATCCCCCGACCTACTTCAGGCCTTGATGACTTTTATTCGTTGCAATGCCATCAAGCTTTGACCTGTGTGCCTATGAGTGTTGTCATGTTGATATCTGTTTGTCAATTATTTATAAATTTTATAAATATATTTTGTATTTATTTGTACTTGTCTTTTTGTTTTAGTGTACAAGCACAACAATAAGCCCCACATTCAGTCTACTGTTAATAATTCTGGATGTTTATATTTTTATATAAAACACACGTATTCCCATCGCACGTATGGCATTGGCAGAATTGTCGACATCAGCATAGTTTGCCATTCAATAAAAAAAAAAAAACGATAATATTCTGTGTACACAGAGGCCCATATACCTTTACACATTGTATTTATGTAATAGTTTTCTTTTCTATGTATGAGGTGTCTTGTAACAAACTTAAGAGATATGTAATTCTAAATAACATACAAAATCACAGAGGTACTCCTCATCGTATTCTGATATGTCGGTATATATTTTACACGTAAGCATCTAAGACTGTATTTAAGTCCATATGAAGTTATGTATGTGTAATTAAAACGAAGCATGTATTGAGCAACTTTTTTAATAAAACTTTAACTATGATATAAATACAATAGAATACACTACGAGCATTTATTATGTCTCGGGCGATCGGGCGCGCCGACTGAAGGGTTTACAAAGAGGGTCGGATAAGGGAGGGCGTTTCGAAGGTAAAGAGGTATTGGCGAGCGCCTTCGCGCCCTGAAGGCACAGTTCTCGTTCAAGCGCGGCAGACGTCATGCGTCCGCACACTCCCGCTCACACTGACATTCGTCTCGGCAACAGTTGCACTTATATTACAAGATAATTATGATTTAGAGTTAATATTATACAAGAGGCAACTGTCACTCCCCCGCTATCAACATCGTGAACAAGCAACAAGCTGGCGGCACCACTCACACTTTACACATTGTACGTACGCTCATAATTATCAATCCGTTAATGTTTTACATATTACTATATTTCTATAATGCTAGTGTCACTTCTCGATAGGTCTATTCGGTAAATGTTATCGTAACACCGAGGACGGTCGTTGGCTGACGTTCACGTTATCACAAAACCTGTACATTGTACAAATGGTTGGGAGTGCCGTGAAGCGACGCTGATCACACGGAGCTATCACATTCGCCATACAAAACACTAATAGCTATATTTCGCTACGAATCTTTACTAGTTATACAAAACTTTTTCTTATCAAGATATATTCGTCTCATGACATACCGATAAGCAGTGCTCTAGTAATTAGCCACAAATCACATTAATAAATAAAGGCTAAAGGTCACGTTTTCATTACTGACTTCGTTAGGGAATTTTCCAAGTCAAGTCAATCCAATTATTTTTAATTTTCACCAGACTGTGCAAGAAGAGCACTCAAAAAGCATAACCCTCCCTGGTTATGCTTTTCAAGTGAAGTATAATTCTTCGTGACGTCTTGACCCTAGACAGCTCGTCGTAACAATGAGTGACATGGCGCACTGTTAAATCTTATTTCTAGATAACATCAGCCTACATTAAAGCCTTATAAACATTAAAGGAAAACTTTAATTGTTATTGTACATTGCGAGTAAACAGAATAAAAATAATTACTACAAGAAGTGACCGGACAAACGTAACACACTACGATGCGCGATGTCTATACAATAGTTAGGTGCCGGGGTTGTACGTTCAATTGTTCACAGTAAACAGTGTTTACAACTAGTTATGTATCAGGTGGAAACAAGAATGAACTCATTGCAGTCACGTACAGCTCACGCCAGTTTTAATATAAAAGACAAGACCATAAGGCGACTAATTGCATTAATACAGTATTTACGCCTCACTGCTTCGTTTGCTAATTAGTATAACACTAGTGAATTAGGAAGACGATCGCACAATATAATATTTACATACACTGTCACTGTAATAAACTGTAGTTAGTAACAATTTTGTAAGTTTTTTCTAACTTTTAAATCATTCGGGCAAAATATTGCGATAGTGCAAAAAACGTTGATGGAAGAATATTAGCAAAAGCACCGCCGCGCTCACCGGTAAAATGTAATTTCTCTAATGTATAATGATTTATTTGTTACGTGAAAGGTGATCATATTTAGCGTGTGCGGTGGCCAGTTTCGTTCCCGGGGGACCTTAGTCGAGGGGTGGAGCGGCGTTGGTGCAGTATAACCTTAATAAGTATAATTCAATTCATTTTAAATTCATCAGTTATGTGTTGGTTGTGTTTGGTTATTAGATAAGTTTATCATTTGTTGGCGACCCAAATTAATTGAAATAAAAAAAATATGTGTTTCTAAACTTCTGTATTTCATGGTTTATTTTCAGTTTCCATCTTTCATAATTTATTTTACACAACAAAACAGTGAAACACATTTTCTTTTTTTAATTTTTAGTCTTGACAAAACGACCGTTTCGTAACATTGCGTTCATTTATATTTTGTGGTTAAAAAGTTTCGTTTTGATTTCAAGTAATGCTTAATGGATATAATATATGTTTTTAGTGGAATAAACTAAAGTACTTAGATTTGACTTTCCAAGTTTTGTCGACGTAGAGTCGAGACGCACAGCGCTTATCTGCTAGAACAGTGACACAGTTCAATATCGTAAATTATTCATACAACACACAAATATCACTTGTTGCTATGTTAGTAAGGTTGAATTCATCGTTAAATATAAGGCATTTCTGTATTGATTGATTCGTTGACTTGATTTTGAAATGATATTGGCGAGGTAGTAATAAGGCCAAAATATTGGAACCCCTCTGAATATTAACTCATTGGCTTAGGAACCTATTTGAATCGTCTTCCTAAAACATTTGACGAGTTAACACGAGTATAGATGACATGAGGCATCACTGACACATACATACGTAGTAATATTTAAATTGAAGACAACAACAATTAATGAATCTACTTGCTAAAAATCACAATATTTATATGAACTAGTGTCAATGCGGATACCGTACTAACTCTGTAGGTGTATAAACTCAATGTATAATATGTACAATGTGCACATGGTCTATACAAGACAGTGATATACAGTGAGCGTTAGACAGCTCTGCACTGACACATAGTGACTACGTACAAAATCTTAGAGATAGCACCTTTCGGGGCGCGGTTAACGCGAGGCGCACCTTGCTGCTACACTGGCGAGCCCCGCGCGCCGGGCCCCACTCACACATCACAATACTCAGCGGGCCCTACGTGCCGGGCCCCACTCTCATTTCACAATACTCAGCATTCGCGTTCAGCAAAACGGGGCTCGTGCGCCGAGCCCACTTTCACATCTCAATACTCGGCATTTGCGCGCAGCGAGCCGCGCCCCATTTACACATTACACAACATACAAATCAAAACTTAAGGGTACAAAAATATCGTGTAGTCTAACAACGACAACTAGTGCGTACCGAGTCAATTATATCTAAGTTTGTTCACTGCCACCGAATGTCAATTGAATTATCTTTTGTACGTTATCTCACACAAACTCAACATTATGATTACGATATGGACTCGCAATATGTTTGGGATCAATTGAAATGTCAATCGCACATCGCCCCGTCAGCTGCGACCACTGTTACATTATATAAAATAATCACTACTACACTTTCTGTTAACAAAAAACTAAATTTCTTTCAAGATTCAGCACCCACAATAGAAACAACGATACAGATCAATTAGGATGTAATAACGACAACATAAATTAAGAAACCAGAACATTTGGCACTCATCGTTTCGAAGAAATAAATTTGATAAACAGTACGTAAAATATGTAAAGGAATAACTAGAATGCTGTAACAGAACAGAAAGGGCCGCTTCGTGCCTCAACAGTATTAACTGTTCTGCAGCGATGTCGTCCTTCCTAGATACAAAACAAACAACCCAACTATATACTCGTACATTACTGATATAAATAGATATGTCGACAAAACTAGAGCTAAGCAAGCAGCGAAGAGACTTGACACCGGCATAGGTTGGATATGCACACTCACATATCATTTAGCCAAACTGAATGTCAAGTGCTTCCACATAAATACATGAAGATATATAGCACATTTACAATTTGTACTCCTTCACATAGATACAATAAGACAATTATTTTTGGTGGAAACATGCCCCCAACCACAAGTTTTCGACAAAATAAAAAAAATACAACGTACAAACGTAATTACTTCCAACAGAAACAATATCAACATTAGTAGAGCAATGCTGTCAATTAATGATAATACTTTGCATGTCGCTCCTAACAAAATTATTCACCAAATACAAAAATTTAAAGCATTTACGAATCCCATATTAAATTTACATCATAATTTTAGTTACAAATATAAGATTACAATTACAATATTAATTTTGTACACAACGCTTATAGACTGATTTTCTTTGTCAAGATAATTCACTGTTTCGCTGAGTTAGCTATGTCCGAGTGTCGTGTGTTGTATGTGTGACATAACATTCTTCGATATGTCAACTGATATAAATGAGTAGATATGGAATATACACTTCACACATTTAAACTGCCTATACAAAGGGCAATCCCTTCCCTTCCTCACTCCGCAACATATTTATAGCAAAGCGATGATTATCTTTAAGCTGACACAATACTATGTCGATTATAAAATGTTTTCAGAAATATGTAGAGATATTATATGATTACAAATTCAATCCTTCACGTTACGCTTTCCTCTTCGTGCGTTGTCAGTTACATATATGTAACTATTATCACATGTAAGTGTATATTATTTTCTGTCTACAGTGTGTTCTACTCTCTTTAATTCTCAACGTTAATGTTATTTTTTTCAGACCGTTTACGACTTTACAGACTAAAATTAAATACTGTGGAGTCAATCACTCGAGCGGAGGAAGAGATGCAGGGCGTGTCATAACCAGCAGTCAGCCAATGACTACAATAGTACATAGGATAAAGACAGACATCTCTGCATTTTTTAATTGACAACACAAAACTCACCCCGTGGCCCGATATGCAAAACCAATATAATGTGCATAGCTATAGACACATATATCATATATACATTATAATACAGTATACACCTATAGCGATGTATATATTGTTTATTGTTTTGCTTGTTGTAACTAGAGAATTTTATACTTGGCTGCATAACGTATGTTTGTAACTAATTTCAAGTTTCTGTATATAAGTATTTTGATATTGGGAATGCAAATATGGCTAATATTTCAACAAAATGGATACAAACGGAAAACGTAAATAATTTATTTTGTTTTTGACACTGTTTTCGCAACCATTTGCTATATAAGTGTTGCCAATCTAATATTATAAATTCAACTATTAAACAAACGGCATTTTAAATAAAGTTTACAATAGATTGTGGATCAGATAAGCAAATTTTTATTTATTAATCTTTTTTTTTAGTTCTTTTATTTACAAATCCAGATAATAAATAGTTTCCTTTCATCATAATCATGTGTTTTAATATTGCAACACAGAGACATTAGTTTGTCAACTCTAGGTGTGATCGCGCTATACTTGATAAAATAATATGTAATTTTCTTTTGTTGTAAGTAGCCACAGCGTGTCAGCTGCCACAAGCCTGGACGCCCGCACGTTATGCGTTCCAAAATTCATATACATATATTCAAATCGCAACGTTCGGAGACGCGACTTAAAAAGGTGAACTTTAAAATTTCTCTATATACAGTCCACTGCCTTTAATTATCGCAAGCTGTAGCCGTTACAAATATCAATGTTTGAGTTCATTTACGGTCCAGATTTATGCTGATTACAACAAAAGAAAATGATGAATGAATGGCACGATGGCACGACGAGGAAAATAGAACGATATTAGTAACACTGTTCATGGCATGTATAAATAACTTTTTGTTTTAAATCTAGTGGATTTAGATATACTTATTTGTTAATTTTGATATTCAGGTAGCACGTCACTCTAAAGCAAAATTTAGTAAAGACATCAGTTATCATTATAAACTTAATTTATATGTATTATATTGCAGACGGAATGGTGTGCTACCAAAATGACAATCAACGACGAAGCACCGGGAAGCTTAAAAGACTTATATACAAATACCAACAACTTCAAAAATTAATTGAGATCTAAACTTTACACTTGGGAGACGTTGACATATTTATAATATATATATATGTATATATATTGTTAATAACCACTTCAACATACCCTTACGAAGTACCGACGCTGGACATTATCCAACGTAATCTTACACAATGCTAACTTGACTCGTGGAACATCAGCCCTGGCAGGCTGCTGTGAGTGAGGTCACGCTAGCCACAAAATGACAGAGAAGTATCAGCACCACAGCATCATTCAGCTAGATTACTGACGATGACAGCGGACACAATCGTTTTCTAGACACTACTGATACCTAGTGTTATAAATGCTAGGAGACATTTAAAGTTTCGAAAAAGGATCTTCGCAGCTTGAGTTCCTGAGGAATTCTGTGAAACTACGACAACGACAAACTGTGCCCAATAAGAGGAACAACCTCTCACTATTTTTATAGATGTGATGCGCCAACAATGACAAAACACCTCGGCTATACATAACGTAATTTAACTAATAACGCGACCTCGCAGAACGAAGCACGTTCCGATAATAAAATTGACTATAACATACAAGAATTACGATATAAAGGTAAAGCTCGATAATTGCCCAAATAATTAATTATTATATACAACATACAGACGCGCCCGCCGTAAGTGCAGCACATAGCGGATTATACAGGTGTCGAGTGTCAACACACATTATAATTTATACACTGTCGCTCTGTCAACAACAATAACATAACACGAGTTAAAACAAAGTCTCAATCACATTGGTTCGTCATAAGAGATAGGACAGAAGGAATTATCACATTGGACCCCAAGTTGTCACGCTATTGGTGTATGGAATATTTGAGTTAGCCGACGTACCTCTGAGCAACGTCCCCCGGACACGACGCGACGTCATGTTGTATGGCGGTATATTTACTTGTTGAATGAACTTTGATATGTAGACTTACTACTTAAAGAGGTGGTGAAAAGATAAGATAGACAATATCACAACGTTCTTCATACATTTGAACATTAAGTGAGATCAAATACTATTTATTAATTATTTTTTTACAGTATTTCGTAAAAAACGATTGATATCACGATAGTTAGCGTTAATGATTCAGCGAACGATGTAACATTTACAAGAATAAGTTGCGCGACATTGCTCAGAGGCGCCCACCGCGCGTGCGGCGGCGGCGACACTACCTTGTACACTGCACAACCATCAAACTGCGATATATTTACTAACTTTACACGTTACCGCCAACTGTAATGAATGCGTATCTTATCTTACACTCGACTATATCGTATCTTACACTGAGTTTTAAATTTTATCCTGAGTATACACATATTAACATTCTGTTGAACTTGTAAGTAATGAAAGCGAAATATTATTAGCTAATGTACACGTAGCGGGAGGTGGGAGACGGCCGCTCATGTACTTTGATGAAAAACAGGCATTCATTACAACAATATAACGAAACAATGACGTCAAACTAAACATACAGTAACGCGTGATCCACGTGGTCCGGGGGGCGCGACGATCATCTGTGCTCCGAGCTGGGGGCCTCGGGGCCGGTGGGGGTCGCGGGCGTCACGGGGGTCGTCTCCACCGCGCAGGAGGGCGGGGGCGGGGGCGGCAGGTTGGCGTTGACGATGTTGGCGATGGCGTCCGCCGACATGGCCGACATGGCCGTCAGGAGGTTGTTGGCCAGCTCGACGCTGCTCGCCTCGTCCATCCTCTTGTCCGTCAGCTGGTCGTCCAGCCGCATGTGGTGAAGATTCGATTCTAACTCCGTCGTCGAGTTCGAGTCTGCAATACAATTGTTATTTTTGAGAGCTTAGCCGAACTCTCATCTCACTCGTTATCAAAGCGAGCGTTTACAGACCGTGACGCTGCGTTTCGTAGGACCAAAAGGGCGTGAACTCGGCGAAGTGATCGTCAGCGGGCGGCGTGGTAGAGTCGGTGGGCGCGTTGGGGTCCCGCGTGGCGGCGGTGTCAGTGGGCGCGCTGGGGTCCTTGGGCGCGGCGGGGTCTAGGGTGGGGTGCGGCGCGAAGGGGTCGACGGGGGTGAGGGGCGCGGCGCCGAAGTGCGCCCAGCCCTCGCCCCCACAGCCCCCGCAGCCCCCGCTCTCGTCGGGCTCCCAAGCTGCAACACGCACGTGATACTATCGTTTCAACTATGTCATTGAACATACGATATTTATCGATAGACCACTAACCTCATAACCGAGGAATAATTGAAAATATAGTAAATCACAAAATCAAATATCAAACGTATAAATTCATAGATATTATCACATTTTCACTAAATAGCTTACTTATATACAAAGCTTCATTCCTTCACAGCAAATACTGAATAAAACATGTGACAATGGCAGAGCCATGCTTAGGCACGAATTGCCAACCCGACCCATTAATTTGACATAACGATTGTATACAAGCATATAGACTCACGTGAAATTTGGTCGAACACATTCCGCACGTCCTCCCCCGGCCCGTAGAAGTCGTACTCGTCCTCCTCGCCGGAGTCCTCCCACATACTGGAACCAAACCATCCACTTCCTACATTTATCATTCACATTTGCGTCAAATATTATCACTTCATTACATAAATATATATTAAAACTGGACGGACCAACGACAAAGACAAGGTTCCTGGGATGGACACATGAGGGTCTGCGTCCAGCAGTTGACAGCCGTAGGTTAATTGATTGATAGATAATCAAAATATTCCAAATTCTTAATCTATTTTAAATATATTCTTTTAATGTTTAACACGTGTACGTAAAAGTGGAATATCATTACATGACAGATATGGTGATAGTAATAATATTATTTCTAAAACCCAGAGCTATAATTTTAATTAAATTTTCAATTTAAAATTAAAAAGTACTTACTCAGCATCGAACCTCTGACTGGCTAACTCTAAGAAATTGCTCTTTGCCTTGTTCATCTGAAAATGAAATGTACAGGTTTTATATGTTCTCTAGACATATGTATATTATGTTCAATGTGAGTGTGGCTAATAACGAAGCAAATATTGTACAAACTTTATCGCTGTCTTCAATGCCGAGTCCGTCGGCGATGAAGTCGGGCGAGTCCGCCACCGAGCTCACTGCACCCCCCATCTGTTAACATATATATAATAACATATTCACTTCACAGGCTTCAACAAAATATCCATGTATATTATACACACGTATATTAGTCACAGCGTAATGTATTACAGCCTGTATAATTCCTCAATAAACAACAAAAAATGATTGATAATAACAATGTTTTGATGATAACAAAAATGAATAAAACAATAAAATGATTTTTGTATTGTATCAAATACAAAAATCATTGAAATACGACTGATAGCTCCAGAGACAGCGCGTTTAAACAAAAAAAATCGCCTTATTATAATAACTCCACACATCTCACACACGGCCGTCTGGCCCCAAACTAAGCAGAGCCTGTACCATAGTACAGGCTCTGCTTAGTTTGCTGCTTGTAACCAGACTGCTGATAAACATACTTATATATTTGTAAATACATACATTATAGATAAATTGCACCCAGACACAGAAAAAATGATCGTGCTATCACATAATTATTTGTCCTGGGGGGGGGAATCGAACCCACGACCTCGACGATATTCTTTAATAATCTAAAAACCGAGGGATGACCCTTATTATTTTATATCTTTACAAAGTACTTGGTTATAATCTAAGAAGTTACAGGAGTGCTTCAGCTACTTTTCAATTCCAAATACATAAGTATAATAGACATTCCATTCCTTCTATTGCCTTCTCTTGGTGCCCACTATTCTATTTCAACATACTCCCAACTGTCCCATGTTTCATTCCACAAGCGACCTGGTAGACCCTATTACGTTATGGGACCAAACTATAGTTGGCAAAACGTGGGTGTTCAATCACTTCCATCTCCTCGCGGATGCAGGTGTAATGCTGTGGAGGAATGAGTTCAGGGGTACCTCGGGCGTGTCGTCAGCGCTGACCTCCTGATAGTCGGTGACCTCTTCTATGGTGCCCGGCGCGCCCGTGTCGTTGATCTACATAATACATTTTTCAGTTACAATTTAGAACAATTATATAAAATATAAACAATTTATACTCAAAAGATCACCCCATCTACCGTGGCAAGCCGAATTAAGGGTCGGATGGCGTCTATACAGTCATACAGACGCGTCCGTCTACGCGTCCGGTGATGTGGTTGGAGTGTATGTATGGATAAGGACGTCGGTTACACTCACGTCATAGTTAGCGGCTAGCGGGTCAGGCATGATCTCCAGTTCGTAGCAGTTTCCAGAAGGATAGTAACCCCCCTGGAATACAAAACACACTTTTTCATCATTTGTGATGTGACTTGTGAACATTTTGGGATCTTGAACATTTAAATTTGTGAGAAATATGTATTATTTCTATTGTTTAATGAGTTTATTTGATACAAGTATTTATTGTGAAGAGTGTATTTAAAATGATTTGTTATTTAACAATCTTATTCGATAGTAATCGAATAATGATTTGAAAAAAGGTGAGGTCAGAAGTAGCCGGTACCGGGATTGAGTGCAAGGTGTAATGACAAAAGAGTAAATAGAGGAAGCTCGCGAGTCGCTGCCTTTCCCGATGGTTACCAGATATTATTGAAGGTAATGTAATAAATAAGATCTCCTTAAGTATGGCTTAGAACTTTTAAAACTTGTGTCAATTAGTGTTTATTATTATTATTGTACGGTTTGACAAAATGTCCCCATTTATCATGCCTATAAAGAATGTAAGCCCAAATGTTCAGATTTTTAAGAAGATTTGAATGCTTTATTTTGATGAATAAAAAATTTAACACACCTGTAAGGCTGTTTTTGAAAATAAATATTTGTTATGAAATTTTTAGAGACGCATTTAAAATACTCTGTGACGCATAAATGAGTATTCAAACCAACCCAACTTTATTATATTTTCATGTAGCTCATTTTAAGAGAATGATTTAAAGATGCTTAATGGAAACCCTAAAACTGTGAGTTAATTTTAACACAAATAGAAAGGTTGCCCCAATTTTGCTTTTGATTGTTTAAGTTAATGACAAGTAGAAATATAGCAGATAGAAGTGCGTACGCGGAGCACTGATTGTTGTGTCAAATAAAACCTCGCAAAAGTTCATGACTACTTTTTGTATTATCTTTTTTACAATTGTTTAAAAATACATATATCAAATCTCAATAATTCACTGCTGCTTTTGTATTGTTTTCTCAGTATACACACAGTTACTGTAAACTAAACGACAGCCTCCAATGTTGTAGGTCTTCAGGAGGGTGGTCGGGTCAGTTGTGTATACATATGTCATTCAGTGATAAATATACCTATTTTTACTCTATAATATCTCGATAGCTGATTGAGCTGTATTTAGACAATTTAGGGTTATATCAATTGTAAGGTATTTCTAAGAAATAACAATAATAATAACACATCTCACACACGGCCGTCTGCTCCCAAACTAAGCAGAGCTTGTATTATGGTAACCAGACTACTGATAAATCTTTATATATATAAATTACGCGTCACATTGTTTCTCCGGGATGGACTCCTGCACTACCTAACCGATATTAATCAAATTTACACGCCGTGTGCAGTTTGATCCAACTTGAAAGATAGGATAGCTTACATCTCAATTTATAGTCGTAATATTATTTTATTGCAAATTGTTTTTTTTTTATTAGCCACAGCAACGCGTGGCAGGGTTTGCTAGTATATTATAGATAAATGACACTCATACACAGAACAAATGATCGTGCTCATCACACAAATATTTGTCCTGCGTAAAATGAGTTAATGCTGAGTGGTGAAGTGCAAGAGTGTAGGGTGAGGTGAGTGAGAAAGCGAGTACGCACTAGCGGCGTGTCGTGGTGGTGCAGCAGCGGCCACAGCTGCTGGTCGAGGAAGGCGGCCCAGCGTGCGACGGTCGCGGCGGGTGCGGGCGGCGCGAGCGCGTGCGCTTGCAGCGCGGCGGGCGCCAGCGCGCGCGCGCACTCGCGCAGAGCCGCCACGGCGTGCCCCATGCACGCGCTGCGCACCGACGCGCTGCCCGACGCCCTGCACGTAACACGCACACGTGCATTCTTTCTATCACTTTCATTATGTTGTGGGTCAAAAAATGGCTTTACAGTATACATATTTCATGATTGTAAATAGATAGATAGTCATTTATTCTGGTAGTGGTAGAGCCATGCTTAGGCACGAAGGGGCCGGCTCGACTGGTGCGATACAACGGCCTCACAGAAAACCGGTTATGAAGCAACCTTTGTTTTGCATTTCCTGAAATTAGTGAGGTTTCCGGAGGCCCAACCCTCCTCTCCTCTTTTCCCTCCCCTTATCCAACCTCTCCTATTTCGCCTTCCCTCGTCCCCGCTCTGCTCGTCACTTGTGACTCTTGAGTTGCAGGTGCCCAGACAGCGGTTGTCACTTACCATCAGGTGACCCGTCTGTTCGTCTGTCCCCATATATCATAAAAAAACACGTGTATACAACGTGAGCAACGAGCATGCAAGGTTTTACAAATTACAATCGTCCCAACGCAACGTGTTTAGCCTATTCCCTATTACGGTATACAAATTATAAGAAAATAAAATAGATTTTTTAATATTAAGAATACACAATCTCAGTCCTAATTAAAATAAATTATTATAACTCCGTCAGAATATGTATGTCAATAGCAGTAAAAAAATAAAATGTTTAAATTGATATATTAAAATGAATATTTACTGAATATGAGCTGCCAAAAAATCTATATCACTATGGTATGCCTATTGTATAAGTCAGTCGGTGTTTATTTTGGGTTGTATCTGGGAGAACTGTATAACTGAATAGAACTTGTCTACATTTAGTTTTCTATGTCTCCTGGCAGTTCTGAGTACGTCATGCTCGCCTAGCAATCCTGCCAATGGTGGCGTATGTGTCGAGACGTTCGGCTCCCTTCAATGTGGTTGAGGTGAACGGTGGCTGCGTTTGCGATCTTCTGGGCAAACTCTTTGCGTCCAACTCGACCCTGGACGACGGAGGAAACGCACCGCCGACCATACCGCAGTGCGAGAGCCGCATGCCGGAAGTCCGGTTTACACAAAGGGCAGTGCGTAAAGCGCTTCTATCCCTAGACGTTCTTAAGTCGAGTGGGCCCAATAGAATCTCTCCTATCGTGCTGAAGATGTGTGCTCCAGAGTTGGCACCGGTTTTAACGCGCCTTTATAGGCTTTCCTATTCTCTTGGCGTAGTCCTGAACTCATGGAAGACAGCTCTAGTGCACCCAATCCCTAAAAAAGGAGATCATTCGGATCCGTCCAACTACAGACCCATAGCCATCACCTCCTTGTTCTCCAAGATAATGGAATCCATTATTAACTGCCAGCTCCTCCGGTACTTAGAAGACCACCAGCTCCTCAATGATCGACAATACGGCTTCCGTCGGGATCGTTCAGCTGGTGATCTTCTTGTTTACTTGACTCACCGGTGGGCACAGGCGATCGAGACCAAGGGGGAAGCATTGGCCGTTAGTTTGGACGTGGCGAAGGCCTTCGATCGGGTCTGGCACATAGCGCTCCTTGCGAAGCTAGTGAAGCGAAGCTATGGGCTTCCCGAGAAACTGTGCAATTGGCTCACCAGTTTTCTTACAGACATAAGCATCAAGGTCGTTGTTGACGGTGCATGCTCCGGCTCCAAGTCTGTTAATTCTGGTGTCCCACAAGGCTGTGTGCTATCACCCACGCTGTTTCTTCTGCATATCAATGACATACTGCAGATTAGCAGCATCCATTGCTACGAAGACGATAGCACGAGTGATGCCCTTTACACCGGCCGCGCTAACATTTCTCGGGTAAACGTCATCGAAAGCCGATCCAAACTTGTGTCTGAAATCGAAACTTCTTTATCAAAAGTTTCAGATTGGGGTCGACTTAACCTAGTCCAGTTTAACCCCACGAAGACACAGGTTTGCGCGTTCACCGCTAAAAAGATGCCATTGGTCGTATCACCTCAATTTGAGAGCACTTCCCTAACTGCATCAGCCAGTATCGGAATCCTTGGCGTTGATATATCAAGCGAAGTCCAGTTTCGTGGTCACTTAGAGAGTAAGGCCATATTAGCCTCGAAGAAGCTTGGTGTGCTAAACAGATCGAGACAGTATTTTACTCCGGCCTACCGCCTGCAACTTTATAAAGCGCAGGTTCGGCCGCACATGGAATACTGTTCTCATCTCTATGCAGGTGCACCCCAGTACCAACTTCTCCCTCTTGACCGCATTCAACGGAGAGCGACTCGCATCTTCGACTGCCAAGATATCTCTGATCGACTTGACACCTTGGCGTTGCGTAGAGATGTAGCTTCACTCTGCATCCTCTATCGCTTCACTCTGTATCGCTTGTATCATGGGGAGTGTTCAGAGGAATTGTTCGGACTTATACCGGCTGCTAGTTTCCGCCATCGTTCTACGCGACAAAATATCCATCCCCATCACCTGGACGATTGGCACTCCACCACTGTGCGCTTCTCCAGAAGCTTTTTGCCTAGCACAACCAGCTTATGGAACAAATTGTCGCCTGCCGTATTTCCGAAACGATACCTTCAAACCTTCAAGAAAGAGCGTACTCCTACCTAAAAGGCCGGCAACGCACTTGTGACCCTTGAGTTGCGGGTGTCCATGGGCGGCGGTAGTCATTTACCATCAGGTGACCCGTCTGCTCGTTTGCCCCCTATCGCATAAAAAAAAAAATTAAAGAAACAGCTAATTGAATCTGTAATTCCTTATACTGATATGGCCGAATACGATCTGATCATCCGGTGAGCAGTCACAATCCTGGATCCTACGTAGTTTGTAGGGCTGGCAAACCGCAAACAGCACTCCTAGGGGGTCGATCAACTGCATAGTTCGATGGCAACGACTCCGAATCTTACTGGGTTTCGGCTTCCACTTGGGCACGAAAGGAGCGATTTTGATTATTAAAGCAGTTTCGTTGAGGCCTTCTTGATGTACCATGGTTGAAGTGATGTTCCTAGCTGGACAGTTACTGAAGTGTTTAGATGTAGCACCTATTATATAACTGTTATGGTTGTCGTGAGTAGGCTCGTTGTAAAGTGGGTTCGGGTGTTTTCAGAATAGTTTCTTCGCTGCGTTGGTGCTTAGAGCCTCGACGGCCTTTAGACGGGCTTGGAGCTTCAAGCGCTGCAGCGCTTCCGGGTTAGGGTAGAGTTTGCGTTTAATGTAATATCCATAATTGTGGGTTCTTTTTGCATCAGGTGAAATCGAAGAAAGATGTGAAATTATGAGTTTTTGGTCACTAACTCTGGCTTCTAGTGCACTAACTTTAATCACAAGCGCGGACACTGTATTTTGCAACTTGCGTGTGAGATTTTCGGACACTTTTGCGCCATTTTCAAGTTTAGAACGTTATAAACACAGAGCTCTTATACACGTCATGGTTGGCAGAAGTAAGAAAAAAAATAAGTATATTATATACTAGACTAAATCCTTTCTGACACGTCTCAGACAATTCACATTCAGTGAATAATTAAATGAAACTTACTTATTATTTTTGTTTTCTTCGAAAACATCCATGAGCCGTGTGAGCAGGTCGCACTCTATCACCAACTGAAACATCAAACTTGTCGTCAAACTAATTTATTCAGAATGAACACAAAAACAAAAACAAATTACAAACAAATAAATTAATTATGTCTTTCGAAACAACTAAAGTGAACATCTACAGCAAACATTTAATAAAACTATTTTACAGAATAATTGATTTGATAGAAATATTAGGCATTTTTCAAAAGACCAAGTATTCACATAAGAAGTCTAATATATCAGTCCTGTACAAACTATACTTGCAGTTAAATTGGTATAAAATATCGTCTAATTTCAGGAGACATACTCGAATGCTTGATCATTTTCAAGTGAACAAAATGAGTAGATTTTACAATACGTACATGTCTCGCGTACTGCGTCCAGTAGACCCTGTTGGTGAGCGCGTGTTTGATCAGCGTGTACACCTGCGCGTGCAGGAAGTTGTTGTTGGGATATTTGAAGAACATGTCTATCAGCACTCCTGGCGTGCCTGAACACAATACATACACTATACACTACTCAACAAACAATTAAACACTAATATATATATTCTGTTCAGGATGAATCAAACTAGGAACGGGACGGGATGGTGACATATGTATATAGTCAGTAGCTTTGGGGAGTGCACGTACCCAGCGTGAGCATGGTGGTGGCGACCTCCTCCACCTCGGAGAGCGCCAGGTGCGCCAGCAGCGCGGCGACCTGCACGCGCGCGAGCCCCACGGTGCAGGGTTGCGCGGGCTCGTGCAGCAGCGCCTGGTGCAGCAGCGGCAGGTGCGGCGCCACGCCCAGCTCCACGCCGCTGCGCTCGGCACTGGGGCGCGGCAGGTACGTGCGCACCGCCTCCTCTTCCACGCTGCCCTTCTCTGGCCTGAGGGGGAGGGCAAAAACATGTTACTGATGTAACAATGTATATAAATATTCGTGCTCACATACGTGGATACGAATAGAAATCTCTGTGTTGGTTAGTTTGTATGTACAATATTTAATATTAAGAATGAGCACCACGACATTTTTTTATAAATGTTTAAACCTATATTCGTATGTTAATGAGTTGTGGCAACCTCCACATACAGAACAAACATATCAGCACCATCTAACAAAGACCAGTCAACTATGTGGCAACTACACGTACGATTGTACGATCCTAAATCACGATAGTGAAGTTCTCGGGTCGATTAGTATATACACGACTTCCACACATCAACCGTTCGGAGAATCCTTCCTTTGTGTTGGAGAGACGTAACACCCCTTCCTCCGCGTAGTGACCGGGTCACGATAGAAATTGTAATCTCTACTTGGGTTGTGTAACACTGACATTTCTACACCATACAATGTACTTACTATTTCATAAATGAAATATAAACAAATTTTTAACAAAAAACATTATTATTCTCTTTATTTAAATTAATACACAAGTGCAAGTGGCGACCTCCACATACAGAAGAAACATTTTAACACCCGTTCCTCCACAGTGGTGACCCCGACGTGATTGGAAGCAGCCTACTCGAAGAAGAACAACAGCAGCAACATCATTATAGCCACCATCAAGCACACTCCTACAGCAATGAGTGGTAACCAAGTCTCAGACTGCCAGCATCTTCGGCATCAACAGACCAGACCGCTCCAGCCTGGTTACCCCTACGGCCTCATCAGCGTCTAGGCACAGAATATTGCACCTACGGTACTTGTAAGCAGAGCATCTCTCTCCCGTCTACGCAACAGCTAGCACTTACTGGGGACTTCACCGCAGCACCGCAACACCGCAGAACCGCAAAACCGCAACGCAGTTCCGACTCACTGGAACTTGCGGCACGTCGTTCGTGTTCGCCCAATTCGTCTAGTTGTTCCACAACCCACTACTGGCCTGGCACGGTCCACAAGTGAACATAGACAGCTGACTCATCAAGATATCGAGCTCCGGCCTAGGAGGGGAGTGATGTGGCGATCTTCACATACAGAGAAACATGTTAACACCATCTAGCGAAGACAACCGACATCGGGTATAGGGACCAAGACACCGGTGGTTAGGGCTCCCAAGGTAGGAACCTCTTGAAAATGCGGGACGTGTCGAGGAGAACTGACCTTTGCATCAGTCCATTGATACAACCATCTAACGAGAGCCTCTTAAGGTGTTGGTCGAGCCTAGCTTTAATCCGTCCGTTTAGCCTTAGCTATATGAATCCGTCAGCAGATATGACTTTCGGAACTATGATCGCTGAACAATCTCGTGAGACACATCCAAATATTTTATTTGTTTATCTTTTTCAACTTTCACATGATTCTCGTCATGAGGAACAGCAATATCGACACCCATTGCTCGGCGCTCAAGTCGGTCTATCACCACTATATTAGGTTTATTGGCAACAATAGTCCTGTCAGTGATGATAGATAGATCCCAATCCAATGCAGCTCGACCATTTTCGAGAACTGGGTCGGGCACATACCTGTAATATGGCACCTCTAAATTCACAAGATTGTATTTAAGGGCAAGTTGTTGATGTACTATTCTGGCCACTTGGTTATGTCTATGCAAAAACTCACCGTTTGCAAAACGAGAAATACCAACCAGAAATAATATGGCTGATAGATTACCCGGGACGGTGGAGTGTATGCGCAGTAACTTATCGATTTAGATATATATAAAATAATGTAATTTAAATAATAAAATAGTGTAAATCTGTATGTATCTACAGCTAGTGTTTGACATGGGAGTTCCGCAGGGTTCTATACTAGGACCTTTTTTATTAATAATTTATATTAACGATCTACCTCATATAATGAAGAACCACCACGAGATAGTGTTGTTTGTAAACCGCGCTGTTTCTCATGTGGTTCACACAATTTACTTCCTCATGGAGAAACAACCAAATGAATACGATTCACTACTCCAAACAGGTAAAAAATGCGATAACTATTCAAAAAGATAAATTGGAACTCCTAGATACTACAAACTTTTAGGCACTCTTGATTCAAAGCTTCAATCGGGCCCACATATTGATAAATTGTCGAAAAGACAACTCTGCAGCATACGCAATTGGAACAATTCTTAAACTGACTGATATTGAAACAGCCAAATTAAACAACTTTTCTTATTTTCATAGTATTATGTCGTATGATATTTTACTGGGGGGGTCTCTGATATTTAGTCTGTATTTGTGCTGCAGAAGAGGGCTATAGGAGCAATTTATAATTTAGACAATCGTTATTCGCTGAGGCAGAAATTCAAAAAAAAACCAACATAATGATGGTGGCATGGTAGTATATCTATAAAAACTAATTATATATATGACCTATATTTTTATGTAAATAATTTACTTTCATAAAAATAAAGGTCAGTTTATTAAAAAAAAGTGATATACACTCTTATAAGTTATAACACATGCAAACACTTAGTCTAAATAAATTGAAGTCCAAAGCAAAAGTTGTGCCTTAAAGCACCCCACCGCACCGCTCGGCTCTATATGAGGGGCGATGGACCGGGGACAGTCCTGTTTCTCCCTGCAGCACAAAACGTAAGTGTCTCCACCACCGTGACATTTCGTGAGCTAGTGTTCTAATTTATGTCCAATAATGAATTGTCCAGGCCGACCCCGTGTCTAGAACAAGGCAGCCATAATCCACCACGTTACAGACGTTATTACTGAGTGGTGGTACATGGAACATAGACTTCAAATTGAACTGTTAGAGATTCGCAGGCTGTTCCAAATATTCAGTACAATGTAAAGTGAGTCAAAGTTTCTTGTTCTCTATCTTCTTGTATTATATTTTTATCTTTTTCCTTTTAGTTACCTTATTTGAGCAGCCTAATTTTAGTTTATTTACTTTTAGCAACAATATATTTAAAATAGCACACGACAAAATACTGTTTTATTGAATAGTATATGTTGGATACTGAATTTTGTAATACTTGTCTAGTGATTTAAAAGAGTGGCCATGAGTTTTTTTATCGATTTCTTCTCATTAGGCTATTATTCTAATTGGAAACCAACGAATATAGATAACACAGGCAGGTATTGCATAACTTTATCCCTTTTCAATATTAATGTCACATTTGACGAGGCTACATATTGTTGCGGTAAAGCTGTGTATATGTTTAATTCTATACATTTAAATAATTCAGGCAATTTTATAAAGAAATACAATTTGAATTTGAATTTGAAATTTGTAATTTGAATTTTGACAATTTATATAAATAGAATAGAATCAATAAAATTGAGATTGTCTTCCGAACGACTGCACGAAATGCGATACATTTTTTTTAGTGATAATTAGTGTCAAGATAAGTTTTTAAAATCTCTTGCTCTGAAAAGAGAGCAAGTATTTTTTTTAATAATATATTTCAATTACATTTGATTGATTACATAGCAATTTTTCCCATGCCGCATGTGGCTTTGTGGTATAAATGAGGATGGTATAAGTAATAAAAACAAAGCTTTCTTAATCAGTATTTAGAGGGGCTTCATACCCTTTTACCTGTGCTGATACTAATTTCTATAGAATTTATATTTACAGTTGTAGATTGGTGTGATGGAGCCGGAGCCAGGGCGTAGATACTGGGACTCTTCCGTGGTTATTAATTAACCCCTCGTATTTAGGCTGATTCGGTTTAACACTTGATGACAAAGCTAATTTTTTAGTTTCTTTCCTTTTTTTACCTAATAGCATATATTTTTTTAGAGTTAGTACAAATTGTGATTTGTTAAGGAAAGATACATACTGCGGCGGGTCGTAATGTAGAAGCGCTAGGAGCACTTCAGTGCCGTTGACGAGAGCTTGTCTCCTGGCGTGAGGGGGGGACGTGAACATGCCCTGCAGTAGCGTGTTCACTCCACGTTCCGACTGCAGAGCTGACACCACGCTACGGACTGACTGCATTCGGGAGAGGATCATGAAACCTGATCTTGGTCTGAAAATAAAAGTAGTCGTAGTTTGTAATATTCTTCTAAAAGAGGGGATTAAAACAAAATTAATTTACTTTTAAAAAGTAAATAACCGCCGTCAATGCGCCTTTGCAATTAGTTTGCGGAATACTTTCAATCGTAAAAATATTCAATTTAAAAAATCTAATGCTGATTCAGATTTAATGGAATAGTACAGGTATAATTTTTATTACTTATATTCGTTCATTTGCCGCCCATATACTTAATGCAAATTTAAGACATATATGGTTTTCTCATGGATTACATTGTCAGAACTGGACCAAATTGAATTGGGACCACACAGGAAGCACCAGTTTTCCAATAAAAAAAAATCATCAAAATCGGTTCACCCAGTCGACAGTTCCAAGGTAACAAACATAAAAAAAGCATTTGAATTGAGAACCTACTCCTTTTTTGAAGTCGGTTTATAAGAATGTTTGTGTCATCAGCATACCTGCAGCCGTTCTCGATGAGATCACACAGTAGCGCGGCGGCGTTGTCGGAGGCCGCGGCCGCTCTGCGCACCGCCGCCCGCGCCGCCTCCGCCTCCGCCTCCGCCGACGTCACGCTAGCCGCTGACTCTTTATCACCCTCGCTCGGTACGAGCGGTGGAGATGTCGCGTTCGACTGCGTTGTCTCGTCGCCTGATTTGTCACCACTATCAGCATTACATGGGTCTGCAATATGCAATATTTCCTTCAGATTAATTAACTGTCCATCGTACTAACGTTTGACTCCTCAAAGAGCATGTCGCCGCAAACTAAGGCTCCTTGGATTGATTAGTAGTACAAGGGAGAGTAGAGGGTCCACGAGCGTGGTGAACGATCAGCCACAATGGACAGACCTAGTTAAATCAACCACATAGTGTTCCCTCGCGGAGTGCACACGCCCGCCGTGCCTCGAATAAAGAATGGTGGAAAAGTCTGGCAAAAGCTGCAGCTAATTTACTATGTGTATATTTATTTATTCCGCCAGGAGTGTACGACTGACAAGAATATAATATATGTGTTAGAATAATGTTATTATTATTAATTAAACAAACGATGACATGTCCAAAGTAAAAATTAAATTTGACACAACAAACACCACCCCAGTAACAGATTATTTCTAGTACCGTACTGTACCACTATCCGAACAAATAAAATGATTTAATTTCACCTTTATCCCCATCAGCACTAACTCCGCCGCTATCCCCCTCATCGTTGTGGTTAGAGTCGGGCTTCTCGCTGGTCTCAAGCTCCACCTGCTCGGAACTCTCGGGCTTCGTCTCCTGCGGCGGGGGGAACAGCTCGGGCACGTATGTACCGCAAATTATTTGGATCAAGCACTCAAGGAACTGATGCTCGTCGAGCCACTGAGGATAACGAACAAACAATATTAAACTACTTTAGATACATGTATGTTATAAAATCGACATTTTATATACATATATATATAGGATAGTATAATATAGGACAGACGAACAGACAGGGCACCTGATGGTAAGCGACACCTACAACTCAAGAGTCGCAAGTGCACTGACCGCCTCTGAGGGTGACGAGGGATAGGGGGATACGGGAAGGAGAAAGAGGAGAGGGGGAGTTGGGCCTCCGGAAACCTCGCTAATTTCGGGGAAATGCAACGCAACCGTTGCTTCACAACTGGTTTTCAGTGCTTCACAACGGTCCAGCCGGCCCATTCATGCCCATCATTCATGCCTAAGCACGGTTCTACCACGATAGACTGAACTTTTGAAAAGTTAATTACCGCCTTCAATGTGCCTCTCAATTCTTTCCGCAATACTTCCAATCGTAAAGACATGCAACTTAAAAAAAGTACCACCGAATTGAGAACCTCCTACTTTTTTTAAGTCGGTTAAAATATATCCAAGACACTGTCACATCAGGAACAATATGAGACTAACATTTTTTTAGTAAATTATATACGTATATATGATTGGAGTCCCCTTGTCCTCCAACTTGTTGTGTTTGTGTTCTTTTTTTATATATTTTTATAGTGTGAAAACCCTCTCTGAGTACAACATGTAATGTGGGACTCGGAGCAAGGGACTCGAATATACCCTAAGAAAGAAACCTCCGAGAACCCCTACAGACCTTGTTTGCCTGACCAGCAGGAGATCACCCAGCACATAACGTTTGTATTCTTTCTCTCTCTCGTCAGACTTGCCACCCTCTGAATATTAGTCTGACTCCTTAATATACATATGGCTCCTTAATGTACCATGTTTTTTTGTATTGATAACGTTGTTTTATGCGACATTATTGTGACCTCTTCTAAGTAAATAAAATTATTGAGGAAAAATGTATTTATTTCTACAACACATATGTTACGATAAATGTACACTTAAAAAAATATAAAAATCTGCTATATCTATATATAATTATATATATTTGCCAAATACAAATGTAATGCTCTTGACTTTCTATTTTGCTGTATTTGATATAACAATTCACGTTCATGAGTTGATATAGATAATTGCAGTCAGTCACGCTCAATTGAACTATCAAAAAATAATTACGTCACAGTTCATTAGCTAGATCAAGCAACGGACAAGTTAATTCACAAACCTTAACAAAAATTATTTTAAAAACAATTTTTAGTCAGGTCAAGCTTATCAAGAAGATGTATTGTCATTGAACTGAAGGTGTATGCTAATTTAGGCGCAATCGGACACCGGGAGGCGCGTCAAATCGAAATCGAAATCGAAGAAACATGCATTACAAGTTTTTATGAAACTTGTAAAAATGATAACGTAATGAAAACATTTTTTCGTATGTTTTACAGAAAATTATTTAAATAAGATCGAAACCAAGTTGTACTATGGCTTCTAGAACAAATATTTGAATAAATATCTGTAGTTGCAACAAATTGCAAATCAAGTTTGTATCTTATATGAAAGTATACATAATACAAATAGAGTAGACCCGCGGTACTCTGGTCCCCGGGTTAACCGGTACCCCTATATGACACCCCTATGATAGAGTCAAATCTGCGTCAATCAATTCTTACATTATGACATGTCCTTGGACCAATCTAGTTATGCATTATTATTATTAAAAAAGGAGAGGGTTCTATGTTTGACTGCATGTATTTTTTTACGTATATTATCAATTTCTGCACCAATTGTCGACCGATTTATTCGCAAGAGTATACTAGTGCGATGGTCACATTGTAATCAAAACAGGATTTGATTATTTGGTGCCAAGGAAATTACGAATAACTTTTTAAATTGCACGTAAAAGTATTGCTTAAACTAATTGGAAAGGCGCTTTGAAAGCGGTTATCAAAAGTAAATATTTCAGAATATTAATATTTAATAAAAAAAAAAATATATAATATTTTTAGTATCTTAAATATAAATTTTACGGGTCTTAAAGTTGGCCCACAAAGAGAACGGACGAGAGACGGCTGCATGGAGCTGAAATGCAAATTGAGAAGGTGAGGAAGTCACTTGATTGACTGTTATTGGCCACTATTAAAAAGAATCTGATCAGCCTCTCATAGATCATCCGTTCTTCATTTCTAATCGTTTGAACGATTATTGTGTCGAGAGATTTTGAATTTATGATCATCTTTTTTGTTACTCATGATCACGATAATACAGATAGTTTTCTGAGTTAATACTATCCCAGAATACCATAACTATTATCTATTCTTCGACTGAGACTTAACAGTATGTTAGAGTATGTCCAGGCCATGTGGAGATATAAACTGATATTATTTAGCACACTCACTGCACTGTAAACAGATATCTGCCTCGTGGTACAGATTGTTTCTGAGATAAGCTAACACTAACAAAATTACTCATACATCCAGTGACACGACAAGAGTGTAAGAAGAGTACAAAATTTAACATAATTTAATAAAAATAACAAATTATAGTAGGTAGTAAATGACATACATACGCTGTATTATTGAAGGGGAACACCCGCACATTAAAAAAATATATTAAAGGGGGCCAGTCTGTTGCCGGCAATCGGTCACTTAAGTGCTAAAGATGGGAGAATTTAGTTTATTGATATAGAATTCGCGGCAGACAGGTAAGGTAATGGCAGAAAATGGATACTGCTAATACTGATTCCCAACGGAGACGGTACCGCGTGGGCGCTACAGCTTTTAGAGGTGGCGGTAGCGTGTCTAAAGGCAAATGGGGGGCGTTATCACAGTAAAGGGGGAGGTCGCGGCGTAGCTAAATAATTCGAAATTTTATATAATAAAATACTTTGAAAATACCTCAATTTTCATTAAGACACTTTATGTCTAGCCGTCTACAATGTTATATCTTATTATTGAGGCGTAAATAAACATTTAAATAAGCATTAAGTATAAAACAACTACTCACAACTGTATGATTCGGTTTTGGACTGTCGGTAACAAGTCTATGCAACTTGGTAAGCTAAGACGTAATTTACGCAATCAAACATGTTTCAACATAAATACGGGAACTTGTAACAACTTGTTTGCAGAGCAAGTGAGATATAGAAGAATTTGGAAAATAATGGAGGAATACTGACAAAACTGTCGTCACTAGAGCTCGCTGACAAATAACTATTCTAATAGCAGTGATTGCATCGTCAAAAGTTGGAAACACCCATCAATTTAATATGTCTGTGGGGGTTTCCGACATTACCTTGAATTGTAATTGTATTTGAACAACATATTGTATTTATATGTGTGGTTTTGTTTTCACCGAGTACAGGTATGAAATGCGAACATAATACAATTGTAAGAAAAGTTAGACGGGGCACATACCATACTTTAAATTGTACATTTGTGTGTTATTTGATAAAAGTT
This sequence comes from Tyria jacobaeae, assembly GCA_947561695.1. Lineage (NCBI taxonomy): Eukaryota > Metazoa > Arthropoda > Insecta > Lepidoptera > Erebidae > Tyria > Tyria jacobaeae. The sequence continues at coordinate 211,026 of OX387220.1, read as the reverse complement.
ATTTCTTAATTTGATTATACTCAGTTTCTAACCTACTAAAGCCGTTCTAGCCATTTATTTGGCTTTTATCTTAGATATGTTTATAGATAAATATCACCAAGGACTCCCTGAGGTCATCGGCGACACCAGACCTTTAGTAAATTGCCTTGAAGAGTTGAGATGGCAATTAGGCCGCGAATGTAGTATAGACGTTTTAATTTAAATATAATTGCTGCAGTAAATTTCACATGAAATAAGCTTAACAATAATCAGCGACATACCTCCATGACAGTCTTGATAAGGTCGTCGATCTTCAACAGATATTTGAAGACATCTGCAATAGCAGAAGTGGACATGTGTCGCAGCAGGTTGGGCAGGAAGTCGCGCCGGGACTTGAAGAAGTCCAGCACGCGCAGGCACACTATGTGATGAAGGCACCAGTCCTGGATAACCAAAAGATTGACCTTTAGATTCCAACGTTAGATTGGTTACTGTAAGGACGTGGTATCGCACTGGTCGAGCCGGCCCATTTGTACCTAAGCATAGCTCTACCACTGCTGAATCATGCTCCTTCAATTGGCGTTCCTTATTCTTAACTTCTCCTTATCATATTTCCAATGTTGAATCCCTAAAAAGCCCGGTCAAGCCCCCCCCTCAACCCCATTACGTTAGTGGGACCATATTCTAGTTGGTAAAAAGTGGGTTTTTAATAAGACTGTTTATAACACTTGCGACTCTTCATAATACACATGACTCACCGGTGGGCACAGGCGATCGAGACCAAGGGGGAAGCGTTAGCCGTTAGTTTGGACGTGGCGAAGGCCTTCGATCGGGTCTGGCACAAAGCGCTCCTTCCGAAGCTTCCTTCCTATGGGCTTCCCGAGAAACTGTGCAATTGGCTCACCAGTTTTCTTACAGACATAAGCATCAAGGTCGTTGTTGACGGTGCATGCTCCGACTCCAAGTCTGTTAATTCTGGTGTCCCACAAGGCTGTGTGCTATCCCCCACGCTGTTTCTTCTGCATATCAACGACATGCTGCAGATTAGCAGCATCCATTGCTATGCGGACGATAGCACGAGTGATGCCCTTTACACCGGCCGCGCTAACATTTCTCGGGTAAACGTCATCGAAAGCCGATCCAAACCTGTGTCTGAAATCGAAACTTCTTTATCAAAAGTTTCAGATTGGGGTCGACTTAACCTAGTCCAGTTTAACCCCAAGAAGACACAGGTTTGCGCGTTCACCGCTAAAAAGTTGCCATTGGTCGTATCACCTCAATTTGAGAGCACTTCCCTAACTGCATCAGCCAGTATCGGAATCCTTGGCGTCGATATATCAAGCGAAGTCCAGTTTCGCGGTCACTTAGAGAGTAAGGCCATATTAGCCTCGAAGAAGCTTGGTGTGCTAAGCAGATCGAGACAGTGTTTTACTCCGGCCCACCGCCTGCAACTTTATAAGGCGCAGGTTCGGCCGCACATGGAATACTGTTCTCATCTCTATGCAGGTGCACCCCAGTACCAACTTCTCCCTCTTGACCGCATTCAACGGAGAGCGACTCGCATCATCGACTGCCAAGATATTTCTGATCGACTAGACACCTTGGCGTTGCGTAGAGATGTAGCTTCACTCTGCAACCTCTATCGCTTGTATCATGGGGAGTGTTCTGAGGAATTGTTCGGACTTATACCGGCTGCTGGTTTCCGCCATCGTACTACGCGACAAAATATCCATCCCCATTACCTGGACGATTGGCACTCCACCACTGTGCGCTTCTCCAGAAGCTTTTTGCCTAGCACAACCAGCTTATGGAACAAATTGTCGCCTGCCGTATTTCCGAACCGATACGACCTTCAAACCTTCAAGAAGAGAGCGTACCTCTACCTAAAAGGCCGGCAACGCACTTGTGACTCTTGAGTTGCGGGTGTCCATGGGCGGCGGTAGTCACTTACCATCAGGTGACCCGTCTGCTCGTTTGCCCCCTATCGCATAAAAAAAAAAAAAAAAAACACAAATTTACTTTGAATAATGACATATTATGGACAGAACACCAATGTCTTTAATTAAATATGAAACCGATTTAACAACTTATGATTCTCACCTGTCTAGGGCTCTTTTCCAGCAACATTTCAACAGTTTTACTGAAGTATGAGGCGAGAAGTGGATTAAGTGGTGGATCTCTATTGATGAAGTCACAGAGTCGGTTCATCTGAGTCACATCCTGTGATAGCCGATCACTCAGCATGGAGAGGTGGCTGGTGAGGACTTCGCACGCTATGTTCGCATACCGATACTGTGTCGCTAGCTCCACATTTTTTGGGGGCTCTTCAATTATCAGGGTTATGAGGTCCGCCAGTGTCTCTGGCTTCGTGAGGCTGTAACAACAAGTGTGCCACAGTCATTTACTACATTTACATGTATCATTTTTCTATGAGAACATATTTAATCAGTTACCACAATATACACCATGATGTTCCTCCACCATCTTTATATAAAAATCAATTGGTTTTCCATACCCTCACTAAAACTAAATAGGGTTGTGATTAAGTTGAATAATTTTTTGTTTGGCCTATCGACCTTGAAAATTTTAGAATAAAAACTTTCGTGAATTAGATTCATATTTATTTAAATATACGGCTTTACTCGCGTGTGTATTTCGGCCATGGCGGACAAGTTTCGGTCTCGGCAGGAGGCCTTTTTTAAGGAGTAAGTCGTCCACCCACGACGGTACCGGAGGATGCACGCGGGTGGACGACATCCCCGAAATACACGCGGGAGTAAAGCCGTATATTTAAATAAATATAAAGACCTTGAAAATGTGTATATTTTATACTACTTATTAACTTTATAGTAAAAGTAGAAAGCAAATATAACTTGAGAGACGTTACTAGTCGTCACTAAGACATGATGGCTCCTGCTCTACTTAATTATAATGCTCTCAATGTTTAAGTGCCAGAAACATGCAAAAGATTTTACTGTTAGCAAGCATTTAGCTTAGTTCAGCAAGTAAGTAAATAGGATTAACAAAACTGCTAATTGTGTTATCAGTTATTAACTTGTATTATTAAAGAAATAAGAAAGTTCTAATTCAGTGAGGTTCATCATTAAAATATAAGATAAAAAAATAACATTTTCAAAAAAAAAAATATTTAAGAACATATAATTGACAGTATTAAGAGAATATTACCTAATCTCAATGCATCTGCAGTCTACCAGAATCTCTCTACTCAATACTTATAAGAAAAATATTACCAACAAATGCTTTAAAAGGCAAAAGGTCAAACCGGTCACAGACTTAATCTTCATGAGTAGTGTGCAGGTGACCTATATGTATAGTATGACAATACATGTTACACATACACATATAGACAAACAAACTATATTCATTATGACATATATAATTTTTATCTACTACAATTATATCCTTTTTTATTCACACACCTTAATTCATTTAATAAGAGAAATCTTTGTGTTTCTTCATTTAATAAATTAAGAATAAAGTATATTTATCTTTTTTAATTGTTAGTAAGTATAATTATTATGTGTTGGTGAAGTAGAACAGGCACCCCAATTCTTCCTTTGGGTTTTAAAAAGGGAATGAAGAGATCAAGCTGTTACCCGTAACATAGTATATTATAATGTACAGTGCAGAGTTCATGGCAATTAGCTTGCCATCTGCTACATAAGTTGAACTGTACTGTGGTTATCAAAGTGAAGGTGTTTGATATACCTGTGCCTCACAGATATGAGAGTATGTATGTATGTGTATGTATTACTGCATGAAAAAATATAATGATAATTAAAATAATACAGTAAGTAGAAGTTATGTGACTGAATAATTTTAAATTAGAAAGTGTAAAAACTATGTATAGAACTGTAAAGTATAGAAGTAATATTGCAATCATTGTCTCAGGTAAATTATCTACTAGAAAATGCATAAACTACAGCACAGAAGTATGAGAAAACTGTTCAGTATCCTACAGCTATATACTATCAAAGCCAAATATACTTGACTTACTTAGAATTGCAAATTTTCATACTATGTATCCAATGATTGATATACAGTTAAATGTTGTTATTCTATTGACCTCAAGTATGGACCTACAGATACGTAATACATGCACCTGGAAGGAGTACTAAGGAGCATATGATAATATTATTGGTTTTTCTACTCACAGCTTTTAGCAAAAAAAAAATTTTAGTCAAAAATAGTAAGTGTCTCTGTGCTTTATCAACTGTTCTCATGAACTATACAATATTTCTCTTAGCTCCTAGCCATTTCTCAACTCATGGTATCAATGTTTACACATTTCTAAATATTATTATTTAGAACTGGATAAGACCAAATCTATTCTCTCTATCTCTCTATCCTATCATTCTGGCTAAGCAAATATAATTATTATGTTTGTCTTGTACTAATAACCAAAAATTACAGGTGTAGCGCGTATTATTGACGATCAACTATTCACAAAGAGACCACGATACAATAAATATGTTATAAGTTGCTTATACAAGATTCTTATAAGTTACACTCATAACAGATAACAACAATTTGTTATGTACATGCAGAGAATGGTGCATGCTACTCACAACTGTATGAGCGCCTTGTTGTCTGCCTTGCATTCCTGAAGTATATCATCCGCCTCCAACACTTGTGACAAAGTTACATTCTGAAACAAATAACGAACTCGCGATATTCACATTTAAGAACACCGAAGAGCCAACTGCATTTCTTAGCACTACCGCGTAACATTATTAAAGGCCCACAACGTGATCTCCCATCACAAAAGGCACCACTTCGAACTCACCACCTCGAATTAATATCGAAATTCATCAATTTAACCACTCATAACCATCAATTTTTCATCTAAATACGCACCTCCTCTTTTAGAAGAGAATTTAACTCTCTAACGCCGATATAGTTGCCGCTCCAGAACATAGTTAAAATTAATAAGTATAAGGTGTTTTATTTTTCTAAATCCATATAAAACTTTATTATTTTACAAATTTTAGCGTTCCTTAGAATGCAACGATCCGTTTTCTTTTTGACAGATCTTGATGGTGTTGCCAATATCACTATGAGGTAGCAACAAACACACAAACAAACAAAAATTGATCGCAATAAAAACTTTAAAGAGTTTTCAAATATTAACTTTAGAATCTCTATTAAAAATTAGTGTGTATACAATAAACCTAATAATGTACTTTAAGAAAAAAACAGAGAACACAATTACCTATTCTACCTTACAGACACCTACAGGGAATTCTTTGCTTTCTATGACTCTGTACACCTACTATATATATATATATATACACACTAGCACTAGTTAAGCGCCCGATTATCATGGCGTGCCAAAGTACCTGAGGGGGCTGGTGGCAGACTATTTAGAGCAGCGTACCTTAATATACGAGAATCAAGAGAGATTCAAATTTCCCGTTCCCATTTCGTCAGCCCATGTGTGCGGGTTCCTCAGGTGCTGTCCTTGGACCACTCATGTGGAACATGGGTGTACGACCGGGCCCTTCGAGGTGACTTCCCCCAACACAGATCGGAGATCGAACTTTCAAGAAGCGGCATGTAGAAAGGCGTTAGTCTTGCCAGTGGTCCTGGATAAGTCGGAGGCCCTTTTGTTCTGGGCATGACCCTTGAAGGAAAACGGAGCTTCGACTAGCATTTGCTGCAGCTGGCTGCAAAGTTGGTTTACACTGTGTCCTTCCTTGGGTGACTTTTGCCCAATTTGGGTGGACCCAGCGTGGCTTCAAGATGGTTTTACACAGTTGTTTTCTGGTCAATGGCACTATACGGTGCACCGGTATGGGTGGAGGTTCTGACCACCCAGAATAAGACACGACTCTGACGTCCTCAGAGGATCATGGTGGTTAGGTTATCTTAGACCTAACTACAGTATATGGAGTGGATCTGTAGCTACCGGTTATCATACATTCCATGGCCGGTAGTGACAGGAATTTTGCCAACACCTCATGCCGCCTTGAGTCTGGCCGAGGGTACTTCACCCGCTATATCGGCCAAACGCGAGGAAGTGGTCATGAACGCGCTTTTGCGATCAACAGTCGCTAGGAGGGATCCGGATACCTTACTAAAACTGTTGCCGGATTCCTCCTAGTTGGTTCGATTCCGACACACCGTTTCACCAAAAAAACCCAGTGGGATGACGGCTCGAGGGGGTTTTCCCCATTAAAACAAAAAAGGCACGCTTAGCTAGGTGGCTAGTATCATGACATGAGTGCTGGGAATACAACATTTGGCCTAGCCGCTTTGAAAGAATGGAAGGTTTGGAGGGCCCATTGAGTCTTACGTATGGTATCGACCTGCTCCACATACATATGTCTAAGCTTGAAACATTGGTGTATAAATATTATCGTACCAGTACCTGTGCTTACCCACATCCTGGAAAGTGTGATTCTATTAGAACTATTAGAGTCGCCACCAATCATCACAAAGGTTGCAAAGAAGGATGCAGACGATAAAGCAATATTCTTTTGTGACAATTGTAACAATTAATAATAAAAGTAATGACAAAACCTTTCGATCTTTATTTATAGTTAAGAATTACATATTTTACTAATATTAAATATCATTTAGCCTGCAACAACTGCATGGCAAGCGCCTCGGCTTCACTGACGGAGAGTGATGCAGATATATCCTGGACTTTGCGCATCTTGCGAGGTGTGACGCTTGCCTGTGGGACTCCCTTGTTTTCCACTAATTTCCGCTTGGTAGGTCTGCAAAACAACGATAATTGTTTTAAAATTAGACAAAATATGTTAAATATCTGAAAGTCTACCTTAGGGTGATGTAGATATTAGTTAAGAAGATAGGTAATCACAGTAAAAAAAATATATATAAATATATTTTACCATATACAAATAAATAGACATATATATATTTAATATTTACAAGAAAAACATATTTTTTTGCTGTACTGATGACTTCCAGTTTACAAAAGAGTTATTACAACAAGTGAGTAGTAGGAACCCCAGTCTTGAACAATGCTATCTTCCCAAATTCCAGACGTATGATCTAACAGCCACTTGTCTATTAATTAATATATGTTTGTATATTTAAAATATTCGGCAGTATACACTGTAAAATAAAGATATTATAATTATATAATAACTATATATTACAGTGTTTAAAATTATGTACAAAATTAAATATAAAAGAAAATGAGTATGTTGACTTGTTACAACATGTTACTAGAATGTTTAAACAAATGTTCTATTTCTTTACAGTTGGCAAACCAGGAAACCTGTATATTGTCTCCAGAAAATGGCAGAAATACATACAAAACCTGTGTTCACCTTCACAAGTTGCAAACCCAACGGCAAGCATATGAACCTCTTACAAATATACTAATCAATTAAAAAAAATACTAGGCTTTCTGTGCTGGTTAACTGCACTTCCCTATATTTCGAAAGATTACCCACTTTGTTACATTAAAAAATTGCAGGACTATAATATTTTTTTATCTTCCTACCTTTTTTATTTTTTTATACTTCCTGCCAAGTTAAAGATACTCACTTGTGGAACTTTTGATCTATTTCTGATTCATCCCCAGAATCTGTACCACCTAAAGCTTCAGGTTCACTCCCAACATCAGAATTGCCATCATCTTTTTTTCCATAAATCTTATCTGGGTCTGGCAACCAAGATAGATCTGGTCCATCAGACTCCGACTGTGATCCAAAGTTATCCTTTTCTTCTTCATCCTCCTTCTTCTTGTTCTTTAACTTACGTTTCTCCTCCCTATGTTTGGCTTTCACTTTTTCTCTAAACCTTATTTTATCAAATTTGTCTTCCTCTTGTAGAACCTCTTTAGCTTTCTCTATATCTATGCCTCCAACATCCTCATTAACAAACTGTTTTGCTAGTTGAGATTTGACATCCCTCTTTTCATCTTCAATTGCATCTCCTTCCTCTGTAAATTTAACTGTTGTGTTTACTTTTATCTTTTTTTTCAATATTTTCTTAGCCACAGCAGCTTTGGTAAGAGGCTTGGCTTTCTTTTTTGACATAGTGGGCTCTGGTTCAATAGTTTCATCTCCAGGGTCAACATCAAGTTTTTTAACTTGCAGGAAGTCCTCCTCATCACTATCTGCACCCCCGTGAAAATCAAATTTTATAAGACTATCTTTCTTCTTTGGATTTAAGACTTTTGGTTTGGACACAGGTGCATCATCAGTCTCAGTGACACTCTGATCAGTGTCACCACCAGATTCAGTTCTTGATTTTAGTTTTTCAATGGCATCATCATTGTTTTGATCTATTTTCTTCTGAGCATATTGGTACTTTTTTAAAAATTTGATATATGGTGGAACTATCAGTCCTAAAGATCTAGCATAGGCATCTGTGTCTAGCAGTTGAACATTGAATATCTGTTTGTTTTTCATTAAGAATATTGACTTAATATAGCTCATAAAAGCTCTCTGGGCACTTTGTTTGAGTTCAGTGCTGTCAGACAGAAGTGCTTCAATTTTCCTCTGTGGAGCCTGAACTTTAGATGGGTCTACAACTATTTTATTAATTGGGATTTTACTGTTTTGAAGATCTTCTACAAACTTTTCTTCTTGTGGTAAGAGCATAAGCAAACCTTCACCCTTGCCAGAAAAACCTCTAGCTGTTCGACCAGCTCTGTGGATATATGTCTCCACATCTTCAGGACAGTCCATTTGTATTACCCAGTTAACTCTAGGAAAGTCCAAACCCCTTGAAGCTAAATCTGTAGCAAATAGTACAACATTGGATTTTCTACAAAATTCATTATATATTTTTTCTCTCTTCTCTTGGTGAAGGGTCCCATATAAAGCCAACAAGCTGACACCTGGTCTTAATTTACAAAACAACTCATATGTGTATTTAACTTGTTTACAAGTTGCCATAAATACTAACACTTTTTGCTTTAAGTGATTTCTTATAAAAGACCAGAGAACACCAATCTTTTCATCAACTTCACACAAAATATAACTCTGCTGAAGTGACTCAGGTGTGACTGTAGCTGCCTGTTCATGAGGAGCTACATATGTTGGGAATCTCAAACTAAGCCTAGCAAGATCTTTAACAGATTTAGTTTGTGTAGCAGAGAATAGAAGTGTTTGTCTTTCTAGTGGTAAGTTTTCAATAATAGCATTCATAGTTGCCTCAAAACCCATATCTAAACATCTATCAGCCTCATCTAAGACCAGAATCTGGAGGTGACTACAGTCAAATAATGGGTTTTCATCCATATGTTGAAGAAGACGCCCTGGTGTACAAATTAATATGTTTATTTGGTCCAATCTCTTTCTCTCAAACTTCAAGTTCTGTCCACCAATAATGAGACCAGCTGAGAAGTCATGACAGTAGCCCACTTTCCTTAGAGTCTCATATATTTGATATGCCAGTTCTCTGGTTGGTGATATAACCAAAGCACCTACACCGTCCAATCTTGTCCATTTCTTACAAAACAATGTTTCCAGTATTGGAATTAGAAATGCTAATGTTTTTCCTGAACCTGTTTTAGCAGCTCCTAAGATATCTTTGCCCTGTAATGCATAGCCAATGGCTTGTTTCTGGATTTCAGTTGGTGTGACATAGTTATTTTCTTTTAAGCCTTTAAGTGTCTTCTGTGATAAAGGTAAGTCTTTGAATGCTTTTATTTCATCTGGATTTATCTGAAGGGAAAACAATAAGAGAAATAAAAAAATCACTAAGTATTACAGAAAAAATATTGAAAAGAATGTAAAAGTTTGAATCTACATAAAGCTATTCATTTTAATCTATCACAAAGCTCAACTATAGATTTAGAATTCTGTGTCTAAAAACCGAAAATTTGTCTGTTTACTGAACTAAATGTATGGTAACTAATTTCATCAGTTTATTCTAAAGAAAATAAAGGTAATATATAGTGTATTCCACACCTTCTCATACTGCGCTTGCAAAAACTGTATAGCAGCATCCTCCTCTGCGCTCTTCTTCTTCCTGGGTTTGTACAGCTGCACCTTTTTTCGGCCACCTTGCTTTGCATTATTCTTTCTATCATTTTTCATTGCGTTTTTATTAAAAATGAAGATACACGCACTATTTACAGCGGAAAGCGTGGAGTTGACGTTCTCATCTGACATTTGACAGTCAATGACACTATTCTGAAATTCTGTAATCGTCATAAAAACCGGAATTGTTTTTTTTTAGTATCTGACCTAATAAATTACTTTGATGTTTATATACGCAAAAAGTATATCCTAATATTAAAAAATGCATGTTTATTATATATGTTAAAATTGCAAGTTATAGTAAAAATACTTTATCTAAGGGATAGTCTCGTATCGATTAATAAATTAACATCTCTAAGGTTTTGGCTAATGTCAACATTGAGAATGTATAGAGAGAACGCGATGAATGAATGCGCATAAACAATTGTGTCGCGGTCGTAAAGAGTCGCATTAGAGTGCTTAAGACTAATTTTGCTAACGTGTTTTTTTTTTATTATTTTATTTTAAAGAAAACTTTTTACAAGAGGTAAGCTCTTCATTTTTTATATATCTTGGTATTCTCGATATTTGTAAGTGGTTTAATTTCTTTTTTTTTGTGGGTGTTGATTCTGATCATTCAATCTCTTCGTTTCCTTTGTGTTAGGTACTGATGGAATCAGTGGTATTTCCTTAGCAATCATGTTTTTTTTTTAACAAAGACGCTAGATCATATGAACAAAATACACCATACTTTGATACAAAAAATATGTTTTTAGCTTTTTACTCGACCGACTGTTTTCTTTAAGTGAGGGTTGATTATAAACGTTACTTATTTTAAAAAATACATCTTTTTGTAATATAAAGCGAGGTCAAAATAATAAACATTGCTACATGAAGCTATGACATTAAAATTTATGTTTTAAGTATGAAAAAATATATTTTACTAAGTTTTTACTTTTTTAATTAAGTAGATATACTGCAGTAAAATTCAGAAACATTTATCAGGTAAAGATCGGTAAAAAAAGGTACCTACTACAATGAAGAACATTTCGTGTTCATTCCTTCAGTTCATTGTTAGTTATAATTGGCTACTTCTACGTCGCGTCTTCTAAGTTAAGTAGTCAACTGCCGTTTGTTGAGCTCGTATGCCACACGCGATACGAGGTAGCAAATTGTTTAAGTACCTAGTCTTCGACATATATTATTATTTAGTAGTAGTAGTATTATTTATGGAAATAGTATCGTTTCCTTCCTGGCGACTTTAAGCGTTACAAGAATTTTAAAATTACATTGCTAAAAAATATAGTTATCACTTCTGTTATAAGTTTATATTAACGATGGCGACGGTGAATGTATTGTAAGTTTTATAAAATTATTATTAATATTACAAATTTTTGAACGTTTGTAACTTAGTCGCGCGAGAACGCCTGAACGGATCTGGATGAAATTTTTCTCCCAATATAGATAAAAAGAGTTTGGAATACCACATTCATACACTAATTATTATTCTAGTAAACAGCTAGTAAAATATATTTTTTTTTTCCTTCCGTTGAGGCTAACTATTCTACGATAACTACACCCAGTTGGTTGAAATGGTAGCTCACTTGAATTTATACGACTGTTATACAAACCAAAATGTTTGTTTATTGAACCGCTGACGAGAGATCACATTGGCCTTAAAATGATCCGGTCCTAGTAATTATCCTCTAAGAGCGTCACAGTACTCTGAAATCATGAAAGCACATTGCAATATTTCATTATATTACTTGTAAAACCTTTAAATCGGTATAAAACAGCGAAATTACTTTGTATTATAATAATTTTTACAATTGTTACAGCGTGCCTCTGTCCACAGATACCACAATGAGAAGCATAGCTGTGGTCCTGTGCCTGGTGGCGGCGGCTAACGCCGTCTCCTTCATTGATCTCATTAAAGAAGAATTCCACGCATTCAAGGTAATGAGGAAAAATTAATGAATCTATTAAAAACGTGCCTGTCCTTTAGGCTTGTTCAAAACAAAAAAAAATGTTTTTAAGTTTTGATCGTTTTCCCAAAGATTCCTGTACCTAAATGGTAAAGCTTCGTTGGGTTGCTATCAGACCATGTTCACTGGTCAAACGGTCAACCCATCCACACCCTCCCCCCTAAAGTTTCTCCACTTACCTTCTGCGTCTAGAGTAATATAAACAACTAAAGTTAACGTTATACTGTTCCCGTATAGTTGGAACACAACAAGTCTTATGACAGCGAAGTTGAAGACAAGTTCCGGATGAAGATCTTTGCTGAGAACAAGATGCGCATCGCCAAGCACAACCAACGCTTTCGTCAAGGCCTCGTGTCATACGAACTGAAGCCCAACAAGTATGCCGACATGCTGCACCATGAGTTTGTTCACACCATGAACGGATTCAACAAGACCGTCAAGTGAGTGAAAACATTTAGTGTTTACCACACTTACATTCTCACATGTTAACTCGATGTTACAATACACAATGACACTAATCGGGTTTCTGTAACATAGGGGTCAATCTACATCACCGTTGTTCCCTAGCCCCAATCTTATTGGGAATCTGGGGAATATGTTTAGTTCGTCCATCCTACAATATTTACTTTAGTCGTTCGATGTTTTATCTTGAACCTGTGACAGGGTTCTAAAGAAAAGAAAACATAATTGTATTATATACGCAAGCAAGCAGCTGCATATTCTTAACTTAGTAACATAATAAATACATATATAGATATTTTCTTAACATAACTACGTGCAATACTTTCTTGATCCCTTGCGACTAAGCATCATTCTATTGTGACTCTATTTATTTACTTTATATTTAAAAAATAAGTTTTTTACTGTCATCGGTTGCTGGGCATAAAAAAATTGACTGACAGCATGTATGTACATATATTTCAAATTAAAATATAATTTAAAAAAGTGTTGATACCTACATATAATTAAAAAAAAGTGTAGTTCAAAGTCACTATCTATAGTTTCACTAAGTAGGCTTGTTTTTTGTTTATTATTCATTAATAACTAAACTCAGAATATTAGCGTAAGTTTATGTCCATAATTGCTGTTTTGATTACATTAAAACTACTTTTTGTTCGTAACGAATCTATCGATAAGGTATTGTTATTGAATTTACGTTTCCAGCTTATAACAAAAATACCAACTAGTTTTATAATATATATAATGTCTTATTGTCATATCATACTTCCTTTATAGGTCGATGATATCGGAGCTCATGACTCTTGATAGATAAAGAATTCGCAGCCGTAGGGTCATTCTAGTCAGTATCAGATTGCCAAACAAAGCAGAATTGGTGATGTTGTTTACACATCACTAATTCTTTGTTTGATGATGGTGATTGTCTGTAAAGCAACACGATGGTCATAAAATTTCTAGAATGTAAACAATAACTTAACCCAATGCTATGTATTTACATAAAAGCGAAAATTTAATAAATGTGAAATGTTTATTGAATACAAGAAATATATAATAAAAAGGTACCTTCCTGAAGCAATAACCTTCTAATATTGAGTAATAGCTGTGGGATGGGTTCACATGCGCTAGGGTTTTTCAAGAAATTGGTTTTTGTGTTTATTTATTACTAGCTTTTACCCACGGCTTCGCTCTCATCGAATCCCTTAAATATAGGTGGCGTTGAAGTTGCTCAATTTTTTTGACAAACAATCATACCTGCCAACATAATTTTAAATAAAAATATTCTATGTCCTTCCTAACACCTTTGAGAATGTGTACAAAGTTTCATGATAATCGGTTGAGTACTTTTGGCGTGAAAGCGTAACAAACAAACTTACATTCACGTTTATACTCTTATATATATATATATATATATATATGTACTAGCTGACCCGGCAAACGATGCTCTGCCATAAAAAATCTGTATAGGGTCACCCTTATCATTTAGGGGTATGAAAAATAGATGTTGGCCGATTCTCAGATCTATCCGATATGCATACAAATTTTCATAAAAATCCGAACACCGCGACACGAGGATTTTATATATTAGATATATGTATTTTAGTGTTAGTAGAGATATATTGATTTTGTGTATATTTTTGTTCGCAACACCCATTTGACTTTTCGAATTTCAAAGCGTCAATGGGCTGCGGTATTCCCTTAACATCCCGCGGTCCATATTACAGATGTGGTATACAGTTATTGTTAAAGTAGTCATGACAATCAACCAGTCTTGTAACACTCCCTAGTTCAAAATACAACCTATCCATTTGTCTACAGACACAAGGGTCTGCTGAGCGCCAAGGGTCTGGACAGCAAAGCTGCTACGTTCATCTCCCCCGCGCACGTGACGTACCCCGACCAGGTAGACTGGCGCAAGAAGGGCGCTGTCACTGACATCAAAGACCAGGGCAAGTGCGGCTCCTGCTGGTCATTCAGTACTGTGAGTATAAAATCTTTATACTAACGCCTATTGGAAAATTAGAATTGACAAAGCTGAACATTTTTTTTCAAAACAACATTTATAATTAAGTCAAATTAGTCAATCACCATATTGTTTCCTTCAATAAATCGGTTATATGATACATACGGCTAGCAACTGGACAGATGAGAGCACCCCTATTCGACATGACAGTATTTATTTTATTGCTCTTTAGAAATGCGCTCCAGTACTTTCTTTGTGTATGTTTCACATTTGTGATTTAAATATTCATAGATTTTATTATACTGAAAGGAAAACAAACTTTGTAAGACACGTTTTCTTTAACTACTTACATACAATAAGCGGGTAATACAATAAACAACTAGGTCATTTAAATAAAACAAAAGATTTAATCAGATATATGTGCGTCATTTAGAACCAGGATATGAACAATCAGTATTAACCATATTTCAGATTTTTTATAGTATTATGGCATTAAAAATTCATCGACCTAAGTTAGCACAGCTTGTATCTGCTATAAGTTTTAAAACAGATAAATATAAGCGCCTACTAAACACCGAATGTTGCACAAGTCTTTAGCGATTTTAGATATTTAGTTAATAGTAGCAGTTACTGGTATAATGTTACTTTACTGTATTCAAACACCTTCAGTAAGCTAGATATAAATCTTTAGTGGCAATCGGAGGCGAGCTACGCTGTCCATCGAGGCATGTGTATTTACACCTCTAAACCCCGTCAAGGTCAAGCGGGTAACACCACATCAGCAGTACTGACGAGATCACGTATACACATACACTTTATTGATTTTATTCTAGACCAACCCTTGAACTGGCTCCAGTTAATGATCATTTTATTAGGCAATTGGTACCTTACGTCTTTATATACACCCGCTGAAAGATTTAATGTTCATAAGTTTTACTTAGTGGTTATCTGTGGAGAAAAATGGGGTCACCCCCATCTTTTACCGTGGGTATCGTAATAGACGACGACCGGAGTTGGACTGATCTTTTGAACACTGTTATTTTTTGTTGAATATAATTTTAAGTCAAATATATGGCATTATTAAGTTATAATATTGACATGTTGTATGTATTTGATATACTGGAGGCTTCCATCTTAGGGTGTTCCCGGGTCCCGCAATAGACTCATTTGTGGCGGAAGACCGTACGGTTTTAGTCTGTTCGATTCCGACACAGCAGCTCACCGTGAGCTCAGGTGAGGTGCTGACCTTGGGTCTTTAATATAATAATGTATGTATGTACATCCATCATATACTCACTATCTAAAACATAGCAGTATAAATTATAAAACTTAGTTTTTGTAACATATACTTCATTTGTTGTTGTAAACATTACCTAATCCTCATTTACTGACGTAGATAAAGATATAATCCGTAATAAATGAGTGTGTGCAGTTCATACCAGATGACCGAACAAAGGCTAGCTATTTGGAGTGATTGTGATTACTGATTCAACGTTGGATCAAAGGCCTTTGTTCTTCGTTGAGAATGTGGGTCGGCCATTGTCCCACATTATAGTTTTGTCTTTCTAATAACTCATTCTTTATTTGATGTAAACTAGTGCCAAAACATAATAAAAACTAATATTCCACTACTGCAAAATTAGTTTATCAAGTATAAATTCAAAATGTGAAGTGAAAACCCCTCCAACAAACAACTTAACCAAAATGGTGAATCCGTTTAGAAGTTGTGATGCAAAAGAGGCTCTAACACTTCTTATTTTTCTGGGGTTAAAAAGTATTTAACGAGCAAATGTTCGTATAATGTATATACAAATTATTCAAGACTGATGTTTATTAGATAAAAAAACTTGTACGTTATATATGTATCTTTCAATGTATTTTATACCTCTTCATATTATAAACAACATCCATCACTATAGGTTTCAGTCATAGCTGAGAGTGATTGAGTGATACATACAAAATACATAATATAAACAAAGTAAATATATATGTAGGTACGTTTAGAAAATTCTGGTTTGTTCAATCTCTGCTTTCTTGTTATGCACATCAATAAACAGTATTTATTCTAGCAGATACGATTTTCTGTTATGGAAATCGCGGTGAACGTGTTTGTCGAGAGCGTCACGACACTTTACAAAACGTTTGCCCTTCTAGCACTCTGCACAGCAAAATTATTAATTTGATGATATGATATGATAGGTTAACATTTCTCCCTTTCACAAGTCCAAGCCAAATTGTTTTGAATCACACCGTTCTGCATTTAGTAAATTAATTCATAATTTTGATGTCAAAATACGACTGCATCTATACATGCATTAAGGTTTATTTTGTTTTGAAAAACCTCAAATATTCTTAAGGTTAAATGCGTTTAAGTAATTATTATACTTAATTAAAATTATAATGTCTATGGTTAAGTATTTCCTTACTTGTAAAATGTTGTAAATAGCTACGCTTTTAAAGAATACAGGTTACAAATTTCAATCAGACGACGACCAACAATTCCATAACAAGTTTGTACAAGTGAGCCCTGGCTACATCGTTGGTCATTGGGCACGATAACCCGTGTCTTTTCATTACATGTGCAGCGAACATCTGCGCACATAACAGACACACAAGTTTTTGGTTTCACCCATTTGTTTGTGATTATTGATTACACATGACCGGTCGGGTCGATACCGATGAATCACGAGTGAACGATACAAGCTGTTATAATTAAATTGTTTAATTTTTACAACAATAATGGTAGTCATCAACACTTATAGTATATGATTGACTCATGATATGGAACATTTTTGTTTAAAATAATATATAATTTTTTTTGTGGGAGGAATTTTTTTTCCTTGTGGGAAGAAAAAGTCCGGCAACCGAGTAGGTAGAATTTGATTGTACCCGCATGAAATCCTATTAAATAAATGTTTATGGCTCGAAAGACTTAAGTAGGTGACATTTGGGAGTGAGTTTCCGGAGGCCCAATTCCCCGCTCGTCTTTCCCGTCTCCTCATACCCCTCTCTTCTTTTATCTCCCCGCATCCCCGAGTCCATCACCCTCAAAGGCGGGCAGCGCACTAACGACTCTTAGAGTTGTTGTTGATCCGTCTATTCATCTGTCCCCCTATAAAATAAAAAATTGTCGCATATCGCGTTTATCGCATAATTTTATAAATCTTTTTTGACTTCTACTATTTTTGTTATAAATTTCTAACCGAATTAAAAAAGGTTCTATGTTCGACTCTGTATGTTATTACGCGATATTTCGACCAATTTTCAATTTATTTTTATTCGAAAAAGTACACTCCTGCAGTGGTCTCCTGTATCCAAGCAGTTATTGAATCATCGGATACCATTAAAATTAAGAATAAGATTTTTAATATTGGAAAAGGAATTGGAATGGAAAAGGGCAGTGGGCGGTTATGTACTTTCTTTAAGAGTCTTATCATTAAGGGACGCTAATGACCCGTTAACTGACTCTGAGTGTGAACTTTTTTAAATTTTTACTAAGGAGCCCCTTAAGTAACCGTTAGACGTCTCTGAGTGCGGCCGTTAGTGTTGTTCGGTTGTAAGTTTATTTTAGGAGTGTTGTGGGTGGTTGTTTTTACTATTTACTGAGGGCATAATTACTTAACTTAATAAAACTGCGACTTATTAAAAAACTGTATACTCGACATGAAGTATTTAGCTGAAATTCAATCGAGATGTCGCCTCTATGGTAGTTCTCTATCGCCTATATCACGGAGAGTGTTCTGACGAGCTCTTCCAATTGGTCCCACCTTCTTCCTTCCTCTATAGGACTACAC
The DNA here is from genome assembly GCA_947561695.1 of Tyria jacobaeae. Lineage (NCBI taxonomy): Eukaryota > Metazoa > Arthropoda > Insecta > Lepidoptera > Erebidae > Tyria > Tyria jacobaeae. The sequence goes on along the minus strand of OX387220.1, from coordinate 192,881 downwards.
GTGCTGACCTGAGAAGTCACCGTTTGAGAGTTGAAAATGTGAAATCCTGAACTAAACGGTTTGGCTCTTCTTTCCTGTGCCGATCGGTGAAATCCTAGAATTCACTACAAGCGCACGTGTTTCCTTCCCACTTTGATCCCGGGTCTTTTAAGCGGGGCGTGAAATCTCACCAGGCCGCCATAGTGTGGGTCACCAGGCTACATTGACTAGACATGCAATGAGGTTGGTGACCACCAGTCTTGGACTCCACTTATTGCTTTCCATCAAGCAAAGTGGAGTCACTATGGTAGGCTTATACATAAAAAAAATACTATTCTATGGTAGGTACAAACATTATTCATTATGCAGTAATTTTCCTCGTTATAATCACTGAGCTAGCCACTGAGCAGTCACCGCATCGTGTACCTGTACTTGCCGGTAAATGTTTATGTTCGCAGAGATCATGTGACTCCGGCCAAGTTTACTGACGCAATCAACACGTCGATGAACTCACTATAATCAAACGTTGCAAAAAACAGTTATATATATACATCCTTCTGCTTTCCTTCTTTTAGTTAGACTAGCTTGTCGGTGTAGGGGTTAGTGGCAGTGACTTCTGTGCTAAAGGCCGTGGGTTCGATGCCCACCCAGGACTAATAATTGTGTGACGAACACTAGTTTTTACTGCGACAGTGTAACTATTACTGTTACTACTGCAAACTACTGATAGAGCTACTCGGGTCGGAGTCGGTCGGACATTATGAACCGAGTTGGGGGTGCGTGACAGCGGTGCCTCCTTGAGCAGATTTTTTCTTGCAGTCGTGCCACCACCGCGCTCAGTACCACCGGTAGTGGACGCCGACGTCTGCACCAAACATACATATATGTTAGAGACATTAAATATATACACTTAAATAAATACATTAAAAGCCCTACCCCTCAGTACCTTGAACATTAAAAGCCCAAGTCCTAGTTCCCTGGTAACCCTAAGTTTAGTTGTTGTTATTATTATAAATATTATACTTCCATATACATAGAAAGAATAAGTTAACGCTCGTGCTATTAATGCATGTTCCAGTTATTAACTTAATATAATAACTTGAACATACAACTTAATTTGACTTACGGAAATAACTTAAATTTATGATGTAATTGCTCAAACTCATTTACTAAGAGGAAGCTGCAACATCTGTGCATCATATGTAGTAAAACATACATCATATATACATTCACACTTATATCCCCAGAGTGGCAGGCAGAATTTTTTACTAACCATAATTTAGACTTATTTACGTAAATAGCAGACAAGGCTTTAGCCGTCAACCAGGCAGAGATAGGGTGACCGTCTTCTTATCCACCGAGGACCATCGTACAAGTATAGGTAGAAAATAACTCGTATGTACTATAATTGTTTTCTCCGTATCGAATCAATTGGTTATATGTACATGTAACATTAGAATGGACTATTAAAAAGACTGATTATTTTTTTACCAGGTTTGAGAAAAATATGAGTCATTCTGTAAATAGGTATGTTACAAAGAAACAAAATTACCTTTGATAATGAATAATTATATGCTAGCGCGATATTGTGATTATGACGATGACGGTATAATTAAAAATAATAAGCGTACTTTTGTCCGTGTTTGAGGTGATTCGATCAGTTAATATTATCTTTGTTTGCAATTTGTTGGGTGGGTATTTTGTTTATTTGTCGCATGAGTGTTATTTATGATTAAATGAATGAACAGTAATTTATTAAAAAGGTAATAAATAATCAGATTTATTTATATACAAAAGATTCTGCAACATTCTGCAGCGACTAATTGATAATAAATAATGAGTTAGACTTGTAGAATTTAATAAATTAATTATCATAAAGAAATGGCGACCAAACGACACGTGTGTGGGATGGTAGAGACATAAGCTGTAACTTCAACGCTTCAATTCTCGTTTTGTAAAACATTTTTATGTACATATTGGTATCTTAATTTCTTTATATGCATCTATTTAAAAAAATAATAATTATCAAAGAATATTTAGCAACTTTCTAAAAGCTACATTAGATACAAGCTTTGTTTGTTGGTTTTAATAAGTTCTGTGTAGTGTGTACATAATGTGTAAATAAACCTAGTACATAAGTAGAGGTGTTCACTATAATGAAGGTGTGTATATCTATGTTACACATATGTACTAATACACCATCAGAAGACCCGTAAAAAATTGAGGAGCCTGTTGGTGTTGTGGTTAGACACTGATTGCTGAACCAAAGGTCCTAGGTTTGATTCCTACACGGGAAAATTTGTGAGATATACAAATAGTTTCCCGAGTCTGGTGTTCTTTGTGTTCGTTGATTGAGTGTTTGTGTAGTTACACGCGCGACACAGCAATTGTTCCTTACGCTGGAGTTGTCTTTTCAATAAAGTAAGTTTTGTTTTGTTCGTTTGTTAAAAGGGGCTCATCTCTCTGGAACTGCGAGTTGGATTCGAAAAAGAATTATTGTGTTCTATAGAATATTTATTGAGGAATAATAAATAGGAATAATACTATAAAAGTCACAGTATATCTACTATATGTAATTATTTTCATCACCTAATGGTTGTCCATAGACCGGTGCTCTGGAAGGTCAACACTTCCGCAAGACTGGTTTCCTGGTGTCCCTCTCAGAACAGAACCTGATCGACTGCTCGGCTCAGTACGGCAACAATGGCTGCAACGGCGGCCTCATGGACTACGCCTTCAAGTATATCAAGGACAACGGCGGCATCGACACCGAGAGGAGCTATCCCTACGAGGGTATCGACGACAAGTGCAGGTGAGCAGTTCATCTGCAATGTTTTTTTATAGGTATGTTGGGATTATAATTATTACATAAGACGCAGCAGAACTTTATTATATCCACATTATTGTGAACATTTGTTTATATACCTCTGTTCCCTGTCAGGTACAACCCTCAGAACAGCGGCGCCGACGACGTGGGTCTGGTGGACATCCCCAACGGTGACGAGGAGAAGCTGAAGCAGGCGGTGGCCACGGTGGGGCCTGTCTCCGTCGCCATTGACGCCTCTCAGGACAGTTTCCAGTTCTACTCCAAGGGCGTCTACTACGACGACAACTGCTCCTCGGAGAACTTGGACCATGGAGTGAGTACACTTCTACTATACTCTACTATTCATTAGTCATATTCTGATAAACCGTCAAATCGTATCGATCGTAGTAATAGGTAACTCGTCAATTTTAGATGAGTATGAGGGAGTACCTCATTTTACCTCGCGAGGCACACCTCATTTGAGATGAGGATTTGCTTGAAAGATAACAATGTGTGTGAGAGAAACGACAAGCCAGACCTCGCGCTCGTCTCACTTTTTTGAGGCATTTTTATTTTTCACTTACAATTTTTAAGCGTCAAAATAAAACAAAATGTGACACTCAATTACCAACCATATTCGTAGTTCGTGCATAATATTTATTTCTTTCAAATTTGTGTTAGGATTTTTAAGTTTCTTCATTATCTAAATAATATGCTACGAAACTTTACACGCTCAAGTGGTGCCGCAGGGAACAGATAAGTTAAATAAATGTCAACATTATACAATAAATTCCTTGGCTATTGGTTCATTTACTCGTAAAATCGTCACTCACACCCTCACTCATTTATCTACTAACAGTGTAATAATCGACTCACTCACTCATCACTTCCTCGCACCTCACGCACAACGCGGAGTGCGCGGCAATATCACGCGAGAACGAGGAACGAAAAGCGAATGAGGATAACTTAATCAAATTTCCGTCACGAGTACCTCAAATGATGGCCACTCATAAGTGAGGAACGCATCACTGTTATGTATATGGTATGTCCTTCCGTCATATATCATCAGAGCCAATTTTTAAAAGAAAGAAAATCAATAAGCAGTGTCTTTTTCACTCATTTTTATTTGAAATTATACTTTTACGATTGGTATTAAAATTAATATATACCTTGCCTTTTACGATACAAATAAAACCAATCTCAATAATAGGCGTAACAAATGGTAACTGTAACTTTGACTAAACACAAAAACCATTTTCTGTTAATATTTACTGCAACTACTTTTGTGTGCCTACGATATCGATACTTCATTATAAAGTTGTAGGTAACTGGTCACGTTTTTTTTGAAGCTTATAGAAGCTAAAACTTGTTAACTTTCAGTTTTTTTTTTATATAAAAATCGCAAGCATTCTAAATTCAAATACTTAGTTTTTTCTTAAATTTTCTGAAACATCACGTCCTAATGTGCCAATATGCCAAAAAGATATCAAGTTTATCTCAACTGTTATGATGGCAATAATATTTATGTCAGTGGCACAATAATAAATATGTTGGACGTTGATAATTGATAACAAATCAGTATAGGTACTGACAGCAGTCAAGTGCTAACGTAGTGTGTGTATCTCACGAGTCGAGACATATCGCGATGACCTTTCTGTATCGCGCCACCTTCGACCATTTCTGTTAACTAATTCCTATTACTAATAAACGGTATACTTAAATGTAATTTTCTTAGAATAATTAGGTCAATGAATTATTTCTATTTTTTTGGGACATTTAAGTAGGTTTATATATATATATGTATATATATATATATCTTTAAGTAAGAGTGACATGATTGTCTTGCAAACACGATGTCCTACAAATTAGAAATATTTGGAGCCAAAATATATAAATAATCCTCAAATGCCTCGAGGATCTCTTTTCCCCTAAATATATATTCTTTTTAAAATATTTGTTTTTCCATTTTTCTGATATTGTATAAAAGTCTGCACGTGTTGTGTATTACGGGCTTCTAGAGGAGCGGACTAGTTTTCGACGGCAGGTTCAGTGTTCAGCGACTGGTTGAATTACTTAGATATAACTCCTATTGAAATAACTATAGAGGCTATTATTACTTGCTGTAAATGCCAGATTCCAGCTCCCCCCCCCTCCTTAACTTAATTGTAAAAGTTAGTGTGTAGAGTTATCTGCTTTCTTCAACAATATTGTAAGTGAGACATATGTTGGCCAGGTGCTGGTGGTGGGGTACGGCACGGACGAGACGGGCGGCGACTACTGGCTCGTGAAGAACTCGTGGGGCCGCACGTGGGGCGACCTCGGCTACATCAAGATGGCGCGCAACAAGAACAACCACTGCGGTATTGCCTCCTCCGCCTCCTACCCGCTTGTCTAATCACCCCCTCCCGCCTCCTTACCAACGCGCTCAGCTCCTCGGTTACTCGACAACAACCCTATGCTTTAAAGCCAGTATCTAGCCTTAGAGTCAACTCACAATTTTCAATCTTATCTCTTAAAAATAGAGCTGAAAATCCTATGCAAGTAGTTTAATCTAGATCAGGGGCAGTGGCATATGAATTTCACTCTTAAACCTGAGATAAACATTTTGTTTTTAATATCTATCTGCAATTGAGTTGTAGTTCGGAGGTGGTTTCTTAGTTGATAATATGAAATAACACATAGGTACACAAAAGACAAACCGACTGACTTCTCTATGTTGATTTTATTCGATTTGTATTTTACGAAATTAGTATTCAATTTCCAAATAAAGTCCTGCGAAATGTGTAAAAAATGATAAGTATTGTAGAGAAAGCTACACTTTAGCCGGACTGTATAATTATTATGAGTATAATACAATAATTAGCAAATGTAATGCATTATTTGTTAGTAACGCTATGGCCATGACACGAACATGAGTGTGGACGTGTCTCATCATCACAACTCCTGCTGCGTCTCATGCTCGTTTAGTGTATATTATAAGATAAGTGTAGTGTTAAGTGTAAAGTTTGTACTGTTCACTGTTCGCGTGGAGCGACGTTTGTGACAAATATTGTGGCTGTCACGCTTGTAACTGTCAGATAAATATAAATATATTTTATAAACATATGTTTTTGTTTTCTGTTTCACGACGCCTTGAACAAGTAAAATATATCCTTATAATAGCTATAGTAAACTTGTAACGGGTCTTATTCAGTACATTGAAGATAATCTTATAATCGATCCAGAACACAAAAAAGATTTTTGTTTTAATTTTAGTCTGTGTTCGTGGCTGCACATTATGTCTGTGTTCGTGGCTGCACATTATGTCTGTGTTCGTGGCTGCACATTATGTCTGTGTTCGTGGCTGCACATTATGTCTGTGTTCGTGGCTGCACATTATGTCTGTGTTCGTGGCTGCACATTATGTCTGTGTTCGTGGCTGCACATTGTCTGTGTTCGTGGCTGCACATTATGTCTGTGTTCGTGGCTGCACATTATGTCTGTGTTCGTGGCTGCACATTATGTCTGTGTTCGTGGCTGCACATTATGTCTGTGTTCGTGGCTGCACATTATGTCTGTGTTCGTGGCTGCACATTATGTCTGTGTTCGTGGCTGCACATTGTCTGTGTTCGTGGCTGCACATTATGTCTGTGTTCGTGGCTGCACATTATGTCTGTGTTCGTGGCTGCACATTATGTCTGTGTTCGTGGCTGCACATTATGAATCTTGGCATGACTTACGTTCATAACGAAGTTTATACGACATGCTTTTTATCACGAAATCCTTTGGTACATTTGATCAAAATTAAAATTTATAGCTACTTAGCTATAATTATTTATTTTATTAAACGGTGGATACTACTAAGACGTACATATGTAATCAGTAGTGAATGTCATAAGTCTGTAGACGGCAATTTGTCTGTTTGGTTGTCATGTCATGTATCACGAACGACGAAAACAAACAATTTTGTAGGTAATTATTTTCTTAAAGAATATTGTGTGTAAGTCTGGATTTGTGTAAAATAGTATATACGTACCTACCTACCTATTTAGTATATATACGTACCTTAGGTGTCTAAGTATACGAAGCCGTCTCTAAGATGTGGTAAAAAAACATCATACTCCTTAGTGACCCTGACTGCTGAGCAAGACGAGGGCGTGGGTTTGATACCCGAACGTGATTAATGTTTATATGATCCACACCCGACATTCCCAAGGGGGGGTGTGACTTTGTTTCCGTTGCTGGTACGTTTGTGAAGTCCCCGCATACTCGATCAATATTAACTTCTTCGGGTGATTTATTCTTAATAAAGATCATATGAGTAAATTAATAAAATACTATTTTTTTGACATTAATATTTTCATATTTCTATAGGAAAAAGCTGATGGTAAACAACATAACTCTCCAGCATCAGGAATGGGAGACTAAACATTCAACTCTGAATAGCTACATATGTGTGGATCACTCAAATTTTTGTTCCGTGTGGGAAAAAACCACGACATATGGCTCAACAAGTCAGTAATCACTAGCCGCTAGGCCAATGATGATATATGGACGTATAATAGGCAATACATAAATAAATATACACAAACTTATTGGTTTATTAGAACGAACGTCAGCCTCGTTAAAGGAGCCTTGACCACGTGAAGCTACAACTCTGTACACTCGCGGCTGGCATTGAAACATCGCACAACGATGTACATTTTTAATCAGCCATATTTTGCATAGATTATTTAATTTAACGTCCAGAGACTTGATACTTCCTCTGAGAATGAGAACTCGGCAGAAGAGAAGTACCTCTTTACAAAGGTAAGTAGGCGGTACTTCATACATGATGAAACAGAATCATGAAAGATAGAGATGTGGTCAGTCATGGGACTTTTTCTAAACACGTACCCGCTACCATTGAAGTCATAGTGAGTTTTTGTTTATTTAAGTGTATAGTTAACTTATGTAATAACTCTGTAATGCGTTGAATACACTCTAACGATTTTGGTATAGGTACATGTAGTGTAGTGTTATATGTTAGTAGACTAGGTACACGGTACTGTGTTGGTCAAGTGGCGAGTGACTCTAACTGATAAGCCAGAGATTTAAAAACCCAGGCCATATAATTCTTATGAGCATGATTATTTGTTGTGGGTGTAAGATGAGATGAGAAGAAATTTATATCAGATCAGATGGCCGTTTGTGAGATATACATAATTATGATACCTACGTATAACTAATTAATTGTACTTGTAATCATTTGGACTTCGTGATCAGAATCCGACGGTGACAGCAATAATTAAATTACCGGAATAGTGCAAGTACATAGCCAGAAACAAAATAGTAAGTATTTACTGCAATAGATGTATCCATGTTGTTAAGTCAGGTAGGTAAGTACCTAGTTGATTATGCAACCGTTTAATGAAAGAACTGTTAGTTATCCCATCACGAGTTTATACTTTTATTCCACTGTAGTTATTTTCTGATGCCGTGAAAGTCTTAGACCATTAAACCATTAATGGTTGAAGCGTGTAACAGTACTTACGCATAGTAAGTACTGTTACACTATCGTAATTATAACCCGTAAAAGTTTTAATTAGGTACTGAAATCGTTATGTTGATTTTAAACATGTTGACATAAACATATCTTAGAATATATGTAGAATTACAACAAACTGATTTAATTTACGATTATTATCTGTTCAGATCGGTACCAGGGATGATATATTTAAATTATTCATAATAATAATTGATTGTTTCTTTATATATATATATATATTTAAAAAAGTATATGTAGATTAAGTTAAATAAAAAAAACATTACTCCATACATCTTACAGCCGTCTGATCCCAAACCAAGCAGAGTTTGTATTGTGGCAACTACTGCTGATAAACATATGTTTATAAATACATACATACTTATAATTTCCACCCAGACACAAAACAAATGATCGTGCTCATCACACAAATATTTGTCCTGGGTGGGAATCGAACCCACGACCTCGCTTTAACAGTCTAGGTCGCTAACCACTAGACGGACACCCCGTTAAATCAAGCTGTTTTCCGCTTCTGTGCAGAGCACATCTTTTAGCTGAAGATTGCTGATACTATGTAGGTATAGTAACAGTTATTATCGGCCGTTATTGCGCGAAAAATCTAGCACAATACATACTCGACTGGTTTTTGTCCGACTTTTGGTGACGACCAATTGTAAATGTATCCGCAACAGAGACAATTTGTAAACATTGCAACCGATATATAGACACCTGAACTACCTGTGTTTACTTACATGGCTCTCAGTTACATGAAATGGGTAGGAATATTGCGTCATAAGCAACATTCGATCTGTATGGTCAAATTGCAAGCAAAATTTGCGTGATTAAAGGCCACGGCTGGCCAACGTTTTCGTAGTGATTAAATGTTTTTCTCACCGAACACCTCTTATTTGGTAAACAGACCGTTATCTTATAGCAGTACGTGACAGACACCGCACAGTTTAAACGCAGGCAAAAAAAATATTGAATACTTAATTTAACTGTGGGTAAGTTTTGATAAAATGTGATGTAAATAACTACTGTCCTCTCAATACAAACATATGGCGTCACCAATTTGACACAGTTCTATGTTGCTTATGCAAAGTTGTGTCATCAATTCTAAATCTGTACTGATGCACTGTATCGTACAACAGTTCGTGATGAATTGTGGGTTCGATCCCCAAATAAGACGCCTTTGTCTGACCCGCGAATCATCATTAATCAAAGTAAGTTATATATGAACTGTCGTGTTAGCTTTTACGCATAACGTTAAATCAGGTGTTGAAAGGATGGTGTGCCTAGACGTTACCCAAGGGTGGTGCGCTTTTGCGGGCAACAGGCGCTAGGAGGGGTCCGGATGTCTTACCAAAGCTGTTCCCGAATTTCTCTTGTTACAGGTGGGATGACGGCCCGAGGGAGTTTCCACACGTTAAAAAAAAAAAAAGGTGTTGAAAGGATTGCTTACATTTGTAACGAGAATGGCCATTCTATATTTATAGGAACGGCAGATTAAATTTCCTTGTAATAAGACTCAAGCGTCACTTCAATGATCAATTGACTTATTAAATGACTAAAGCCATTGCAGTAAATCGTTACAATAAAGTGAGAATTTCTTACCTGTTATTTATACCAGTCGAGGTTCATGGCCCATACTAAAAGAGATCCACAACAAAGATCCTATTTTATCCTACTGCCGAATTATGTTGCGAAACAAGTAGATATAAATAATACCGCCTAACATAATGACTTGTAGTAACCTAATGTTTTTATCTTTCAACGAAGGAGGAAATATTTTCAAATTTAAATGAGAGCAATCTCTAGAATAAATAAGTACGAGTCATTTGATTCAATTAAAAAAATGTTTATAAAATCGGTTAACAAACGGCGCAGATATCTCGTAACCTACAGAAAAAAAAACAGTTGAACATAGAACCTGCTCCTATTTGAAGTGGATTCCCCTGCACTGTTGATATATAGTTCAGGAAAATACCTAGTCTAACGTCCCCTACACGTCAGTGAAACGTAGATATTCCTACTTACCACATATTTGATGTTGTTATAATTCTTATACCGTTTCATAAACTGGAGTAGACAGATAATACTCATGTGACTGTAATGATTATTTATTATTATCAACGTACGCAATACGAAATAATCACACCGAGGCGGCAGCGGTCGACCCATCCGAGGTTATTGCGACTCGACATTCAGAGTTCTTTGTTTATATAATAAATGATTTCAATAACAAAATAAACAACTACTAGAACCATGTCCGTCGTTAATCTTTTTTTATGGTTTGGGGAAGAAACGAGCAGGCGGGTCGCATGGTAACATGGACACATCAATTAAAGGCGCAAATGCGTTGGCCCTTTGTGGGTGTTCCATAAAACACAAGCATTGCTTCACAACTAGTTTTCCGTAAGGCCATGATATTCCTCCATGGAACATGGTAAGAGGAAGGTAGGACGCCCGCGGCCAGATGGACAGATGACCCAGAAGGTAGCTGGGATAGACTGCATGCGCAAGGCGGAGGACCTATATCGAGCATTGACTGCGATTGGCTGGATGATCCTAATTGTATTTCTCCTGTAGATCCGGCCCATACATGTTCAAGCATGGATCTCCTATGTCAAATTTAAATTAACAGTTATTTAATTCTCAGTATAAAAAAACTGACATCATTGTTCAAAAATCTTTAGGTAACTATGTGGACAGTGGATCAAGTGAGTCTTTCAGTGACCCAATACCTATCTATCTTCAATAGGAACAGTGTATGGGTCATGCAGATAAATATTTATTTCGGTACTAACTGTATCAAGTATTTAGTTATGAGGATAACTGATCCGCAAATTACTGTTCGGACTTCGAATACATATTAACCACAAATTACATGTGTATTAGGTTTAGGCTAAAGTAACACCCCACACCGTGATCGTCAACAGGCCGACTTTACCAACTCGGTGTAATTCATAGCTGCGACAACAAATACAAGTGTTAGGGCGACAGGGTTTGGTTAGGGTAGAACTGTGACCATAACAAGTAGAAATGAATAGATTGTCGCTTTAACATAACTCGTGTATGTCTGTGTATGCCAAGTGCCTTTCTCTATTTTGACCATTTCTTGCGACCCTGGGATACCCTTATTCAAGTTTGTTTGTCAGGGTTAATACGATAGAGTGAAGAAAAGCTTTCACCTTACCGGACTGTATGGCATTGCGGAGTGAGTGAGGGGCTGAGGGTACAAGAGGCCCAAGACCACCTCTCCTCATCACCCTTAGAGGCGGTCTAGAAAGAGAGGTGAAAGAATCCCTGCCCTTCGGCCATTCGGGCACTCCTTAATATTTATATAATTAATAAATCATTATTTATTATACTTTAACTTGAGGTATATTTACTTCAATACGGACACGTCATTGTTATAACTAAAATCTCTCGTATATAGGTACATTCTTTTCGTAGAAACGCCTCGTTTGTTTTTGTTACAATGTCCTGTTCACATCCCTGTGTAGTTATTGATACAACAACTACTGCTTTACTTATTTAACACGCTAAGACCCAGCAAGAACGTCTCCCGAATCAGGGTTCTGCAGCTCTGCTAACACTTATTATTTTAGTTCCTTATATTCTTTTTCACTAAAAGAACTTTAGTCAAACAGTAGTCGCCTTGTGGTTCTTATTCATATTCTGAGGGAGTAACATATTTGTGGTCAAAATGTTGATGTTTGATACGCCTCTGACGACCCCTTTGAGGATATAGAGTGATCGGATGTACCTACGTTAGACGTATAAACAGCCTCTAAGAGAAAGAAGAAGAAGGCAAGTGCGTATCACATGTAGGAGTATCTTACATATACTTATTCCCTCACTGTATCACTCACACAAGGGAATGAGTATGTGTAAGATACTTCTGCAAGTATATACGTATATTTTTATAAAGGAGAGGTCAGATCGGACACAATAAAACATACGCTGACATTGATAAAAGGTTTTATGTTATAAAAAACAAAAATATCGCACGACGTGCACGCGTCTCCGTGCAGACAATGATAATGTCCACTTACTCACGACACCTACATATATCTAACGACAGCACATTCGCAACCCCATCCATATATCCACCCGATCAAAGTTACAAACGAGCTGCCTGTCTCCACACTCGTACAACAAATAAATAATACTGATTAAGTACGACCTGTTAACATTATAATATTTACAAACTCATTGTTATATAAATATACGCAAAGTTATTCAGTGGCCGGATGACGGCAATAGAGACTAAATTATTTTTTACATAAATGGGTGTTTTAGATGCCTCTGCCAACGTCTCCGGGGACAAAGGCGTGAGTGTGTGTATATATAAAAAATATACGTAGAATCTTATTTGTCTATTATATATAGAGAGGATTGACCAAGCTGGGAGATATTTGTCCTAGACTTGCAGGCGGCTTACTGACGACATTATTGTTAGTTTTTAACTTAAAACTTGATTTAAATATGAAATATAATGTTAATTGACAACATCAAAACATTAAATTTAATATAAAGAGGAGTTATAATATTACGTTTTGTCAATCCGTTATCCAATGTCATATGTGTACACTGTATTGTGATCACCACTGGCTGTATCACATACATCTGGACCGTCATTTTTGTAAACAAAAATACTCACAAATATTTATTATAGTTGACAATCTATACACAGGTGTAAGGAGTGGGTTCGTGTCACAGTACAACAGATCCATCCACAAACACATAAGGTTATTTCCTCTTTTTTTTTATAAAGCGGTTATGTCTTCAAAGTTCCTTTTCATGACTTTGAAGCAAATTAAAAATAACTTTATAGCCGACTGTATAAGAAGCAGGGTTATGTTTTTCAAGTGTGTTTGTATGTATAACGTTTCTTTGCCATAAAAAAATATTGCAAGACAAAGTTAGTAAAATAAATTAGTCGACAGTGTATCGGAGTGTTTAACAGTGACTAAATATCGGGTTCACGGAACATCTGAATCAACTTTGTACACTCACAACAAACATCTTGTTTGTCATTAATAATTAAATATTGTTTTGAAGTAGATTATGTTAAACAGTCGGCACACTTCACTATGAGGTCACACTCACTTCTGTGTGTAATACAATGTAACAAATTGTAGCCATTACTCATTAACAAAACATTCATAGACAAAGTTCAGTCAAACCATTTGATGATTCAAATGTCCCAAACTACACATTAATAATCCTATATTATATATACAAGTTAGAGCGCCAGAGTTCACCTGCGGTAGGTAACCAGGCGCTTTCTTACACTATGACATTGCTATGTACAAAATCTACAGCCACGGTACATTACTATTACAATATATAGCTATTTAAATCATATTGAGGATGTGGCAACATATGAAGAGAGAAGTTACATCCATGTAGAATCAATACTTTATATATAATTGTAGCCCTCGCTTCACAACCTTCACATGTAATATATAAGTGTAGTACTATCACATTCACACCACTCTTTGTTTTATTGTTTGTTCTTCATCTATTTTAAATGCTACTTATAGCCAGCATAAGATTTGAAAGAAATAAAAAGTTTAGACCAAACTTTAGATAATGCAAATAATATAGTAAGGAAAGAATGAAGAAACACCAGCGATCACACCGCTATATTTATACATATCCATATATATAATAGTATATTATGCTTGATTACCACATACATGCATAGTCAGAGACAATAGATAGGTGGTGAAAATACTTAAACATACAGAAATCTTTTAATTTCTACTCTTTCATATCAGCAAGTTCAGTTAAATACATGTCCTATATTAATATTTTATGATTAGGTATCGTCCAGGGTGGGTCTCCACACCCTCAGTAATGAAAGGTTGTGAAACACAGGGCTTGACTAGTTGTACATGTAGACATGGGACTTTCATGCAACAGTTACACAGCTTTTTCTTCAGCAAGCAATACAATGTTAAGCTATTTAGTAGTTTAAACATTTAATTGTGCTTGTAACTGCAATAGATCGTTTGTTTATTTTGTAGTTTGTATGCCTATGACTACTGAAAAACTTACCATCATATCTTCATTATTGCTTTTTTTTTTCAAGTTTTCGTCATTTTAATATATGATATGAGCATGTAAGGTCTGTCTAGGTGCATTTAGAGGTGTTTGTGTTGTTTGTGGGGAACTATTTCTTCTTGGGCTTCTTGGGGTTGCGCGAGCGCGACTTGGCCTTGCAGAGCGGACAGATCGGCGCGTTACGGTGGATCTGCTGGTGGCACGACAGGCACGACTTCATCGGCGGTGGCTGTTGTCTGATCACGACAATACAAACACAGTATATTACACACCGCCCATTCTACTCTACACTGAGCATAGCTTACTATGCATACAAATATGTAGACAGGGCACTAATTGAATCAGACGAATGTGAAATAAGAAAATTAATAGAAGAATGTATGAAAAATATGCTGTCCTTATTATTGCAACTAAGAAATATACAATATGCAGGCGAATATGTAATTTTTAGTTTAGAAAAGCTACAAATATTGTGCAAATGTTATGATTATGTTCATTTTCAATTGAAGTCAGTAAAAGATGTGATGTCGAACATTAAAAGAGACAAATGTGAACGACAATCTTAAAAAAATATTTAAAGTCCCCAGATTGTAATATTAACTTCTCAATAATCATCCTACTTCATTATTTTATATTATTAGAAATTTTCGAAAGGATAATGGTACTTAAAACAAAATAAAAAGTTAAATTAAGCAATGAAGCAAAAGTATGTAGGAAGGGAGTTAGAAGGAAAGCCGAAGGGAGGAGGGTAAAGAGGAAGAGAACCAAAAATAAAACATAATCGAACCTCAGCGAGACGGTAATGAAATCTTGGTCGAGAGCAGACCTGAACGCGGGCGGCGGCGGCGGCGGCTTGCGGGGCGCCGCCGGCGGCAGGAACGTGCCCAGCGCGCGGGGCGCCGCCCCGGGTCCTGGGCCCCCGCCCACGGGGCCTGCGGAGACACCACCCGGCAGTGCGGGAAACCGGCTACAGACAGAAACAATTACACATTATCATCAAACTTTGTAAGTCAATTTGATTCTTTTTATCACACACTCTTTTAGTTGTGTCTTACAAAAAGTAAAAATGCCTTACTCGGGTGTAATAGGACTGCCCTCCTCCTCATGAAGGTCAGGTAGCCGATCCAACCCAAGACACTGTCTGCGCAACAGATCCACTTCGCTCTTCAGAGGACGGTAGTCCTCGTGTAGCCGGGAGGCGTTCGACAGTTTGCGCGTCATGCTCTCTTCAGTCTGCTTTATCACTGTCTCCATCTGAAGAGTGTTGCAGAAATCTATTTTATTAATTCTACATGTGTAATTACCTAAAATGGTGTTGATATCTGTATTTAAGGTTATCAATGGCAATAGCTAATAATGGTGATAGTATTAGAAGGCTTGAACTTCCCGGCACCAGCCTGTTATAGGGATGTGGTACAGCCTTGTTTCAGTATACTTTAATATACCTTTCCCTTGCAATATACTCCCTATTTTCCCTCCATATTGACCCTGGGATACAAGCTTGAGCGGTATGAATGTTAGGCATTATTACATTTATTGTAAGCTGTTGTGTACTATGTAGTGGTATTGATATCTGTATTTTAGATTATTTAACAATTGTTCCACTGTGTAAATTTTACCTTATAAAAGACTGAAGTTAAACAATTAATATATGGATAGTAATACTAGTATAATAATAATAATACATCCATCTGCTGATAAACATACTTATATACTTCTAAATACATAGGTAAATTATATGCGGATCCAGCACAAATATTCCTGCTCAACACACAAATATTTATTCTGGGTGGGAATTAAATCCACAACCTCTGGCTTAAAAAACCTATAATTAACATAACATAGACTCATTCTTCAAATAATGATGTAGTATAAGTTTAAAGGCATAATTACAAGGAATGTAGCACCAATATAAACATGAACAGGGGAATTTAAAAAGTGGGCAAGCTCTGTGTGTGAGTGTGGACAGTGAAAACAAACATCACAAGATGCTCTAATTGTTCCAACAATAGCCCACACTCTCCCATCATTGCTCAACATTTATGTAAACAAACTTATTACAATGATACTTCACTTATTTATAGCACTCACATCATACTATGCACATATTTTCATTATACATTATTTTTAAAAGAGCTATGAGTATAATTTTTTTTTAACTAATATCAAATAAAGCTTAATTTCACTTTTATAAATAGCTATACACCTAGTATAGTTACTCTACTGTATGTGGTATTTGTCTGTGTTCATGATAACTATCAATCAATTTGATTTATTTTCAAAGATCTAGTTTAAGGATATGAAACATACAGCATTGATATCAGCATGTATCTGCCGCAACTCCTCTACATGACTCATCTTTTCCTGCTGTAGAAGCTCCATCTCCCGTTTGTACTGAGCCAGGCAACGGCCCTCCTGGTCTCCACTACGCACTTCGTTCAAGATGCTACGCTTCAACCTCTCCAGGGTTATTGTTTTGTTCCTGTAATGTAGAAATTACAACAATGTTTTTATTTGTGCTCAAGAATACTCATTACGGTTTAACTAATATGCTGTGTTATAATATATAATAAGGGAGCTAAAGAGAATAGGGGTATTATTAGTAGGGTCAGGTAAGGAATAAGGATCTAACTAGAAGGTTCACTAGATTCAGTTTAATATCTACTTCTGTAATGTACAGCTAACCATGGGTGAACTAACAAGAGGGAGAGTTTAACAGTATATATCTAGAAACTTTTCAAACGGTGTCAAGTGTTTATTGATCCGAGTCCACAGGTGCGAGCATTTTGAATAATTCTCAATAAATAAAACACAACATACCTTATCTCTTTCATAGCTTCTAATTTATGATATATTTCGCGTTCGTTTTCAGCTGTCATTTCTTTAGAAAAATCTTATTGAAGTGTATTTATTATAGAATAAAAATAAACGAAAGCGCACAAAGCCTAAGCGAAGACATCCGCCACTTTTGCTGAATGTTGCCAGTTCTGGAACTTTAGTTCCCTACACCTGCAGCTGCATCTGCACTTTGATATCATTGAACCGGTTATTTTATAACATCATCCATATAACATTAATATAATCGGTCTATTACAATGAATAAATTTAAAAAGAGGGAGTGAATTCAAATCAAATTTTCAATTTCAAATTCGTTTAATTGCTTCAAATCGATACATTAGATCCAAATAAATAAAATAATTATGTTAAGTCCTCCCTCTCTACTAATGACATGTAAATGTTAAAATGCTGGCTTAATAAAAAGCATATAATTCATTATAATGGATTCACTCGTATACACAATTTTTTTTTATATATTATAATTTTATACTATTACAACTATAAAGTATAAAATATTAGTATAACTTACACTTCATATAATATTTAAATAAATGATCAAAAAGAGAATAGTAGTAATGACAGCGCTATATAATATATGTATTACAAGTATCTGGGAAATTATTAAAATCAGGCAGGAAGTTCTTGTAATTTCAATTATAAAAAGTGTATGGTTCGTTTTGAACTAATTCGATCTCAATTGGAATGATTTTAAAGTAAATATCTGTTGGTCGAACAAAGAAACTATTATAGTCTCTCTCCCTTTTCACTTCACAAAGCAAATACTTGGGGTGCCTCTTACCCTGGCTCTGTCGCATTATCTCTTTTTATTGAACCCATATAATTTTGCTTGATTACAACCTTAATAAACAGTATTTCTATATGTAAATGTTTTAAAATGAAAACCGAGAATAAGAAATCCTTCATATGAAACATTTATGAGATGACCTAGTCACCTCACTAACAAAATAAAAAAAGAATTGAAAGGAAAATGGCTGCTTGACCATTGATAGCGGCTTGCTGTCAAAATAGTGGAAGGAATTAAGTTAGCCTAACGCGTAGGCAATTGCTTATATAGAAGCAATCTATATGCATGAATTTAATTTGCAGACCGAATGATCTTACTAAACAATAATACAATTAGTTCAAATGTAATTCGGCGGAGGTCATTTACACCTTTGCAACTGGCTTCGTGTCGTGATCACTAAACTGTACTACACTGTTTACTTGTGAGCATGAGTGAAGAAGGTAGTGAAGAGTCGCCTTTGCGACCGAAGCGCAAGATCAAGAAAGTGATGGTGCTATCTTCAGACTCCGGCTCAGATAGTGACGAAGGCGTCACAACGTCGGGGACACGTAGAAAGAGATTGAGGGTGATTGACCAAGGCAATACATGTGATATTGTGCCATTGAGTGAATACAACTACAATGTAAACGTATTTCAGGTGCTCAGCGATGAGGGAAGCGACAGCAGCGGCAGCTCTGTGGTGTGCACAGGGACACGACGCAAGCGCGCGCTTCCTAAACTGCGGGACTCAGAAAGTGACAGTGATTCTTCGGGCTGGGCTACTGATCACACAGATGTTGCCAAGCCAACTACCTCAAGCGCCAAGCCTTCTGGTTTTGCTTCTGATAGTTCAGAAGGCAACTCAGACAAATGCTCTATTTGTCTATTGCGTTTCACAAACCAACAAGTGGGAACACCTCAGAGTTGTGAACATATATTCTGTTTGGATTGCATTACAGAGTGGTCAAAGAATGTCAACACTTGTCCAGTAGACAGAATGACATTTGATTTCATAGTTGTTAGGGCTTGTGCTGGTGGACGTGTTCTTCGTAATGAACCTGTGAAGGTGGTTGAACGCAGGCCATCTGTAGAGATGCTTGTTATTGAGGATCCTACTGTTTGTGAGGTAATAAGAGCTCTATAATTAATATAGTTATGTCATTATCATATTTTATTTCTCTATTCTTATATATATAAAACTGAGTTATAGACAAGTTATAGATACCATATTTCATATAGCCAGATGCTTTGCACAATCTGTGTACAGTACTTGTATTGTTTATGCATATCATATTCATAGTTTGTAATATTAAGGACATTTTAATGTTGTTATAGGTTTGTGGAGGCACAGACAGTGAAGAAACTATGCTTCTCTGTGACGGATGTGACCTTGGCTATCATATGGCATGCCTCACACCACCACTCTCTGAGGTTCTTTAGCTCTTCTATTTTTCTAAACAAAATGTTTTATTTAAACTTAATCATCATTAAATTGTAATTGTATGTATTACAGGTGCCTATCAATCAGTGGCTCTGTCCCAACTGTGATGATCTACTGTCGGATGTGGATATACTGTTCTCTGGTATTACTGACATGGATATGCCTTATGAGGCTCGGTCTATAAGAACAAGAAGCTCACGCTTGTCTAGAAATGTTAGTATTTCAGAAGAACCATCTACATCCAGTGGTCGGAGAGATAACCATCTCAATTCTGATGACTTACCTACCACTTCTCGAGGCTCAAGGACATCTCAAAGTTCTAGAACACGAAGTGTTACAACAAGAAGAAAGCCAACCACACAGCGCAGAAGACACAAGAGACGACGTACTAAAACTGTTATAATTGAGTATGAAGTACAAGAAAATGGTAAATTCCCCGTCACAAAAAGAGTTAAAAGGAAAATAAAGAAAAGAAAGGTTGGTATTTACTTGTTTCATCATCAGATTAGTCATTGCTTTGATCTATAAGTTCAAATATTAATGTTTATCAATGTGTGTCTGTATATTGCATATGGTTATTAAATGTAAGAAACTTTTTTATGAAAATCCAAGTGAGGATTATCTATAAAACAGTTTTGTGTAAACATATGTTCACTTGAACAAAAAGTTGGATTAAGGGAAACTAAATCTGTTGAGCAGCTGCAGCTGTTGGTAGGAATACTGTCCTTATCTATATGCTCATGACTCAAAACCTTGCAATATGTCTATACTGGTTTTTTATTAAATTAAAGTAATATGTTCAATAGAAATATGGACTGTATGAATGTATGAGTAGAGTAGGTCTGTTAGTATAAGTGTTGCTACTTGTACAATAAGTATTCTGTTATTTAGACATTCCCTTTAGTTCAAAGCACTCAAGAACATTTATTATTCAGCTCAACAAACAAGAACATTGAAGTTGTAGCTTTTGTAACCTGTCAGACTTGTGACCGCTTTGCCAGTTGCACTGATAAGCCAGACACAATCATTGGATTACACAGATACAGAAGTAAATAGCAGCATGTTACTGTTATATAAAATGTAGTTCATTGAAATAATAGATAGATTTCATGGTAAGGATGATTAGAGTTTCTCAATTAACAAGCAGAATTTACACTTTATAGTATAAATAGAATATAAGATTGTAAAGTGCTTGATCCTGATGTAGACAAAACGGAGGCAACCTCGTACGGCAGCACGCCGGTCGCATGTGCGCGCGAGCGTGCGCGCCAAGCTGGAGTCGGCCGGCCTGGCCTCCCGCCTCGACGCCGCCCAGGTGGCCTCCGCCAGCCTCGGCGTGCAGGAGCTGTCGACCCTCCGTCAGAGGGCCGGCATTCCCTCGCTCAGTCTATTCGGCAATCCACATCAACTCGATTATTTTTCTGAAGAGGATGAACATGGAGTGTCAGAGTCCGCCAGCACCGCCGTCGCCGTCAGACCTACCTCCAGTATCCTTAGTGCTTATAGACAGGTTCTTAATATTCACTTTAAATTTAAATTTTTTATGAAATATTTGATGCAAAACTTTGTTTACTTACGAAATTATAAATTTTGCAGGCTCGAAGAAAAATGATATCCATACCGTCGCCCCCTCACGCCACCTCTGCTCCAGACATTTTATCCTCTATATTAGTGAGCCAAACGTTACTTCACTCTAAAAAATCTGTCGTTTCCATCTCTGTGGACGGCAGTGTCAGTATAAAAGTTGAAAACCACGAGAAAACAAAGTTACCCAAAAATACATCACAGGAAAATGACAAGAAAGCAGAGAAAATAGACTTGTCGAAGGGTGAAGACGCCTCTAAAAAGGTGCCCTCTTATCCTGGACAGTCTCGCGGGGGTGGAGGTTGGGGCGGTGGTTATCGCGGGAACTACCACCGTGAACAGAATGCTAATAACTTTAATAACAGGGGGGGCAGCTATGAAAATAACTACGGCGGTGGGTATCAGAATCGCCAGGGAAACTCATATCACCAACAAAATAATAATATGCGACGAGATGACGGCGACACCCACAATAACTATTCTAGACGTCCACCTCAGTATCCGCTCGGCGACGATCCTAACTTCGAGCGTAACAGAAGGCAACTCATGGATCAGAACCGAGGGCCGAATGTTAGCAATCAGCGACACGGTGAACAACAGCAAGGTCGATACAGTCTGGCGCCCAACTGGCAGCCCTACGTACCGCCCACCCCGGGACCCCGAGTCAATCCATTGCCGCAACATCGACACTCATTTGGAGGCTTCGAAAACCCATTAGACATGAGGATGGGGCAAATTATGCGCCAAAACTCTGCTAATGATGCTGACATTATGAACACTTCACAGGTGGCAAAGCCTTATCGACCACTCCCGGAACCTCCTGTCTTTCAATTTGAAAAAACCCCGGAAGTAGAAAAGTCGGAAGATGAGAAGAGTGACCCTGGACTGGTCATAGACACAGAAAAATACGATCCTACCGAACCGACAAATGACGACGATAGCGCCGACGAGCAAAGTAGTATGGTTCCTTCGCTATCCCTCCCAATTGTAGGCATTGCGCCACCCCCTCTCCCTGCACCTGCCCCCCCGCTCCCAGCAGCTCCTGTGACCACGCTGCCTCCAGAGCAACATGCCGTGCAAAACATCCTGGCGGGTTTGGACACTAGCACCATGAACGTTCCACCCAACGTGCTGGACAGTGCTGTGCGTGCTGTGCTAAAGGAACACCGTAATCTTATAGTACCAACCCCGGCACCGCAACAGGATCGTAGTGATGAAGACTCTGAGGGTGACTGCCCAAACTTTTCCATATACTCGGCTACTAGCGTGCATATTGCTAATAATGCTGATGACCCACCGGTAGAAACCCCTGCACCAAAAATCCAAGACAACCTGGAGGACCTGGTGCAGGAGGATGACGAAGCACCTCCGGATGATCCCACTCCTACCGTTGCATCGTCCTTTCCGACTCCCGCGCCGCAATCACAACGGCTAGACACTTATATCTTGAAAAAAAAATCTGAAGAGGAGTTAAAGGAAAAGGTGTCAAAGAGGTGTCCTATCACCACTAACCCTCGCAATCCAATTAAAATCAAACTGAATACGCCATCGTTAATTAAAAGACAGATGAGTCTGTACGATGAGGAGGAGGAGGAGGAGATGGACGAGGAAGCGGAGCCAGTCACAGACGTCCCCAGTGAACACCTCAGTAGTCCTAAGAAAAACTCAGTAAAGACTCCTGAGAAGGTAGAAGAAAAACAAGATATCTCGCTTGAGATACAATCTACAGCGACAGTTGAAAATCAGGAACGAGATTCAACACATGAAGAAGATAAAGAACAGGATGTCGTAAGCGAACATAAAGTAAGCACTGACCCTGATGTCGATGACATGCCGTCGACACCTGCTCTCATGGACACGTCAACAACCGATGAAAAGGGAGATCAGTCGGAGGAGGAAGAGGACACAGAGGAGGGACCCCGTGCGGCTACACCTACTGAAAATGATAAATCTGGAAACGACACGCTATCCGAGGACGACAATGATGACTTATCTGGCACCGAAGAGAACGATTTACCTCCTAGTTGCCAGTCACCCGTAAAAGACTCCATTGAGCGGAACGATGACATCATAGAGAAAATGACCGAATCTATCAGCGAAACCGAGGATGAGAGGAGTTACACTCCCTGCCTCGACGAGAACAAATCAAAAGATACCTCCCTCGAGACCGAGAAAGAGAAGGGTATCGAAGGGCTCGATACGGAGATGATCTCCGAGGACGAAGGCAACGAAATGTTCAGCGACACCGAGCGCGCTAACTCCGACCGCGCCTCTCCGCCACGCGGTCCTGCCATTGACGGCGAGGAGGGGGAAATAGTCGACAAAAAGAAAGAGGGGCAAGAGATTAAGAAAAAGAAGAAAAAAGATTCCAAGAAGGAGGGCAAAGAGAGAAGCAAGGGCAAGAACAAGAAGGGAGAAATAACATTTAAAAAGTTGAGTAAGAGCGGAAAGGAGCGCAACTACCGGGAGCGCGACAAAGACAAGGATAAGGAGAAGAACAAACGGGAGCGTAGAGATTCCAGCGAGGGCGGTGACCGGGAGCGAAACAAGCGGCGGAAAGAGCGTCGTAAGGATCTCGAGCGCTACGACGTGCGCACCCTCGTGTCGGAAAAGCGTCGTCGGCCCAAGGACGCCTTCGGTCGGGACGTGTCCCCGCGCAACGCTGCACGCTCGCGCGACCGCAGCGGCAGCCGAGAGCTCTCCCCTCGCCGCTCCCCCTCGCCCCGCCCGCGCCCCACCTCCTCGCCCCGCGCCACCCCACCCCGCAACCGTCGCGCCTCGTCGTCCCCGCGCCGCGCCCGCCCCTCCCCCTCCCCGCGCTCCGTGTCCCCGCGGGCCCCCTCACCCGCGCGGGCCACTCGTCGTCGGCGACGCTCCGTCGACAAGCGCGCCGAGCCGCGGCGTCGGCGGTCGACCGAGCGCGCCCGCAAGCGACGACGTTCGCCAACGGGCTCCCGCAGTCCACGCCCTAAACTCGGCAAAAGGAAGAAACGTGCTCGGTCATCGCGGTCGGCGTCGCGGCGACGTTCGCCACGGAGACGCTCACCGCGTCGGCGCCGCGTTCGCCGAGTTTCTCGCACTCCCTCTCGCGCGCCCTCCCTGCTGCCCGAGGTGGCGCCGGGCGCGGGCTCGGTGGACTCCCGCCTGCTGTCGCCCCGCACTCCGCCTCCGGAGCCCTCGCCGCCGGAGCCCTCACCGAGAGCGCGCCGACGCCGGGACCCTGAGCGCGCGCGCCACCGCCGAGCCAGGGACCTCACAGGGCCCTCCAAGGAGGTGTTCACGTCGGGCGACAACATCCTGGTGAGCGTGAGCTTCAAGGAGCAGGAGCGCGCGTCCGGAGACGAGCGGCGTGAACGGCGGCGGGAGCGGCGGCGAAGGCGCCGACGGACGGCCGCGCCCGATGTGGAGACCGTGACTGCAAAGCCCGTCGCCATTATCGACTTAGAGCGCTCGCCCTTCCGCGAGCTGACCCCGTCCCCGCGCAACGTCATCGTCCTCCTCAGTGACGACGACGCGCCCCACGCCAAGGAGGCAGGAGGGCCGGGACCCGCCGGCGCGGCTGCCCCTGCCGAGAGCGCGCACAGCGCGGTGGGCCCCAAGACACCACCGGAGCCGGCGGCGGCTCCGGCGCCACCCCCTACCAACGGCACGGAGGAGTCGCGCGGGCCGCTGACGCCGCCGGACCCGCCGGATTCGCCGGACGCATACGACCCCTATGAGCCAACCCGCTCGGCGTCGGCCTCCCCCGCCTCGGCTCGCGCCCCGTCCCCCCCTCGCGCGCTCATGACGCTGGAGGCCGCACAGAAAACCAACCTATCCGCCGATGACGTCATCGATCGACGCCCGCTTTCGCCCATCGAAAAGGTAAGTTTTTTTCCGACCTGTAAAGGTTTAGTTTAGGGATTCGTTTACACTGAACTCTCCATTAATACCTACCAAATCGACTAAAACATTATATATTTTATTGTTTTTCCATAGAGAAGATGAAAATGCTCTTTCTTAAGACCCCTGACAGATAGTTTTTGATTGATCTGTAGCTTTGCGCCACTTTCATAGTTTTGACTTGCGCGGTGTGTTGTCTATAAGAATTTCGAAGAAAACTATTTTTGTTTAGACATGCTGACGCTTCACATCAATACTGGTAGTTTTAGTTATTTACATATATGATATGTACTGTTTGTGCCCTTAGCGTCTGTCTTAGTGTCCTTATTAAAAAAGTTCAGTCGAGGCGAGAGATTCTTTAGGATTTTAAATCCACCTTGTTGGGGTATTCGACGCTGGTACATAGTAAGTGTGGCGCAGGTAATGGCGTTGCTGCAGTCGACGCGCGACGTGCCCCCCGACGACCCCCCACCGGGCGAGGTGGCGGCGGGCGAGGCCGCAGCGGCGGGCGAGGCGGGCGCGCCCCAGGGCCCCGCTCCGACATCTGCGCCCCCCGCCGCGGCCCCAGCAAGCGCGCCCCCGGTGAGGCTGGTGCTGCCGTCGCCGACTCGCGCTGCTCCGAAGCTTTTCCTGGCGAAGCCGTCACCGATCAAGTCGGACCCCATCAAGCCGATGCCGGCGGCCAAGATCGCACGACCGGCGCCTCCGGCCCGGCGCGAGTCAGAGGCGGGCGGCGACTCGCCCTACTCGCCGGGCTCCAGCGACTTCGGCGACCTTTTTGAGCCGCCCGGTGCCTGCCGCGACGCGTTCGACGCCGTGCTAGAGCGCCCGCCGCGCGCACGCAAGCGGCCCGCCGCCGCCAAGGTGCCTGTCAAACTCAACAGGAAGAAAGGTACCCTTTTTGTTTACTGTTTATAACAGCGCGTGTAAACATTTTATGTCATTTAGAAACCAAATTCCACATACCTCTGTATTTGTATTCAGATATATTAATATTCGGGCTTTTCTGTATAAAAAGACTGATTAATTCTACTTAACTTGCTTTAATTGACGAACGACTGCACAGAAAAGAACAACGAAAAAAAAATTATGTTAAGTTACAGAGTTGCCATACTAATACGTATAATGATGTGCGACGATACCGCGGCTATTCAGCCAAGATCAAAATTTTCACATATCAAGTTAACAAGATATATAAATAGATATTTAGATGCAGTGCCAACAATAATTAAGAATACAATAATAAATATTTATTTTTAATTAATTAAACGATATTACAGGTAAAACCCAAGTGGGCGTGAAGATAGACGAAGATAACCTTAAGATACTGGACGACTTGCCCAGCTCCGCCGTCGAAATGCAAGTCAAGAGCAAAGTGAGCAAACCAACATTACATGCTTCCGCTAGTAACAATTGTCAGGAAATATACCAATAACCTATTGACTCACCTTTAATATATATTCTCTATATATGTTCTCTTCCACGTACCTCAGTCCTAAACGCTTGTGGGTTACGGGTGCTTTTAATTTGGTCCTTCTTTAATATGGTGCCAGTATGCGTCTTTCTGGGCTTATAAGTTTCTTTTCATAATTGCTCTCATTCTCTCAATCTCACTCTGCCAATCTATCTTACATCGCAATGACTTATCAGTGAATGCATTTACATGGCATAATTGACTCTCGTTTCTTCTGCCCATACCCAACTGCATCACGCTAACAACCAGCACTCCCTTATAAACTGCCTGAAGTTTGAAAATTGCATGGACAGCACAACAACATAAGTAGTGACCTCACAGATGTGTCATCATTTGGTTTTTGTCCTATCCCAAGCAACTATTATGTTTTTGTTACCCGCGCCATCAAAACTATATCTAGTTATATACATAATTCTGAAATGATGTATTAATTAAAAACAATAAATATCAAAATTTAGTATGACCGGTTCCAGTTTCTGAAAAAGCTGAACCGTCAGGAGCGCGTGGTGGAGGAGGTGAAGCTGGTGCTGAAGCCTCACTACAACAAGAAGCATGTCACCAAGGACGAGTACAAGGAGATCCTGCGCCGCACCGTACCCAAGGTACTCACTCCTTACAGCCTACCTCTTTACCTACATTATACAGTTCATTTAGTTATATTTCAAATATATATGTATATGTTAAAAATAAAAGTCTATGTATGTTCCCTATGGAAAACAAAACGATTAATTGAATAAATTATTTTATTAATAAATCGTATTGCTCCAAGTCAGTATAAAGTTGTGCTATCATATCATCATAAATTCACAAGATCAAACACTTCCATACTCTGTAGCATAGCGACATTATTTATTACGTATATGTTGATATTCCAGATCTGTCACAACAAGACTGGCGAGATCAACCCCTCCAAGATCCAGGCGCTCGTGGAAGCGTACGTCAAAAAGTTTAGGAAAAAACATAAACTGGGACTAGTGTAGTGGAGCGGACGAGGTGTTACAGTGTAGTTATATACATAGCGGGTGAGCCCCTCTTGTACATCAGATGTTCTATCAGAATATTGTAATTATAATTTATGTATGGACAATCTATTTTACTTAAAACTTTTATTTAAATAAATAGTTTTTAATTATGAAATTGAGGCAATATTGTTTCCATTGGATTGTACCATTCCTGTATGTGTATCATATTGTTTCGAAGTCACAAATAAATATTTTTGACTTTTTCACTTTGTCAGACCTTTTAACAAACCTATTTCCTTCACACCTTTAATATTTACAGATTCTTCTTTCTGTATTCAACTAAAAATTTTTTTTACTTAATTTCATTGAGAAAAAATTTCATTGGATAAGACCTGAAGGCTCATCATTCTCTCCGGTGAAAGAAAATATGTTTTCTACATGGGCAATAAGATTTCTAAAAATAGTTTACAATTGGCATTCTTTTTAAATATAGCGTTCAAATTATTTTTTTAACCATCAAATTTACATTAAAAGGTCATAATTTATTATCTTTATATATATGGTTCTACTGTACGTGTGTATGTCACTGAACTCCTTCTAAACGGCTGGACCGATTTGAATTATTTTTTATATATGCATTTGGTATGCGCTACCCTTAATGGTTTAGATTCACAAATCAGCCCGACAGATGGCGCTGCAGTCGGTATCTAGGTTATTTATCTATACAGCAACTTCAGGCAAACGTCTGTCGGGTCCGCTAGTATATATACATATATATAGGTCTTTTTACTTAGGATTGACAGACAATTAACAACACTAATATGTATGAATACTCTACCTGGACTTTGCATTGTTAAGGGCCCGTAACTCTTGTGATACGTGTTTAGAACTTATATAGTCTGTAGAGATTAGAGATTATCAATTAGGCGTAGGTTATCATTTGGTTATGACGGCGTGTAGGCCATGCAGCCGCAGTCCAGTGTAAACAAAACAACACGTTTATACCAATATTTATTTTGCAAAGTACATCGTAAAAAAAACTAAAAAGTCAACACAGTTATTGCGTTAAGTTACATTCCAACTGATTTATTGTAACTGATGGGGCTCCCCACGCGCCCTCACTACAAGCTAAGCATACGACTTTGGTCTGTAACATCGAGCAACTTACTAACATAACATAACTAACTGCTACCAAAGTATTGGTTGCCTCGCAGTCTCCTGGCAAGCAGCTAACAATTTATTATAACGAGAACATTTACTTGCTGACAATTTAAACATGGAATTTGTAACCTAAAGTCACAAATTCTTGAATATGTTATATAATAAGTCAAGACAAAAAAGTTGTTGACCCACAAACATTTTTATATATTTAATAGCTGTTGATGAGCTCCTATCAAGTTTATTTATTTCTAAATAATATAATGATTACAGTCTAAAAAGTACCAGCAGCAAATACTAGAACAAATATAAAAGTGCGTGTGCAGGGTGGGGGTCTGGGGGTCTGGGGGGGTGTTCAGGCGGCGGGCGCGAAACCGAGGCGCTTGTTCTCGACGTCGAACTCTGTGTAGTACTTGCCGATGAACACGTCGCCGAGGATCCACAGCGGGCCGTTGGGCGGCGGGATGTCCAGCCCCATGAAGCCCGACAGGCACACCGTCTTGCCGAACTGCGTCACCTGCACCCAACAACTCCGAGCGTCACTTCCGACACTGTACAGACTGACTGTAATACAGTGGAACTAGGTTCCTAAATATTCATATACATATGTAATTTGCGACTTCCTTATTTGTACTTCTTTATAAAAAGAGATATACGGTTGTACATTATTATTTTTTTATTTGAATTTCAAGTTTTCTTTGAATAAACCAATCAAATAAGTTAAGCTTCTCTAGTTTTACATGAGTGTGAAAGCCAATTAATGTATACTTTATGTCTCGTATGACCAAGACTACAAAAGCCTTGGTTTAAATACTCACGAGTAATTCGTTTATAAAATATGAATAAGTTGTAAAATATAAGTGATATTTGTGTGATACGCTTACCGTTTGCTGACCTCCGCGGGGAGTCATAGAACAGATTAAAGTACAAATTGTATGAGCAACTGACGTAAACAGCACGATGATGTCATCGCACAGTCATTCTAAATAAGAGAAGCGAGTAAGATGGAGATTGTAGGTATTACGTTACTAATTTCGGGGAAATTCAACGCAATGTTGCTTCACAACCAGTTTTCTGTAAGGCCGTGGTATCACACCGGTCGAGCCGGCCCGTTCGTGCCTAAGGATGGCTCTTCACCACTAAAAAATATAGTGTTATCTAGGCTGAAACCAAGTAGAGTTTTGTACTGTCTTTGAACAGACATAGACACGACGTGGGAGGAGATACTCACGCGCAGCACGTAGTCCTGTCCGTCGAGCGTGAAGCGCTGGCCGGCGATGGTGAAGGAGACGGGCGGCAGCGAGGGGATGAGCGCGCAGTCGACGGCGTACTGCCCGAAGGCCATGGGCGTGGCGCCAAGCGCGCGGTTGAGCGCCTCCACCTCGGCCGACGGGCCCGCGATCAGCGACGTGCCCGTGTCCGCGATCGCCTCGCAGCCCTGCGTACTCTTACTGTTCTAACTCTTATCATAAACAAATCAACATTTCCCCCACAACCCTATTTCTTTATTCTACTCAATGTATATTTTTTATGTATGTTAAGTGATTTCTAAGCCAATTGTTCAGCGATTTACAATATTTTTTTTATTCCAAAGATTATACTTCTGCGTTAGATCTAATGTATATAAATTATATAACAATTTTTTTACCCGCACTAGGATTAACCTGTGTCGCGGGGACCTTACAATACAACAATCAACCAACGGACACAAAGAACACCCAGACTCGAAACAACAGTTTGAGTATTACACTAATTGTTGTCCCGTGCGGGGATCGAACCCACAACACTCGGCGCGGCAGCGTGGTGGCGAGGTGACCACTTAAACGGCTGCGCCCCCCGTGCAGTCAATTTGTAGTGCAGTTGATCATGCGATATCAAGGAAATTATGAACAATTTAAAGTATTGGTCGAAGAATTTGGTAAGGCGCATGAAGGCCTATCTACTATTTAAAGTCAATTAAATATATAAAGGCTCCC
The DNA here is from genome assembly GCA_947561695.1 of Tyria jacobaeae. Lineage (NCBI taxonomy): Eukaryota > Metazoa > Arthropoda > Insecta > Lepidoptera > Erebidae > Tyria > Tyria jacobaeae. The sequence continues at coordinate 162,419 of OX387220.1, read as the reverse complement.
TCTTGTCCATCAGCTAATGCTCGCGCTGTTTCTTTATAAATATGAATGTGAATGAGGAACAGTTAGTGTGCACCTGTTGGCAGAAGCTGACTCCCTTGGCGTCGATGGTGTCCATGTGGAACTGCCAGTAGGTGGCGCGGTCGACGGGCACGTACGTGAAGTTGCCGCGATAATGCGCCGGGTCCGACCCGCCCAGGATTATCTCGCCACCCTGAGCTGCATTAGGGTCCCTGCACAGACGATCATATCAGTAAAATAGAGCCACATTAAGGTCCCTACACAAACGATCATATCACTAAAATAGAGCATCATTAGGGCCCCTACACATCGACAATAATAGTAAGTAATATAAAACCGCGCTACGATCCCTCTAAACAATGATCAAAATGATAATATAGAGCCGTATTATGTAGTTATATGTATTAACCGAGACGCAGATATCATATCATATCATCTCCAGCGGACACATCCTACCTCTGCTACCCTGGGTACGGACTGGAACACTCCTTTGTTCCTAAGGCTGGTGTATGCGTGTACGTTAGAGATGATATCACTTCTCGCCGCCTCGGCAATCTTGAAGGTAGGGACCTCTCCATCTTATGGCTACGTGTAGACTGCGACGACCATCCCCGCATCTACCTATGCCTCTACAGGTCCCATAGCGGTGATGCCGAAACGGACCGACTCATCGACCACGTCCAAATGGCTACAGACTCAGTGCTCCAGCAGGTCCCATCCGCAGAGATCGTGATTCTTGGCGACTTTAACGCCCATCACGCCGAATGGCTTGGTTCGCGCAAAACCGATCATGCGGGAAGATCTGTTCACGATTTCGCCTTGGCATATGGCTTGACGCAGCTGGTAGCAACGCCTACGCGAATCCCAGATGCAGAAAGCCACGTGCCTTCACTGTTGGATCTTCTGCTGACCTCACATCCTGACGGCTACAAAGTATCCGTTGAGGCCCCTCTTGGCTCTTCGGACCATTGCCTGATTAGGAGTATGGTGCCACTCGTTCACTCGCTGCGGCCGCGAGTTACAGGCAGTCGCCGCGTATGGCACTATAGGTCAGCAGACTGGGATGGAATGAGAACATTCTTTGCATCCTACCCATGGAGGCAGGTTTGCTTCTCGCCGGATGATCCCAATGTCGTTGCTGACTCTGTCGCGGATGTTGTGCTTCAGGGTATGGAACTTTTCATTCCATTCTCCCTGATTCCCACAGGTGGCAAGTCCCAGCCTTGGTTTGGTCGAACCTGCAAAGCGGCGTCCCGCCGAAAGCAGGAATGTTACCAAGCATGGGCTAATGCAGCGACAGCACGGGATGTAAAGACCAGCACATTAAAGAAGCAATTTAACTTTGCCTCCAGGTCCCTCAAAAGAGTAATTGCTGGGGCGAAGTCGGCTCACATCGGCAGAATTGGCGAGAGACTAGTTAGTCTCCCCTCCGGAACTCGTGCATTCTGGTCTCTTGCCAAAGCTGTCCAGGGGAACTTTTGTAAGCCATCCCTTCCACCTCTGCGCATAGGAGATAATTCGTTGGCCCGCGACGCTAAAGAAAAAGCCGATCTTCTGGGCAAACTCTTTGCGTCCAACTCGACCCTGGACGACGGGGGAAACGCACCGCCGACCATACCGCAGTGCGAGACCCGCATGCCGGAAGTCCGGTTTACACAAAGGGCAGTGCGTAAAGCGCTTCTTGCCCTCGACGTTCATAAGTCGAGTGGGCCCGATAGAATCTCTCCTATCGTGCTGAAGACGTGTGCTCCAGAGTTAGCACCGGTTTTAACGCGCCTTTATCGGCTTTCCTACTCTCTTGGCGTAGTCCCGAACTCATGGAAGACAGCTCTAGTGCACCCAATCCCTAAAAAAGGAGATCGCTCGGATCCGTCCAACTACAGACCCATAGCCATCACCTCCTTGTTCTCCAAGATAATGGAATCCATTGTTAACTGCCAGCTCCTCCGGTACTTAGAAGACCACCAGCTCCTCAATGATCGACAATACGGCTTCCGCCAGGGTCGTTCAGCTGGTGATCTTCTCGTATACTTGACTCACCGGTGGGCACAGGCGATCGAGACCAAGGGGGAAGCGTTGGCCGTTAGTTTGGACGTGGCGAAGGCCTTCGATCGGGTCTGGCACAAAGCGCTCCTTGCGAAGCTTCCTTCATATGGGCTTCCCGAGAAACTGTGCAATTGGCTCACCAGTTTTCTTACAGACAGAAGCATCAAGGTCGTTGTTGACGGTGCATGCTCCGACTCGAAGTCTGTTAATTCTGGTGTCCCACAAGGCTGTGTGCTATCACCCACGCTGTTTCTTCTGCATATCAACGACATGCTGCAGATTAGTAGCATCCATTGCTATGCAGACGATAGCACGAGCGATGCCCTTTACACCGGCCGTGCTAACATTTCTCGGGTAAACGTCATCGAAAGCCGATCCAAACTTGTGTCTGAAATCGAAACTTCTTTATCAAAAGTTTCAGATTGGGGCCGACTTAACCTAGTCCAATTTAACCCCACGAAGACACAGGTTTGCGCGTTCACCGCTAAAAAGATGCCATTGGTCGTATCACCTCAATTTGAGAGCACTTCCCTAACTGCATCAGCCAGTATCGGAATCCTTGGCGTCGATATATCAAGCGAAGTCCAGTTTCGCGGTCACTTAGAGAGTAAGGCCATATTAGCCTCGAAGAAGCTTGGTGTGCTAAACAGATCGAGACAGTATTTTACTCCGGCCCACCGCCTGCAACTTTATAAGGCGCAGGTTCGGCCGCACATGGAATACTGTTCTCATCTCTATGCAGGTGCACCCCAGTACCAACTTCTGCCTCTTGACCGCATTCAACGAAGAGCGACTCGCATCATCGACTGCCAAGATATTTCTGATCGACTTGACACCTTGGCGTTGCGTAGAGATGTAGCTTCACTCTGCATCCTCTATCGCTTGTATCATGGGGAGTGTTCAGAGGAATTGTTCGGACTTATACCGGCTGCTGGTTTCCGCCATCGTCCTACGCGACAAAATATCCATCCCCATCACCTGGACGATTGGCACTCCACCACTGTGCGCTTCTCCAGAAGCTTTTTGCCTCGCACAACCAGCTTATGGAACAAATTGTCGCCTGCCGTATTTCCGAACCGATACGACCTTCAAACCTTCAAGAAGAGAGCGTACCTCTACCTAAAAGGCCGGCAACGCACTTGTGACTCTTGAGTTGCGGGTGTCCATGGGCGGCGGTAGTCACTTACCATCAGGTGACCCGTCTGCTCGTTTGCCCCCTATCGCATAAAAAAAAAAAAAAAAAAAAAAAAAAAATATAGTAAAAAGCCCCGTTACCCCTACAAAATGATGAAATGGTGTCAATTAGTATATGCGTTTAACACCTCAGTTGTATACAAGATATTATTAAAATAAGAAAATGACCAACTTGGATAATATTCATTACATTTACATATGCATGCAAAATTACAGCTCAATCGCAAACCGGCCAGAGATTCTATTTTACTTTTAACGAGATTTTATTACAAACAGACAGGGAAAGGCGACACTTAAGAAAGCTTGTAAAGAGAACACAAACACGTCGACGGTCGGCGGTCGACGGACGTAAACACCTACTTGTTGGACCACCAACATTTCAACTCTTTCCTGTTTAGTTGTGCTTATGTTTGCTTTCATTAAAAGGTCATCACTAAATGAGTGCTGCTACGATGCTGTTTTGAATGGTGTGTGAGTTATTGGCCCGCGCTACCTGTTGAGATAGAAGGAGAAGATGGGCTTGACGAGTCCCTGGGTCACCATGTTGTCGAACACCGGCGACACGTTGTCTACTGATATGCTATAACACAGAGTACCAATTATTATATTTTATACTATACTATGCGAATGCTTCATTTAATGAACAAGGGGAGGTTTGGGCCTTTAGGGTACTGTGAGGACGTGACATTACTCCGGTCAAGCCGGCACAAAATTATTCTGACTGAATGCTATTTCTGACAATTCAAAAATAATTGTTATTGGTTTAACAGAAATATTTTTTTATTTGGGTATGTTGTATTTTTACTTGTGGAAGGGGTTGCCAGAGCACATTAAAGAACGAATATGTTTTCGAGTGTAAGCCTACGGTAAGCCACGTTACTCAAATACAGTAATACCATTTCCCACATGTTTTCATACATTACATCCCACTTAATACGATTCGTCATCCCATTAAATACGCCATCTGTACAAAAAGAGTAAAGAGGAGTCAACACAGGTTGTGTCCTAGACATTATCGGCAGTTGTTAAGTTGTAACATTTGAAATGAGTTTAGCATACAAGTTTCCTTCTAAACACAATGAGTGCGTATATACAATATATAATGTGGGTACCTGCGGAAGCCCATGCCGAGGATGCCGTCGAACTTGGCGGCGACGAAGGCCAGGCCGGGCTCCGACAGCGCCTCCGCGAACGTCTGCTGCTTCACCGTGATGCCCCCCACCTGCTCCATACAACGCGTACTCCGTGACTACACTCATATACATACACAAGGTAACGGCGCCTAATTTACCGAAGTAAAGCAAAGGCCTACCATAGTGACTCCACTTTGCCTGATGGAAAGCAATAGGTGGAGTCAAAGAGTGGTGGTCACCATCCTCATTGCATGTCTAGTCAATGCAGCATGGTGACCCACACTATGGCGGCCTGGTGAGATGCTTTTTCACGCCCCGCTTAAAAGACCCGGGATCATAGTGGGAAGGAAACACGTGTGCTGGTAGAGAATTCCAGGCTTTTACCGATCGGCACAAGAAAGAAGAGCCAAACCGTTTAGTTCGGGTACGTATATTTTCGACGCACAAACGGTGACTCCTCAGGCCAGCACGTGTAGTCCTGTAGAGGAAGGGAGAAGGTGGGACCAATTGGAAGAGCTCATCAGAACACTCCCCGTGATGTAGGCGATAGAGGACTGCCATAGAGGCGACATCTCTTCGCAACTGCAGAGGCTCAAGAGACTGGGTGATCTCAGGACAGTCGATAATGCGGACTGCGCGCCGCTGCAACCGATCGAGAGCGTCAAGCAAATACTGCGCATAGCCGTCCCAGAGATGAGAGCAGTACTCCACGCAGGAGCGAACCTGGGTCTTGTACAAAAGACACAGTTGCTCGGGCGAGAAGAACCGTCTCACCTTGTTCAAAACGCCGAGCTTACGCGAGGCCGCCTTAGTGACACTCTCGATGTAATCGCGCGGATTGAGATCCCGGCAAATATCCATACCCAGAATACTAAGCCTATCCTGCAGTGGCAGTTGAAAACCATCAGCAAAAACACTGCATACCATCAGCTATTGTATGACTGTATACGTCACCCGGCACTGTGACTTTACGACACCACCGGGAAGGGAAGGTAACGGCTCCAACTAATCATATAGAAATACAATCAATATATATACTTCAAAGGTTTTTTTAAATATCACATACTTTTAAGTACAAGTACATGACGCTGACAATGTTGTTAAATCTATAGTTTGGTTTCGACACGCATTCACTTCAAGGCAAGGTAATGACCCATCAGAAACGATGAACGATTGTGGCGGGAGTTGTCTAAACACAAACAAACTATCAAACAGTCCTCGTTAACATCTGCCCTACATTCAAGTATAGACTAAAAGTGTAAGACATTATACGCCTATTCACCTTCCATTTGCATCTACAAATTATCGTCAAAACGCGTTTCTTAGGCGAGCGGGTAAAACGTTAAATGAACAAACCAAAATACATAACTTTGACGTATTCAATTCTAAACCCGATTCCTTAAGGCGGATGCTCAGCCTTGATTGTTTTCAAAGGCACAACCAGCAACAACCAACAACTTCTCAATTTTTTATTCACTGATGCCTGTTCCACACTTACGCTGGTCAATGAAACTCGCTGTGTTCACGCATCGTCTTCCATACAGTAGCTAGGCGTGGGGACCTATAATTGGCTATCTGTTACACATTATACATCGCTAGAATGTTATTATCTGCTGTTGGTCTTCCTAAGATTAATTATATAAATAAATAGACGAGGCATTAATTTCATCGGTCTCGGGGCAGTCCACCACCTCTGGATCTGCACTCAGAATCACTAACCCACAACTGACCGACAGGCATGTCAAAGTTTGTACGACATAATGGCACTGAGTGAGGGGAGCGGCTGTACTCACGGAGACGTCGTCGGTGGAGAGGAAGCCGGAGAGACTCCCGGAGCCGTAGTGGATGGCGAACTCGGTGCCGTTGGCGCGGTACGTGCGGGACTTGGTGCTGTCGTACTTGTTGTGCAGCACTACAACGACACATATTTACGTATACCATATCAGCGTACAGTTGACGGCAGAGAACGCTAATGTACTCACGGCAAGCGATGTTGGTGTAGTGGCACTTCTTGGAGGGCACCCAGAGGTTGGAGGAGCCTGTGTCGAACACCACCTTGAACGTCTGCGGCGGGTTGCCGATTGAGATGGGCCCGTAGTACTGCGCCTGAAACAACGCAGTCTACCGTCAGACGACGCTTATTGACGGACCGGGGCGTGACTAGGTTGCTGCTTGTCTTGTTTCTTGGATACTCTAATATAGGATTTACGATTAATAAAAAAATGTGTTTTAGTCCCCAAAATATACAATAAACTTCCTAACGACAAACTAGGGACAACCCTTTGTGTAATCGTCAAATTGTTCTTGTGAGTCTTAGTGTTCTTTGTGTCCGTTGTTTGAATGTATATATATAATTATTAATATATATATATATATATATATATATATATATATACATATATAAACGATGTTAAAAATTAACTCAAAAAAATACTCTCCGAAAAATGTTATTAGAATGTTAATGATTATTAAATGACAGTCTCTAACTAGAGATACTGTCCTGCTCATTTTACTACCCGTACTTTTTAAAGCTTAAGATTTTCTAAATTTAAGATTTGTAATTTGTGATTTAAGAACTTTGTACTATATTCATGAAAATAAATGTATTGATTTGATTTGATTCCGGCATCCCCTCTTTTACACTATATGTGATAGACTGTACGTAAATTCGTAAGAACATTAACACAAGTATGTAAAACGAGCGTACTTTTACATACCTACATTTCGATACACACTTTAATAGTGTATCGGAAAAAAATAGCAGAAACTTAAACACGTTTAGGTGCTGGCTCAGAATAAAACGTAGGAGCCGCAACTCGAGGAGTTAACAATTTCACTTCGTTCTCTTGTGATCCGTCTGTTCGTCTGCCCCCTTATGATATAAAAAAGTGCAATCTTTGACTCGTCAAGCCCAAGTTGAGAGTTTTACTAGTAACCCTTCAAGAGTCCACTATCCCACACCTTGGCTTCATCATCATCAGATCAACTGCGATATCACAAAATATAGTATTGTCTACAAACATACGCATATATTAATTTCGATACGGCTGTTAGAAGTACGTTCAGGTCGACTTCCTTGACTTGACTTGTTTACATAGTTACTTACGAGTGAAGCTAATAAAAGCGTGTTCAACATTACTACCATTACAAAATTACTACACTTTATCGGATGTAGGGGACGGGAGGCCAGTGTTTCAATTGAATCTGGCCCATCATGATAGTGGAATATCTTATTCTTTTGCTAATCTCACAGGTCATGTCATGTGCAGGGTCACTACAACTTCATGGGAGCAAAGGGGGGCAGGGAGGGAAGCGCCTGTATCCCCGAATGAAAAGGGAAAGGCAGAGAACAAATCATTAATGGAACCATATAATGATGGTGAGGAGCTATCTATCAACATCACACTAGAAATATGAGCTTATATGGTTAATAAGCCGTGTTATATCAAAGTCGACAAAGGTGAATGACAGATTAAAAATTAACGGTGGGACATTTGGTGTGAACAAATAATTTACTTGAGCTATTGTTTTAAATACTAATGTTGTATATTTTTTCATTATTTGTTATGAATAAGATAAGCTTACTTTATATCGTAGTCACGAATGAAACACTGTATTATGTATTGATCATTCATTTTTGGAATTACTAATATGTTTCGGATTGCCATATTTATAAAAAGTTATCGAATTATAAGTAAAATCCAAACGGAGTGTATGAACTATCAGTGTCATACAAACTTACACATTCGTTGTTTGTTTTCTACTTAGTATATATCTTTATTATAATTATATCGTTGTTGAAAATGAGTGATACGACACTAATAAATATAATCATTGCATGTAAATACTTGAACATGTTATATCTGTAATTAGCTGTTCGTCGTTCGTTCTGTTGCTACAGATTCAAATAGCAATTATAAAGACTTTCACGTTTGTTCAAGTAATTGGTAATAATATCCGTGTAAAGGTTGTCTGTAAGAAATCCCAGCGAGTGAGCAGACCGCCAATTGTTATACCGTAATACATGCAATCATGTATGTATTTTTTCCATTACTTTTATTATGTACAATAAAGAGATAAATAAATAATTAATTGAGGTCAATTAATGCAATTCCAGTACAAAAATTACATTTATTTATCTTATATATTTCATAGGCAGCTTAAAAGAGTCAGTCATGTACACAGATAGATTGTATAGCTATATGCTCAAGCGCGTCAGGGTCGCATTACCTATAATTCGAACTGGCTCGAAACTTATGGTCAACAGCGGTGTACAGAATGACAACTATTTTCAGAATGTAGGTATTTTTAGAATTTGACGAACATTACATAAAGTATTTGAGTGCAATAATTTTTACTACATATTTATGCTCGTTATGACTACAAGTGAAGCTAGCAATGCAATTAGTCATTGGATAGTCCGGCTTATCGCTTAACTGCAGTTGTACGTTTTAAATGTAATAAGGACATGTTATGTACTAATAAAAATTGTAACGGTATTTTACGAAAATATACATACAAAAGTACATACATATACACACGCCTGTATAGATAGACAGAGAGCTTTATAGAGCTACATTACAATAAGCAATTCATAAAGCAATAAGCACTCTGGGAACTAAAACTAGGAGTACATTGAAGGGCAAAGTTCGGCAAGAAGAGAGGGAACTGCACAATGTTTACATGGATGGGTGTGGGCACTCTCTAAGCAATAGCTCGAGAAAGTGTGGCATGTCTGTAACTCTAGCTGGGAGTTGGCAAAAGTCCAACACCTCGGCTCTAAGTAATAAACGAAAAAACAAAAGATAAGTTATCAGATTATCTAATGTTACACATGTATCTAGTTAGATCGTTCTAATATTATGTTTAGCTTGAATTAACATTGATATACTTTGGGCAAGCAAAACATTAAATTTCTAAAGTGATTGGTTGACGCCAATAAGCTTGCGCCGAATTTCACCACTGACGTACTCGGGGGCAAACCCACTGTCATCGACCGGGCACTGTGTGACTAGTAACAGTGCGATTCCTTAGTCGCCTTTTATGCCACCACGCGAAGGAATGGGCCCTGTTCTAACCCACCGAGATCCACTACGCTAACTAACGCCAGTGGTTATTTCTAATGTGTGCGATTAATACACACTGCCTACTCCCTCAGGCGTGAGCGTAAGTGTGGTTACTTTTCATGGATTTGTATCAAGAGTTTATTTCTTTATTTCTTTATGAATAAGAGATTCACATACGTTAACACATTGTGAATATTTACAAAGTCTGATTAAATGTATAAATGTTTAGTAACAACGTTATCCACAAAATATAATAATAATATTGACAATTGCGATTATTCGAAGATACATATTATATTATTAACTGAAACTAATAATGTATTTAAGTGTAACGTAATTACCGCTTGCTATTAAAATATGTCTAGAATGGTAACTATTGTATGTACATAAGAGGGCCCCTTGATTTATTAACGGATGCGTATGTAATATCTTATGATGTGTGAAACACAATTGTGCACACATTCGTACAAAATAACTTATCACGCCTTCATCTGCCAGACATGTGCATTTTAAGTATAATAGAAACATTGAACTATACATTCCCCTTGGTAAGTGAGACGAGAGAGAGACAGTTCCGGCTTATGCTATACATGCAATACATTTTGTGAATCACGTAAATGTTTGTCACAATTTAAATTGTACCCCACTGCATCTAGCTCAGCTCTCACGATCAATAATCCTTAGAGCAGAACAGTCGACTACAAAACTCTATCCAGAACATAACCACCAGATGGGCCTGTCATTTGAAAGTTAATGAGGCTGGTTGACTTTTTTAATAAAAAAAAAAAGAGTAAGTTAAGTACGATGAGTACATTTAGGCGAAGCCATAAATTATTATTAACTATCTTTAACTCTTTTATTAAGAGCAAATATAAACGCATAAAACCCGTCATTTCGTTTTATTAATTAACGGTGTTTGTATACACCAGGTACACTGGACATTATGAAGGAGTAAAAGAGATTTTTAGAGATTTTCTGTAATATAGGGGAACAGACGAACAGATAGTAAGCGAGAACCGCACTCCGTGGACCTTTCGAGGATGATGAGGATTGGGGGCTGCGGAGAGGGGAAAGAAGAGAGGGGGAATGGGGAGGTCAGAAAGAAGAGAGGTGGATGAGGAGAGCAGAAAGAGCAGAGGGGGGATGAGAGGAGAGGAAAGCGAAGAGGGGGACTTTACATAGCAACATCAAAAATTTCGGGGAAATGCAACGTTGGAATAACGCAAGCGTTGCTTCACAACCGCTTTTCTGTGAGGCCGTGGCATCGCAACGGTCGAGCCGGCCCATTTGTATCTAAGCATGGCTCTACCACATTAGAGTCTAGTCCAGTGTTTATGTATATATTTGCTTTGTTTTATTTAAAAGTAACAACAGCACTGTGTACACTGTGTGTCACAGATAACATGTGTGTCCACAGAGGTTATCACAATATTACATTATTCTCCCTCAATCACAACAACATTAAACTAACACTTTATAAGAAACGTAAAATGTGTGTAAATGTACTTTTTATTTCTTTATAAAAATCGTAAATAATTATTATGGGAAATTTATTTAGTTATTTCCTCCATTTTCATGGAGGGGACTATGTTACTGACCGACTGTTATTTTCCACTGAGGTGAGAAAAAAACCAGTATGCCAATGTACCCATTTTCTTGTCATAGCCATCAGCAGAAAGTTCAATTAATAATAGTTATGTGCAGCTTGGTAAATATGGACAAAGTTATAATGGTTTGACCTAAGGACAAAGCCAGTCTTAACCGTTACCTAAACTGAGTGCAAAGTAGTTGTATTTTCTGCAGTACCTAACACACCTGTTGGCAACCATTAAATATCTGGTCAGCAGTACTAACTGCAAGACAATTTGTGTTACATTTCTAGGGTTATTTTTAATGTTTGAGAAATCAGATTAAAATGACTGTCTTTCACTTAAATAATATGAAAATAGTAGTAAATAATGAAGGATCAATAAGATCACACATTATGAGGATGATACTAGGAAAACATAAGAAAAACAATTGGCCTTTTGTTATTTGCTTTGAAAGTGAATATTGAACTCACAACTGCAACCACATCAAACATAAATAAATTAAATATATAATGTTAATATATAGTTATAAATATATTGTTTATAGACTTTACAGTGATGATGACTAAGGGTATGATACGTATATGATATGTATATGATACAAGATATATATAATTTTAAGGAAATTTAAGTATGTCCTGGTATATACTTACATCTAGGTAGTTAGAGAGTGGTTCTGGAGCAGGTCCACTAGCATGGTACTTAATCCTCAGCACCTGCAGGTCTGTACCCACCTCCGAGAAGTGTTTACGGACTGTCTGCATACGATACAGTGGCACCCTGTCCATAATATTTCAAGCATTATCTTTATGATCATATTAAGCTACAGTTTAGTAGCACTTTTGAAAGCAAGACATGATAGGATAGTGACATATTCAAGACATTAGAAACAATGAGGAAGATTATATGAATGAAGAGCTTCAGGAATTTTGAACCATCCAATTTTATTGATATCACAATAATATATGAATCTACTAACAATTAGTTATTGTTTTAAAATTCATGTGGAAACTATCTTGTCCCAACGAAAACAATCATCACATAAGTAGACAACTATACAGAGGGAGATAAATTATATTAATAACTCATTACATTACAAATCACTATATCGCAAATTAAAACAAATATTGCGAGATAACAGTAATTAATACAAAATACTAGTAAGTGACCACTTACTTATTTATATTTTCAATATGACTATAGGGAACTGAATTCTTACTAATAAAAACATATACATATATATATATAAATAGTCACCTGAGAAAACCAGCCACACAAGTAGCGGTGAATGCCAGCAAAACTATCAGAAGTTTTCCCATTTTTGCTGCGAGTCACGAACGGACACTGCTATATAATAAAAAACAATAAGCCATTAATCGAAAGTTGAAGTTGAAAAATATTACAAGTTGTATAATAAAAAAATCTAAAGATTACATTTTTTACATTACGTACCGCAAAAAGGCAAGGCAAGTTAAATAAAAAATCTTTCAGAGGAAGAACCTTTAAACCGTATTTGTTCGTCGGCACCGAAAAAATAATTAAATTAATTGCCGGCGCAATTTGACATCTCATTCGATGTGACAAGGCAATCACACTGACAACGGTATATAAACTTGTAATGAAGACGATGTTGCCAATAGTTTGAAGCTCTACAAATAAAAACAACAATATCGTAGGCGAAATAATTTATAGTACTACCAAAATTATATAAAGCATTTACCATACTGAACCATAAATTCATATATATTTTTACATAAAACTACATAGCCATAACACTCAGAAGGCTCACATTTTCATTGATAAATTACATCATAGTTTGACAATTTTAATATTTAAAAAAAAGGCTTGTGTAAAGCAGTCATTCTTTACTAACAGAATTTACAAATATGTATATTTCTTTTTCAGAGTGCTTACCAAAATATCTAGGATGGTGAAGGAAGATTTTGTATCATAAGGCAAATACAATATAAAGATGACCATGTTTTATTCTTAAGTAAGATAATTAATTAATGGTTTTATTACAGTAGGTTGCATGCAGGTAGGATGCAAATGTTGTTAACTTAGCTTAATACATGGGTACGTGTACTCAAAATCGAATATCCGAAGTAGTAGGCACAGGCGTATTAGACGCCGACAATAATTTGGGCCAACTGAAACGGGTCAAGCCTATGCTTATTATTGTTGTATATTATTGTTTCAAAAAATCTTCCCTACAAGATTGAGTAATGTATATACGTTGCCAGTTAGCCGTGGTATAACCCATCTATTTGTGTAAAAAATAATGATAGTAATGATATAGGTTTAATTTCGAACAGGGCGAATTTTGGTTTGTGTTAATTCGGACACTGAGATTACTTATATGGAGTAAATAAGCAGGACTATATAATTGCGTTTCAATTTTATTTCTTTTTATGCGATAGGGGGCAAACGAGCAGACGGGTCACCTGATGGTAAGTGACTACCGCCGCAAATCAAGAGTCACAAGTGCGTTGCCGGCCTTTTAGGTAGGGGTACGCTCTTTTCTTGAAGTTTTGAAGTTAGTATCGGTTCGGAAATATGGTAGGCGACCATTTGTTCCATAAGCTGCTTGTGCGAGGCAAAAAGCTTCTGAAGAAGCGCACAGTGGTGGAGTGCCAATCGTCCAGGTGATGGGGATGGATATTTTGTCGCGTAGGACGATGGCGGAAACCAGCAGCCGGTATAAGTCCGAACAATTCCTCTGAACACTCCCCATGATACAAGCGATAGAGGATGCAGAGTGAAGCTACATCTCTACGCAACGCCAAGGTGTCAAGTCGATCAGAAATATCTTGGCAGTCGATAATGCGAGTCGGTCTCCGTTGAATGCGGTCAAGAGGGAGAAGTTGGTACTGGGGGGCACCTGCATAGAGATGATAACAGTATTCCATGTGCGGCCGAACCTGCGCCTTATAAAGTTGCAGGCGGTGGGCCGGATTAAAATACTGTCTCGATCTGTTTAGCACACCAAGCTTCTTCGAGGCTAATATGGTTTTACTCTCTAAGTGGCCGCGAAACTGGAATTCGCTTGATATATCGACGCCAAGGATTCCGATACCGGCTAATGTAGTTAGGGAAGTGCTCTCAAAGTGAGGTGATACGCCCAATGGCATCTTTTCAGCGGTGAACGCGCAAACCTGTGTCTTCGTGGGGTTAAACTGGACTTAACAGTCGACCCCAACAATATCAATATTAATAATTCGTAATATACCTGTTATGGTCAGTGGTCAGTAAAAATTATGATGAAACAGTGTATGAACATCAACTATTATGCAAGAAAAAAGTAATAAGCCAGCTGATTTGCATTCATAAATGAACTTACAGTAAAAAAAATCAACAATTGAAAGTTTAGATCTCTTAGCGAATCCTCTCTTTTTCAAGTTGGGATTTCTTTTTCATTTGTTGGTAATGGTACTAGGATTACCAGCACTGGTACTTGGATCTGCTAAAGAAGACGACCACTTTAGTAATTTGTTTTGTTCGTAAGGACGAAGTCGTTTTGAGATGGGTAGCAGTCCTAAAATTAATGAAGCGTGCGAAGGTAAAGACGGAGAATTGAGAAGAGAGAAAAGTGAAGTTAGTGCGCGCAGATTGTGCCGTTGACGAATTGGAAGCCAATTTAGTTCGAAACGTAAAACATGATCATACTCGCAAAGATTGAAAATGAATCGAATGCAGTTATGGGGAAGAGGGTTCAGGTCAAAATAACACACAGTCACCAGTCAATTAAGAGAATAACTAAGGATTGCATAATAGTCGTGGTGTTTGTAGTTAAGAAATTCTTTATACGATTTGTTCAGAGTTCAGAGACGTGCAGTGACTTTCTCGCTGTCGTAACTTGAGCTCGCCAATCTAAGGTCGAGTCAATATGCAAACCTATATCCTTCACCACTGGACCAAGCGGTCGTATTCAGCCTACTCATCTGTTTGCTCCGACTCCGATTACTTGACATTTGGTTGGGTTTACAGATAAACGAAACCTCCTCCAAAAATACATACAAAAAAAACTTTTTTCAAATCTTGATTGTCTTTATGACATATATGACGATGGCTTGCGATATGTCTTCAACTCTTGACTGCATTAGGTCTTCCGGTTAGTTTTGAGGGAACGTGTCAAGTAGCGGTCGCGACACGTCGGTACAAGTTACTTAGAAATTTGATGCGGCCTTTTTGTACTTTAATTATTCGAAGTAACTCACTTACAGTAAACGCACGCAAGTTTTTAGTGTGATTAAATATGGAACGCGATAAATATCATTTTCGTCATTTACTACTAGACTTTTTTGATTCAAGAAAAACAGCAGCAGAAGCTCACAGACTTATTGTAGATGACTTATTGTATCATGAATCTGCACCATCTGTTAAAACATGTGAATACTGGTTTCGACGATTTAAAAGTGGTAATTTTGATTTAGACAATAAAGAACATAGTGGAAAACCAAAAAAGTTTGAAGACAGTGAATTGCAGGTGTTATTGGACGAAAACCCTGCCCGCACCTTGCAAGAGTTGGCTGAAGAATGAAATATAGGTAAATCAACAATTTCTGATTGTTTACACGCAATGGTTAAAATTCAAAAACAAGGAAAATGGGTTCCACATGTTTTATCAGAATTAGCGATGCAAAATCGAGTAACCATTTGTGCTTCACTACTGTCTCGTCACAAAAAGAAATCTTTTTTGTATCAAGTCGTTACCGGCGATGAAAAATGGATCTACTATGATAATCCAAAATGTAGGAAATCATGGGTAGATCCTGGTCAACCGTGCACATCGACTCCGAAGCGTAGCATTCACGTAAATAAGGTATTGTTATGCATCTGGTGGGATAAGAAAGGTGTTATTTATAATGAATTGTTAAAATCAAATGAAACTATCACAGCTGAGCGTTATCAACATCAATTAATCGAAATGAGTCAAGCATTAAACCAAAAACGTGACATGACAATGCTCGCCCACACATCGCAAAAGCCGTAAGAGATACACTTTCAGATCTTCAGTGGGAAGTGTTACCACATCCCACATATTCACCAGATTGTGTTCCTACTGATTACTACCTATTTCGATCTATGCAACACAGCCTTGCAGATCAGCACTTCAAATCTTACGAATGAATAAAAAATGGATCGCTCCAAAAGATGATCAGTTTATTAATGATGGAATCCATGTGTTGCCTGAAAAATGGCAAAAGGTTGGTGCTAGTAATGGAGCATATTTAGATTAAAATACAAAATACCTTTTTTATAATACAAGAGTATTTCATTTTTAATAAGTCCCTCAAAACTAACTGGAAGACCTAATGTATACAACTGCAAATCATCTGCACACGAACACTGAGTTTTGGGTTAAAAGATTAATAAATGTTGAGAAAGAGAGTAAATATTATGTTCTATGCTTTGCTATGAATAACCTTTACCTTCATTTTGTCCAACACAAATAACAAACAACATTACAAAATACTTAGGAACTAATCATTCAAAAAACGAAACGTCTACAACTAAAACAATTCAACAAAAAACTTAGGTAATACAAAAGCAACGAACAGGAGACTAACATTAAAAGCGCGCATCAGTAGCAAGCATGCGATCCGTACTGACGACAGGGGGACGAACGCGGGAACGTGAGGGGAGGGGAGCACGCATTGCAGTGAAGCGTAAACTGACCGTAACGTACCTCCACTCACGCCTAACTCACTGAGGAGACAGGAAGGCGTCCCAAACGACCACTTTTTGCTAATCATAACTTAGTACCACTTACTTAATGCGTCATCCGTTCGCGAATGACTGTATATATACTTTCTGATAGATAACAGTCTGATCCCTTAATCGCCTATTGGAACACATATTAACCTTAGTTTTATAAAAGTAAATACACAATGAAAAAAGTTTTGTTAAATGTAACCACTCTTTTTATTTGATACTCAAATAACTGGTGTGTCTTTGAGACATCATTGTGTTACATCAAATACATCTATGTTATATTGACAGGATGACAGTAACCTCGGATGTCGCATCACGAGTGTCAATGCACTCTACGCAGCCAGCACTAGGCAGCTAGGCCAGGCTCCTGTGGCCTGAGTAAGCTCTTTATCAACATCTTACTTTTGTCATACTTAAAGCTGGTCATTAGCATTTTGGCTGATCACAGGCACAGTATTCATCACATATTACAATTTAATATTTATAGGTTATAAAATATTTTTTTTCATGTAATTGGACCAAAACAGTTTTGTATGAACTAATATACATACAAACTTAGCCTCTATGATTATGCTATCACACACACATATACATATGTATATGGGAGACTGTTCACCACAAGTTAGTTTTTATTATCATGAGAAAATTCTTAAAGTATTGCACTTTTCACTAGTTAGTAGAATGTATCACTAAAACAACTCTTACTCACATATAACTAAACATTAATTATATAATACTGTACTCTTACTGCAGTGATATTGTTTAAGTATAAGTCAACGTGCCACACAAGACATCTTTACAATAATTACATAGCTCACATTGCACACTTTTATACTCTATGTACTTGAAACAGATCTATATCTAGGTGAACATATATTAACAATAGTTAAGAAGGACGGTCAAATTTAGTTTCATGATTGTATGGAGTGTGAGATCAAGAACGTAATATCTTGGAATAGAACCTTTGCCCGTAGAGTGCACTGTGTTCATGTGACGTCACTTCCACTAACTGTGCCTTACAATAGTACCCTGCGTCCCATCCATCTCTATGTACCACTTCTGTGGGTCACTTTGGCTCTATGTATATCTATACATACTTGGTAGTAAATAGTGCGTGTTTTGACGCATTTCTGCAGTTATGCAAGTTTTGGAAATATCTAATTTAGTATTTTATACTAATATTTTTATAAAGTTTATAAATTTTCATCAAAGTCAATGTCATTTTCATATGGTGCTACAGGGCTAAAGTAACCCATACAATGGCACCAACATACAATAAAACTGTACGTCATAATATATACACACACATGCGCATCTGAATATGTACATCTGTGTTATCATTAATGTTACCGTGTACTTATTGTACTCAAATTGATTTTATATATTATTATTAGCTTAAGAACTATATTTACAAGAAAATCTATTATTATTATTAGCACTATATTACATGATATTTGGATTCACGATTCATAAATTGTATAGTTCTTTATCAAATCACACAATTAGTCAATATGTAAAAATAAAATAGAATAAAGTTTAAGAAAAGCTAGCATCCGATCGAGGCATCCTCTCCTTCGGAGGGACGTGGGAGGGCGGGAGGCGGGGTCACCGCAGCGTCTCGTCGTCCGCCGCCGCCAGTCGGTAGCGCCGCATGTCGCTAGACATCAGCCGCAGCGAGAACGAGTTCATCGACAGCGGCGGGCCCGCCTCTATCTCCACGTTGCCCGCGTTCGCCTGCGAACACAGGTCACGGTCACTCGTCGCAGTGGAAGAGACAGATACACGTATAGAGAGGGGCACACTCACCAGGAAGAGGGTGGCGAGCACGAGGCGGGAGACGTCGGTTTGGTGGTGTGCGTGGTGTCGGAGCAGGTCCGTGACGGGGCGTGGAGTGTGCGGGGCGAGCGCACCAAGCACGTGTGCGGCGAGCGCGTGCACATCGCAGGAGGGGCGCGCCTCTGCGGCAGCGGCGCGGCGCAGGATGCTGGCCTTCCACGCCGCGATCTCCGCCTGCGCCTGCTGCTCCGCCTGCTGCTGCGCGCTCAGCGGCGCGTCCAGCTCAGCGCTCTGCACGGAGCTGCCGCCGGAGCTCTGCTCGAAGAAGCCGTCGTCGTCGTCGCTGTCGTCGGCGCGGAGCGCGCTGGCACCCAGCGAGGCCTGCGCCCGCGCCACGTCGGGGGCGCTCCAGCCGGCGAAGCCTGCGCCCGAAACGAATTATGAGAAAGGGAGCCCGGCGGGGATCGCAACCTGGACGGAGAGCGACTTATCACCTTTGTCCGGAGGCCGCGTGTCGTCCGGCTCCCCGAGGTCATCTAGCTCGCCGATCAGGCGTTTCCTCTCGCTCAGAATGTGAACTTTTCGCTTGCGAACGACGTTCGAGATCCATTTTTCGTCGATACTGAATTCTCGGACCTCCTTTAATTGTCGCATTAAATCTGTGAAACCGAAAAAAATACGTCATTTTTTTTTTTTTTTTTTTTCTCTCCTAACGATAAAACTAAGGAAAGCTCCGCGTAGTTTCGTGTGCTTTCATCAATCAATCAATCTTTATTTGTGAACCAAGTGTACACAAATGGTCTTATAATAATAACAATTTATCTCAAATTAGTAGTCTTTTACAGGCATTGCAAATTTAAGAGGAACAGATAAAATATTATAATTAGATAGATATTAGATTATATTAGATAGTATAATTAAATTAATGAATCAATAATGCAAGATACAAAGGCATTTATGACATTTTACATCAACACATATTCTTCTACTGTCCTTAATATTATTGTGTATCAAAACCGCTTTTTCCATCAAAACCGTATATTTTAATAAATGTAATATGTTAAATCTGATAGTTTTGTAAAAGATATGTAATTTGTAATTGTTTTGCTTCAATGAATTCTTTAACTGAGTAAAAACATTTTTCAATTAAAAATGTTTTCGTAATGAAGGCTACACAGCCTTAGTTTCAGTTTTTATCTGGATGGGTAATTTATTGGATATTTTTACAGCCATGTATGTACTGCTCTGCGTGGGCACAGCAACGTGCCAACCTCGTGGCGGCTATCGGTGTGGGTAGCCTCTCGCTGGAGACCATGATTATATGTATGGTCCAAAACGAGGGTGCGTGGGATTCTGTGTTATATTTAATGAAGTAGGGCCTACGACTGCCACGATTTCCAATTTGACTGATAGTTCTGATACATTTCTTTTGCAGTATAAATAAATCCTGAAAGGGTTCCCTTTCAGTATTTCCGCACAACATAAAGCCGTACCTTAACCAGTAGAATGCATATGCGTGGTATGCTGACAGTCAAGTTGAAACAGAACGTATGTGAATCGAGATAGTTTATTTTCAATATGTTTAATGTGTATTTTCCAGTTGATGTGTTTATACATATAGTTATACGAAGTAATTTGTATGTATTTACGTTTTCTACTTGTGTGTTATTGTATATTGTTTCAATGTTTGGGGGTTTTTTGTATGATCTAAACTGGATAGATCGTCCACCAGATTTTTTTGTCAAGCCCTACAACCTAGAGAGCCTTTTATATTGCGATAATGTTAAATATTGTTTAAATGGCCTTAATAATATAGTCGGGTTGTATATTTGTGTGAGTATGAGTTGTGACATGTCAAGTAGATTTTATGCAACAACAAAAAAAGTATATTTCAATTGTATTTGTTTGATAACGTAATATGAATAATGTTGTGATAGCAACAGCTCACCTTGACCGAACACAATTTTAACATTTCCATTGAAGATGTCGTCGACTTTGACATTGCTGCGTCTCTTGCGTTCCTTCTTGAGGGCGAGCGAGGGAGCCACGTCAGGGTCGCAGGCGGGCGGCAGCGGCGTGCTGGCGGCCAGAGGACACGGCGACTGCTCGCGCTCCGGGGACTCCTCGCGCAGCGGCGGCGGGGAGGGAGGCGCGGCCGCCGCGATTGCAGCCTGCAGCTCCAGCAGCGAGATGGGCCGCAGCGCGCTTTCGTCCCTCGCCGACCCACCCTCCAGCTCGTCCACCAGCATCCCCTCCTGAGACATTAACGAGTGTTACGTAAGAGAGTATCCTCTGAACGAGCTGCGGGGCCCTCGGTGCCAAAATACTGACGTGCAGCCGCCAGGCAACTTGGAAGTCGGAGAGCAGGCCGATGCTCTCTGCGCTGTAGTCGAAGAGCGGCACGTCGGCGGCAGCGGGCGCGCGCGGCTCTAGCTCGAGGTACATGCGTGCCAGCGTGGGCGGCGGCCGCGGCGCCTCCGCCTCGCGGGCGGCGGCCGCGCTCGCCTCCAGCGCGATGTCGCCGAACTCGCCGCACGCCGACGCCTTGCGCCTGCGCCTGCTCGACGTCGGCGTTTGGGGCTCCTCTGGTGCTGCGCTGCTATTGGCTAATTCTCTGAACAATATTAAAAGGTCTGTTAGTACTTAATCCTTTACGTTTTCGTTTCGTTTTCGCAATACATACATTACTGTAGTAAACAAAGTATTCGTTCAGTTTTTTTTTTATAAATATACTATCACAATATACAAATCAAAACCAATGAATTGTCAAAAGAAGAAGTTGGTCAGACTAAGTCAGTCGTGAAGCTAGTTGCCTGTTCCAATACGTAGATGCTATGGAGAAGAACAAGCAAGAAACTCCAAAGACACTCTTTTTAAATATTTTATACAATTTTCTTGGTACAGTTTAAAAGTGTACAATAAAATACACAGACACGGGTTACATAATTATTCGAACTCACTGTGTGCTGCTGAGCAGTGAATCGCTGACACTGAGCACGTGTTTGTATAGGAAGTCCACTTTGCGGCCATAGATGTTGGCGGACTGCTGCAGCAGCAGCGCTATCTCTGTGAAGTTGGGGGCGACCAGATCCGTAGGGGAGGGCGCGCTCTCGTCCGCGTCCAGTGCGTGAAGCCCCGCCTCCGTCAGGTACTCCTCCAGTAACTGACAGACGATAACACTCATTTACTCTTACTTACTTACAGTAATGAAGACTTATTACATAAATCCTGCTAAAAAGCTATTCTACAATGTCTGTAAATATCTGATGCTGAACGCATCAGCTTCTGACTGATTGACGTTAAATGATGTGCAGAAGGATAAATAGATATATCTGTCATTAAACTGCAGTGAATATAACATTTTAATTTAAACATTTTCAATGAAGGGATACATGCTGTTTATAAATTGTCTTTGTCCTCAAGATGCTGGAAGGTAGTCAAGTAACAACATGCTAGTGATAACAATTGACATGTTGCAGTTTCAGTCCTCTCCTGGATAGTCTATTGCTTCACTTTGCATCTATTAGAACAGTTAACACAATTATTTTAATTTGATATCGTTCCTCAAAGCTGGATTATATATATATATATATATATATATATATATATATACTACATTTCTTAAATTCGTAAAGCACTCTTTTCTCAAGGAGTGAACTGGAGTGAACATATCAAGCCCTACCTGCCAACTTTGAAGTGTATTTTATAAACTGTAAGTGATGTTTTAAACTGTAATGGACCAAAACCTTGTCGAGCTATTTCATCGTGAACACTACTATTTTTCATATTTTAGTTTCACATTGAACATTTGTATTACAAGTGACCCTACTTGTTATTGCAACCGAAACATAAAACCTGTCCTGTCGTAACATATATGTTTTTTGTTTTTTGCTGCTGACAACCAGGTTGGTAAACTTTATGTTGACAACTTATAAAAAAAAATAGAGTTCATCATTATTAAAGAGAGTTTTTCGAAGTATTTTTAAACAGATTTGCCTAAAAAGCATTTTCTGCAAGTGCAAAAATATGTCACAAGGGGCATTATTGTTTTTCAGCAAACCGTATAAAGATGATATTCATTCAAAATCATAAGGCCTGGCCGTCAAGGGCATAAGAGGATATCCTACGATCGCTTTATAAGCGGCGAATCTCGTAACCCCCACTATGCCTTGGGACTTGTAAGCAAAAGCCCTTGCGTCCTCATACCAATGGCCTTAACTTAAACTCAAACCTTTACCTGGGGTATTCAAGGTCCAGAGGTCCCAGGTCTACCAGGTGCTTCATGGTTGAGTGGAAAGAGCGACTTGGTCAACCGTGCGCAGTATGTGCGCTGTCATGGAAGAATGGCTACAGAAGCATTATGGCAGCCTTTCTTACCGCCTGGCACAAGTGCTTACGACAAGGGCTGCTTCATGAACTACTGTATCGTATAGGCCGGGGGCTAACGCCTGAGCTCCATCACTGCGGGGCTACTGCACACCGCCGAGATAGCTATGGGTATGGGAAGCCTCTCTCTGCAGGCCATGGTGAAAGCAATGGTACAAAGCGATAGCCCGTAGTCATGGTGATGTACGCAAAAAGGCAGCAAAAAGGGAGCGAAAAGGGAACAGGATAGGACTAGCAATTCCCTTTCCGATGTGGACGCACCATGCGGCGTAAAACGACCTACGGCTCAATGATTGCTAGCCTGAAGAAGATGGGGTCTGGATGTCTTATTAAAGTTATTCTCGGACTCCTCCCATTCCATGCACAGCATGGTACCCCATGTGAGTTTAGTTGGTTCAATTCCAACACACTGATCAACTGAAAGCCCCGGTGGGGTATGGCCTGTGGGGGTTTCCATACTTAAAAAAAAGGCATTAGTTTAACTAAGTACTAGACTGGGTGTTTCAATCCGTTAATATAAAAAGGTATATTTTTTTATTTAAACAATCCCGAGATTATGTATTGCATATTAAAGAAAGCTTTTTATTTATTGTTTCATTAGCTTATTGTAAGTTCCTGAATATACTAAAAGATCCTAAGATTAAGGCATTATAAATAGAAGAACAGAAGTCAAAGTAATGGAGCATATATTTCGTTATTATGAAATTGTATAGAAATAAATCAAATTATATTTTTACACTTTTCAGGTGTAGTATAATTAAAGTTAGTATTTTAATACCAAAAACAAACTTTGTTTTCAGATCAACACCATTCATTATTAGAAATTTGAAATTCCTAATAAGTTTAGAGATATTGTCTTATATGTACCTATATCCATTTCAATAAATAACATGACAATCACAATAAACAACTCCTTTGAGTATAATATAGCACTGTCCCACATGTGGAGGGTCAGTTGAAGAACATACTAGTGTTCTAATATTTACAACAGTTGAATTGAAGCTCATATGAATTTGGATAAAGTGACTCAAGAATTACAAGCTTATGCTAATTTAGAATATTAACATAATAATATATCACATCCTGTGTTTATACTTCACTGACAATGTGCAAAATATAATCTTTTGAAAATTTGTACAAGTGTTCATGGAGACCTTACAGCTCAGTATAAAATTAAAGGAACAATAATTAATATTAATGTAACCTCTATAATGACAGATTTGCTGTTTGTATTACACTACATTTACAGTTTTCTTAACTGTGCAAGATATGTTCAGATATAGTGTAACTCAAACTCAACATGTTATATTTCATTATATTATGTGTTATATGCCATTATTTTATTCATCCTAATGAGGAAATTACGATCTACAAATAAAAAAAAAGAATATGAATATAGGAAATAAATGTTTGTGAAAAGAGGTTGAATGGAAAGAGTACAAGGTTTGTACACTACAGTTGGCCTCGGCTTCCAAGCATTGTTTGCTTAGCCACTTTAAACAGTTCATATACAAAGATATGACAATATGTGTGGGCAGAGTAATGTCATGAATACCTTAATTAAATTTTCTAATAATTATAGGTTTAATTCTATAATGAAAACTACAATGATGTTAAAGGTATAAATCTGTGGCAACCCTTTAAATTAAACTTGCTTCATCACTTGACTTCAATTTATATTATTTATATATATTAAACATTATTATCAAAACATTCAACATATATATTACTTCTAAGCTGCCAGCAATTCAAAGGAGGCTCAATTACATAAAACCTATAAAATTCTCAGCCAACAAATGATATAAAAAAATCTTTGATATGTTCTTGATCCTTAGTTTTTTGGCAAACAAACTATTTAGTATATAATGCCTATGGTGCATAAGCATTAATCTCATTAGCTGCTTGTCATCAATCAAGAGTGTTTTAAAGATAAAGATAATTTTGTATCTAACGACAGAGCATTAACCTGACTTAGCCGTCAAGGTTATATATAATACATTTATTAAATACTAAAACAAGCTACCTAATTACTTTTATAATAATGTTTGTGGTGTTTGCAAGAAAGTCTATTAGTTTTGATGCTATAACAGACGTGGTTATGTCGCGTTAATGATAATTCTGTTAATGTTAAGTCAGTTATCAATCGCAAACATAACTAGGGATTTCGTATCAACGGCGCAGGCGCGAGAGATCATGTAAACTTTTACAACATTTAGGCTGCCTATAATATGTTAAAGGTCAGGTAATCATATTAGATATGTCACAAGCGCGTGAGAGGAAGCTGAATTTAATAATATTGGCGGGCCGGCACGCGTCAAGGACTTACCGCGCTTAGGTCTGTGTCGAAGCTGCGGCGGCCGTCGCTGCTGATAGGTTTCATCAGCTCGGCCACAATTTCCTCCAGCCTTTGAGAGTTCATACTCCACCTTTTCTCGCGTTGGGATAAAAACTGATCCCTGTAAATAGGGTTCTTGTATTGGTAACATAACTTAAAACACGCCAGGAAACACAAGCCAGTGCAGAGCTGTTGCTTCACCAGTGGCGCGAAACTTTCTGTCATCGACCTCTTTTCAATTTTAGCCACAAAATTATAAAATCTCGGTTCTAAACAAACTATAACAATGTTGTGGTTACCTTTGGCTCTCTAACCAGTCGGCGTCCATTTTATAAACATAAAATCGTACAAATAGGAAGAACGTAACAACAACGGTGGCCATTTATTTATGTTTTCAAGGGAGACATTCCATCTTACTGTCAAAGTGAACGCTCGCTGTTCGCTGCATCGGGACCCCACTTAATTCCTTTGCTCTATGGATTACTAAACTAGTTTATATTAAGGAATGAGTAAAAAAATGTTTCTATCCCTCAAAAATTGTTATTAAATAAAATACGACGGTCACAAATAAAGAGATATATTATTTATCAATGTCGAATTTATACTATAAATTGATGATAGCAATAGTTTGGATAACTGATGACAACCAAAGAGTATACAAACAATACGTTATGGTAACACTGATGTTATGGGTCAAAAAGGCATTGAACTGTAAACTGTAAGATTTATTACTTTTTGAAAGAAAACAGTTTTTAATATATAAATAGTGTATTTTTATAAGTGATATGTTAGCAGTTTTACTGAAAATATAATTGTCTATAATTCTATCATTAAATTCCGACTTTACACTTGATCGGATGCCATGGGGATGTCTCGATGCTACTCGTTAATGAAATGCTTGCTGATAATTTTTAACATTATATTTTTGGTAAGTTAATCTAAAAATAATAAATAAGTTAGTTAGCGAGTAATTAATAAATAGGTTAACGAGTTCTGATATATATAGGTTCAATATCCGTATAATGTACGTAAAATGTAAAGGGTATGTTTTGCATCGTATTATAGTTTTGAACCTTTGTCAATAAAATGAGCCCTTAAAGTGTAAGGTCAGATACTCCTTTACTCTCGGTAAAATATTGTAATAATACGGTCTTAACTAATCTATCGAAGTAAAACTCTTTGCTTAAGGAGATCATAATTCTAATACCTATAAACGGGCTTGATCTGCTTAATGTTTACGCGAGGAGATGAGGGAAAAGTAAACAATCCGCGTGAAACATAGCAGAGTCAGCAGCTGTAATCGTCGGGATCGTATGTTGCAGTGCGTGGGCAGCGGGGCATGCGGATTCGCCGCGTGGGCGCTGTGGGACGGGCGCGGCAGCGAGTCGGCGGCCGGGCGCGCAGGTTTGTGCGCGCTGGCGGCGTGGGGCGGCGCGCTGGCGTTGGGTGCGCTCGCCGCCCTGTGCGGTGCCATGCGGGGCTCGGCGGCCATGCTGGCGGCCGCCTTCGCG
This sequence comes from Tyria jacobaeae, assembly GCA_947561695.1. Lineage (NCBI taxonomy): Eukaryota > Metazoa > Arthropoda > Insecta > Lepidoptera > Erebidae > Tyria > Tyria jacobaeae. The sequence goes on along the minus strand of OX387220.1, from coordinate 135,650 downwards.
CTGCTGGCGCTCACGGGGGTAGCCGAGGCGGCGGCCGTGTGGTGGGGCGCTGCGCATCGCCCACAGCTGCAGCGAGCCCTGCGCGACAGTCTCGAACACACCGTACGCCGAGAGTACGGACTAGTGCACTCGCGCACGCAGCTCCTCGACGTCATACAGCAAGGGGTCTGTATCACTTTGTGGAAGACTTCTCAAAACTAACATTCAAAGAGTTGTATAAAATTTGATCTATGGTTTCCACAGTTGGAATGCTGCGGCGCGGAGGGTCCCCGCGACTGGCAGCATTCTGCGTGGGCGCGAGCGCAGCAGGGCGATGGTGAAGAACCTTCGGCGTCTGCCCGGGCCGCGGCCGCGCTGGACCTTTCGGTGGGCGCGCCTGTAGCATACTACTACGTGCCGGCGTCTTGCTGCTTGCACACGGGTGCGGCTTGTGAGGAGGCGCGACGTGTGGTGCTGGGTTCGGGCGGCGGACGCGGGCTGCACGGAGCGGCGTGCGGGCCGCGCGTACTGACGGCGCTGGCGCGGCTGGCGCGTGCTCCGCTGGCGCTGGGCGCTGCACTGCTGGTGGCACACGCGCTGGCGCTGCCACTGGCGCTGGCGCTGTGGCTGCGGGCCCACCCGCACCCCTCCTACAAGGCCTAAGATCACAAAAACACTAAGGGCCAGGCGGAACATTTGCATGGACCTTTTCATGTCATTCAACATTAAATAAATGTATTAAGACTATAGACAGTGCTCCTAAGTAGGTAGTATTTATATGTTAAACATTTATGAGAGGATCACTTTATCGCCTTTAATTGAGAATACATAATTGTTGCTTGAAAAAGTAATATAAAATAATAACTGGAAGAGAAGAAAAGTATCAATGCAAAATGTCACAAAAAGGTCCTGTGAAAAATAAGTAGTTTGTAACTGTAGAGCTTAACCAAATGTGTGTTACTTGTAATATTTATTTGTTATTCATGCTCTATTTAATGAAACCATTGAACTTATACACTGTTCTGGTGCCTTGACATTGATTCCCCATGAACTTAGACTGTTAATATACCCTAATTTCATAAAATCGTTTTTAATAAGATTTTGGCATTTGCATGTGCTTGTTTAAGGTTCCAAGGTTGAGCAAATGAGAAAAGGAACCTGAACAATGGGGTCTTTGTACAGACTGCATTGAATGCAGAAACCCCTCCCTCCAATTCACTAAATAGAGCAAGTACTATACAAGATTCTATTGTATGTACTTTTATATATATATTTATTTATACATTTTTAGCTAGTACTTAGTGTGTTGTATGCGTGTGAACTAATAGCGCCCGTAAGTACAAATACTCAAACAAGCTGTAAAGGATCTCTCCCACTGCCGCCGTGCACCGCACAGCCACCGATATAAGACTTTATGTTGAGACTGATTTTATTTCTTTTGTTAGCTTCTAAGTTGAAACTGAGTACAAATATTTAGGACTCATTTGTTGTATTATTTTCTATGAGTCTATATTATTAATACTAATTATTCCTTTAAATAGTTTTTTAGATATATGTAAGTATGTTGTGCCAGCCGCAGTCGAAACCCATCGCACACCGTTATATAATTGTACCAGCTGTTGTCATTGTACTTAGTGTTACTGTATGCGGTATTTGGCTCTCTAGTACTAGTCGTAATAAACCTACTAATTACTCTGTAGGTTAATACCTAATTATGATTTGAAACAGATATTTAAGTAATAATAGCTATTTATTTGAGTGTTACCTAAAAGCTTAAGTGTTTTTCAGGAGATCAAATGAAAATGTTAGTTTAGTTACGACAAAGGCGAACGTCTTGAGGAACAATACATACCCAATTTTTATAATAGTTAAGCTTTTATGTATTAATATTAAGTAAGCTGTAGGCTCTGCACCACGTTTTTTGATGCTTTAGTACGTTCGGCCGGCTACAAACTTCGTGTGATTGATGCCTCAGCGATATGTTTGTTGGACAATCTCACTTTGACTAGAAACACTGCCATGTTGTCGCTGCCTCGTATCTTTAAGTGTACATGTGAGGTGTAAATGTACCAAACATTGAAGTACAAAAGTAGAATCTGAAATATGTGATTGTATGCAAGAGTGACCGATTTTCAGTGAGTAGGGCGAGGCGGCGGTAGCGATGGGTCGTAACACCCATTAGGCCATTACAGATACCTGAATTTATGTAAACACTAATAAATGTGTTATTGTGTATTTTGTGTTTTATTTGTAAGTACCTAAAAAGGGCACCGACCTTTGTCACCCCTATTTATATATATTTGAGGTCTGGAACTTCATCTTGATGATTTTTTTGTAACTATATAACTTCGTGTAATTAAAGTGAAGGATTTTTTATACGAAACTAGCGGACCCGACAGACGTTGTCCTGCATGATATTTCAAGCGATTAGGATCAATATAGATAAATAACCTAGATACCGACTGCAGCGCCATCTGCCGGGCTGATTTGTGAATCTAAACCATTCCCAGATCCCCTTGAACACACACAAAAAATTTCATCAAAATCCGTCCAGTCGTTTGAGAGAAGTTCAGTGACATACACACTCACAGAATTATATACAGTCGTGGTCAACTAATTAAGGACATTCAAGATAGTGGACAGCAATAACCGGCTATGTACATATAAATATAAAACCCTGTTGATTTCTCAGTAACTATTATTTGCATAATTTGATCCGATTATTATACTATAAATGGCTGTAAATAAAAGATTAAATAAATATAAAAAAGTGTTTAATATCAAAGGTTAACCATGTATTCAATTTAAGGTACAATTCTGTAGCTGGACATTTAATTAAGAACAGTAAAGTAAAATGAAAAATAGAGTTAAACAGAACTAATAATCTGCAGTATTTTAATTTCTTTAACAACTTCATTTTATTACGGGTAAAATCAGTACCCAGTAGCAAAACCTTTGTTAGTAATTACCGCTTGACACCGATGTGGCATAGACATTATCAGTTTCTGACATATTTCAACAGGAATGTTTGCCCATGCCTCACAAAAAGCTTCATTAAGTTCATCTAAAGTTGTGGTACGATAAATGGCAACTTTTTTCTTAATTTCGTGCCAAAGGTGCTCGATTGGGTTGAGGTCGGGGCTATTTGCTGGCCAATCTAGCACTGATACCGACTGTCTGTTAAGAAACGACTTGACTGAACGGGCTGTATGTTTTGGGTCGTTATCATGCTGAAAAGTCCATATAATAGGAAGATGTTCCTCAGCATAGGGAAGCATAGTTTCTTCTAATATTGCCTTGTATTGATGTTGGTCTAAGTTACCCTGAACTTTCCTCACAGGTCCCACTCCACGTCCAGAAAATGATCCCCACATTTTAATGTTTCCTCCGCCATGTTTCACCTGCTTTTTTGTGAATCTTGGATTCATTTCCGCTTTTACAGGACGCCGTACGTATTGCCTTCCATCTGAAGAAATCAAATTAACCTTGGTCTCGTCAGAGAATAATACATGTTGCCATTGGTCGTAGGTCCAATGTCCATATTTACGTGCAAACGCCAAACGTGCATTTCTATGCTCTTTCTTTAACAACGGTACTTTGCGAGCCACTCTTCCGAACAACCCTGCTTCTACCAGACGTCGTCGAACTGTCCTCGCTGATACACTGACTCTTTCGTCTGCCCCAAACACTTCATGTTTAATTAAAATAGAGCCTAGAAACGGATTCTTAGCTAACCTGGTTATCATTCTATCTTCTTGCGGAGTTGTTTTTCTCGATCTTTTTTTTCTGGGCACATTTAAAGTTGTGTTATTGCGCCTGAAATGTTGCACTGCATTGCATACCATAGTTTTTGAACAATTTAAATATCCTGCTATCCTTCGGTATGACCAACCACGCTCGACAAACTTCATGATAATTTTTCGTAGTGTTGCATCGCAACTTTTATTTTTGCCCATTGTTCTTCAAAATAACTCTCAAAACTTGAAATTACAAATCTAGATTGCCGCCAAAACTACCACAAAGAATAGGAGAAGAAAGAAAATAATAATTGAGATTCAGATTTTGAAACTAGAACGCAATATCTCAGTGTCCCTAATTAAATGGCCAGCCAGCATTCTTTGAACAAATAGCACTGTGATCATCTATCAGCTATACTGTAAAGAGGTTTAATGTTTAAGAAGTTGTTATTGTTTGTATAATTAGGCACATAAATGACTAATTATACTTACATGTAAAAGATGTGGAATATTGTTTAGACTCGTTGGAAAATAAAAAATAAATTCACAATTTGGATTAACTAGAGAGTGTCCCTAATTAGTTGACCACGACTGTATATAAAGATTACTAGGACTATGGATAGAGTAATGTAAATGAGAAAGTAGACATCTGTTTAATTTCCCATGAAAAGAAATCCCATTACAGTATATGATGAGCTGAAAGTGTAAGTTTAATACCCGCATTTAGTTCGGTAGCAGGCAGCACCCAATCATTTTCTTTCGATTTATAATTTGAAAATGGGTGTCGCTGCTTATTCTATTGTAGACTGGTGTCCCGGCAAACAGAGCAAAGATTTTAGTAATATAACAGTACATAGGTACCTATTGTTTTCAGGTTATCCTATGATATATCAAATAGTATAAGTACAACCATTTGAATGCAGTGATTGCCAGTTTATTACTCCTTATTTTTAGAATATATATGTATATATACATATATATATATATACACTTGTAATTTCCTTTATTTTTATACCATACTAGTTAGGTTTGTTAAAAAAGCAAATTTATGTCTTACAATTTAGCGCCAAAATTCGCCATTATGTTCCTTTTTGTTTGGTTAGTGATCATATCATAAAATATTTACATCATTTACTGTTAGAGTTGCTTATGTCGTTTTGTATTTGTGATGTATCATAGCGGTGGATAATCTTAAAAGTGTCCCCTAATGTACATACATACACTCATGAAGTCACGGCTGTATTCCCCAAAGGGGACTTATAATTTTGTCTCATGTACGTAATAGTGGGCGAAACCTATTGCTCTCATCTGGGCAATTTGGTAATTACCTAGGGAAATTGGGAGTGGGGAAGAGAAGTTTTTGCTTATAATCCCTATTGGGGAGTGCAAGCAATAGCTCAAGAAGTCGAGATCGCATACCTATAACTCAAACTGGCTGGTGCCGGTAAGTAGCATAGCAAATAAAACTGCCGTGAAATATCGCTAGGACATCTTAGACAGGCCCCTTTGTCATTTAAAATTTGTACTAAACTTTCTATATGATGCAGATCCTAAATTACGGCCAAACCTGGATTGGGAATCGTCCCAACGACATGGTCAATGTTATTTAACTATGTCATGACACAACCATTTCATAAAAGCTCAAAGCAACTTTCCTCACATCGATAATGTGCATGTAGTAATCAATTAATATCTGCTATTTTTCACTGTGTTTATCTTATGAGAAATTAATTTTAGTTTATATAATTTAATTTTAATTTTATTGAATGTAATCATTTCAACATCCGTATGAGTAATATTATTATTGTTATTAATACAGCATATGACTGAGCCTCTTAAATTATTTCACTGTCGGGGCGTGTCAGTGGGGCAACAATACTGAAGAAGATTTTACATTAACGTTTTTTATTTATTATATATGTATGTAATTGTTACATTAAAACTAAAAAAATATGATTTGACATTACTTAGGTTATGTCATGCTTAGCTAATACTATACAAAAATGTAACGAGCATACATTACATACATACATACATACATTACATAACATATGCTCACGCCTTATTCCCGTCCAGGGTAGGCAAAGACGGTAGATCGTCATTTGCCACGAACATACCACGTAGGTTTTTTGTCCACTGTGTGTTAAATAATTTTGGCCTCCACCCTCAACTGATGCATTGTTACTATTGGATAGATAATACCAAACAACAATAATCCACTTAGAAAGGGGTACCTAGCTATCCTCATGAAGTCATTGCGACCATACCTAGAAGCATTGAATAATAGCAGGTAGAATATGTACCTACTCACGCGGTTTCAAATGATAATAATGCAGGTGGCAAAAATTATTTATTACTACTTCAGTTCATATTTATAATTTCTTATAGTACGTACTAATAAGTAATACTACTAATTGAAGTAACAATATAATATAATCACGAAATATATCAGTAACCATACAAAAGTTTGAACGCCTGCCGTGCACGGGCAGACTTATTAAGTAAGTGTCTTTGGAAGAAACGTTAAGTATTATGCCCTCTTCAATACCTAATAGGATTGATTTTAACGTCTCTGCATTACTCCGAAAAAACATTAAAAAACAAATTTTCTCCATACAAAAAATATTACAATATTTTTTTTCTTGGAAACTGGTAGGTATATCAAAAAAGGTAATTGCATATTAAAAGTGGTTTAGAATTAACTAAATACCTTGTTTTCAAAAATTCAGCGTGATATTCGGACTTTGACCCCTATGTCCCTCATTTTGTAAACTCGACCAGTGTGCGGCGCCACATATAGATTTTTTTAACTACGCCAAGTGCTTACCTTAACACCTATTATAAGGGCCAAGTTTTATTCTTAAAAAAAATATATATCCTGACTTAAATATTACTGTTTTAAATGTGCAACTTATATTTATAAAGTTTAATTCCTATCATTAGATGTTTATGGACTCTCTGTCGCGTATATTCAACGCAGGTTCCGCCAATGTCAATTATTTTAAGAGAACAAAGCAGTATATCTACAAAACCTACCATAGGTACCTGTGTAGGAAACACAACGCATTTTTAAGGTGCTATAGATTATATTGAGTTGCTATAGGGACTCAAATTTTGCCCTTTATTATAGGTGTTAAGGTAAGTACCTAACGCAGTAAAAAAAACTAGGTTTATTATTCTGATTTGACTTGACAGTCACATAGCCTGTTATCCAGAGACACACACTATCAAATACGTCTATGTCGCATTTGCCATGTGCTCTCACAATAACAAATAAAAAAGTAGGTCAGAATCAATAAAAACTCGTTAACAGACAAATACTCGATTGCAGTGCGCGACATTCGGCCACAGTACGTTCGGTGTGATCCGTTCCTTTGAACAATTAGTAAATTATATATGACGGAAGATTCCTAAGGAAACGGTGCTTATACGTAGAATATATTCAGTATTATTTAATAATCCATTGTGCAGGCATGGAACTCGTAAGGAATAGTTCATCCTGCAGTCAAATAAACCCACTCACCTTCAGATTCGCAGAAGTTAGTGGTGGTATGTTATTGTGTATTGACCGTTATTATAAATTAATTGTCGCCTGCCGTCTTTCCGGACCGATACGACCTTCAAACCTTCAAGAAAAGAGCGTACTCCTACCTAAAAGGCCGGCAACGCACTTGTGATTCTTGAGTTGCGGGTGTCCATGGGTGGCGGTAGTCAATTACCATCAGGTGACCCGTCTGCTCGTTTGCCCCCTATCGCATAAGAAAAATGTACTGTTGCCACTGTAATTACTAGGTGGAAGTCACCAATGCCAAAATTCTAGGAGGCAAGCCTACTGCCGCCAACCGGACACTTTAGAAATTAAAGACGGTATATGGTCAGATAAGTTATTTAAAATATTAACTATAAACATTAGGCGTGTGGGTCTCGGTAGAGTAGCATAGCCTAAGGAACATAAGAATACTTAGGGATCGGAATGTTTTCTATCAGACAGTATAGATACAGTCATACAGTGCCCGGGGGACGGCAATAGGCTTGCCCCCTATTACGTTAGTGGGACCAAGCACAAATTGGCAAAAAATGGGTGTTTAAAACACCTCTGGGGACATAGGCGAGAGCGTACGTATGTGTCTAGCATTAACTGTTAAATCACTGGACAACCATTATGTAGTCAAGAACACAACAAGTCCATCGAGTTGTCATCTACTGCTGATAACTATATCAGCTATGTAAATCATCTAATACTAATAACAACTTATATATAACTATGTCACCACACTGTATCAGAAATATCTGAACATCACTCAACATTGCATAACTTGTAGCATGATTCAATGTTTAAAAACGTCCCCGTCCCTGCCCGTCCCCACTGCCAGTCCCCTGACAGCCCCGTCCTTTTAACGTACTCATTTCTTGAGCAGTAAACTTTAATGAACAATTCAGATGTTTATATTAGAATTGTCAGGAAGAGGTTGTTGGTGCTTCGTCCCACTCGTCAACGACATGTAATTGTCCTTCATTGCTATCTTAAGAGTAGATAATTGACGGCACTCCACAGACTCATAGAGGCTTGTGTTCGCGCCGCGCCCGCTCTGCACCGGAGGCGTGCCCTCGGTGACCGATTAAATACTAGCTCTAACGATCACCTATTAAATGCAATCAATGGGCGAAATGGGACATGATCTGTACACAATAAATTACACAATCTAGAAGCTCACAGTTCTAATATTCAACATACCTAGTAACAAAGTATAGATAATTTCTTGTCGTACATAACCACATTCTTTTGTTTATTCTTAAGTCAACGATATACCTGAAATGCCAGTGCAATCCAATAACATGCTGTAATGAAAAAGTATATACATATATTGACTGTACTTGGAATATCTTAGTGTAATACTCGTAGTACAAGGGTACAAAATTACAAGTATGATTAAAGAGCATTGTTCTTTTCATGATCCTGTCGTCTTCATGACTCGGCCTACCCACTCTCTCTTCTTACACTTCTACTCTGTCTACATATTAAATGTGCATTATATATAATCCGTAAGGCTATCTTTATTGAACATCTGACTTAGGGTTATATATGTACATATATTATGTACTAGTTAGTCTGATGACTATTGACATGAGTGTACAACGAAGCTCTATCTATCGTTATATAATATATGTATATAAGTAAGCCACCTTTCATGTCATGGGAGAATCGTAGTCTTAGGCTTAATTAGGACTTTGGACAGGTTCAAAAATCGATTACAAAAATAAATGTATTTTAAAATAAATTATAATCACAAAAGAACTACGAAACATTAAGTAGTAAACATTTTTAATTGTAAGAAAGCAGTTAAAATAAAAGACGTGTCTAAATAATGCTGCAATTTTGTCATTAGATTTTATACAGAATACCAATAGGCCTTGTAAATTTTTTAAATATTCTGTTCTTACTTTTGCGAAATAAAAATCCCACAAAAACCTTCTACTGTAAATACTGTGTTATGTTAGCAGTGACACCTGGAGATGGTATACCTTCAAAAACACTTATAAAATGAATAGCAAAAGAGTCTTTGAAGCGTTTCATGATTTTCTTGTTGAAAATATCAGACACCAGTGCTGCCAAAGCGGAAAAAAACGTTCATCAACATTTATAAACCTTAATAATGTAGCCGAAGAACGACACAAAGAAATGAGAATAAAAGAGATTTTTTATTTAGTTATATGATAGCTATAAAAATATAAACAAGTAAATAAATAATAACCTTTTGGAAAGTGGTGATTACGAGTCGAGGTACGAGTTTAAAACAGGCTGAACTTTTAGGGATAGAATATATTTTTTTACAATTAGCGGTGGAACAACACCTACTGAGTAAAACTCTTAGATTATATAAAATATCTATCTACTTTTGTGTACATCCTTTTCTCAAATAATATTAGTTTTAGTAAAAAAAAACAGCTTTTACGTTTTCTTTAACTCCTATAAAAGTTTCTTTGTTATTTTTTACAAAAAGATATCAGCACGTTCAAATTCTTTTTCCTGTTTGTTTCTCTGTATTTTAATCTTCTATCTAATCTATTCAAATAATTGACACCATGCTATCTGAGTCTGTATACCATTACAAACTTGATGAGCAGCACCATTTTACAATAATTATATATCAACTCATTAAATTTAATTATAAATAAAAATTGCTAGTAAATGCGTGTTGTTCAGTTTGGTTTTTCAAAGGTCAATATGATTATTTCAATAAGATTATCAATGACCCCCGCTCTTGCGAACATTGCTTTTGATTGTATTATCTTGTTTTGTATGTATTTTGGATTCGGGCTGAACAGAATAGGCCGTGACGATGCAAAGGAGGAAGCACCGATCGCGAATAATTAAGAGACCAGAAGTCAAAGGAGCGTGCTGCTGGGCCGAACAGCCTGATGTACATCTCGCGCCGCGCGCCTACACTACACCACTGTTGAGGTGGGCATCATGAGGTAAGTCAGACAGTAGTTTGAGTATTTAAAATAGTGAAATTATTATGCTTATGTACTAAAAGCGTTTTAAAACTATTAAAAGTTTATAGCGGCGCTAGTGAATCACTGCATGCTACAATTCTTAGTTTTGTGGAATATAGTACAATTTAAAAGCACGTTTACTAGCCTTGATATATGTATATATTTTAGAGTTACTTTGTAAGCAGTATTAAGAAGCATGTATTCCCACCATAATTTTTGTTCAATATTACTTGCATTTTAAAATTATTAAAAACTGATATAATTTGACTGTGTTTTAGAGCCCGTTTTCGTCTCCTTTGTATAATATTTGATGGTATCTATGTATGTATATATATCACTACTTAAACCATAGCTTATTATTGATTCTTCTAATAATACATATAACATTCTAAGGATTTTATATTGTAACTTGTATTTAATAATGGAAATTTAGCACGGAACGCTCTTAGTTTATTATAAACGTGTTCTACTTGTGGCTTCTGTCTATTCCAAGACTTATTGTTAGTTAGATATGTATGTACATATGTATGTAGGTTTACAATTTCTAGTGGTATACATGAACATGTGGCTGTGGATTGAGCATGCTACATTTATGATAATGAGTGACTATTATAGGGTCGAAACTGAATATAATGTACTGGGATCAAATATGTAGTAGTTTAGTTTTAGTTGAAGTACCTAATGATCAACCCCATATCGTGCGCATTTGCACATTATAAATGACTGTGCATCATTGTTTGGGCCTCGTGGTAGTCCCTACCATATGTCACTATATACATATGTGTCATCGAAAAAGTGGTATACGGAACCATCTGTGAATATACTACACATACTCTTAACATAGATCAGGTATTATTCTACAGATGCCAGATTTGACATCAATCTAATGAGACCATAATTTTCGTATTTTTATTGTAGTCACGGAACCACTCGAGCATAGGACCTTGTTTTTCAATTTGTTCTAACTTGGTATTAAGTGTGTCAATATTCAAAACGTCAAAGGTTTTAGTAAATTCAATAAATACTATTAATACTACTAGCGCCTGCTCTTTGTTATTTAAGTGGTGGTTGACCTCATTGACAAATATAGCTGGTAGGTGAGAAGTATTTCGTCCTCTTTGAAAACTATAATGATTGTGATGTAAAAGATTATTTCTTGTCAAAATGTTATTTATTTCACTTCCAAAGTACCTCTCAATAATCTTGCGCGTTCTACACAACATTGTTGTAGGCCTAGTATCAACCTCCGTGTAACAACTATTTTTATGTATGGGTCTAAATATGTCTATCTGTATTTGCTTTCGGTAATGCGACGTGGATATACATATATGTATTAATTAAGTGTGTAATTTCGTGGATAATCTGCTGACTCCCATATAATAAATCTTTAAACTGTATATTGTCATAACCGGTAATCTTTTTTTTTGTTAATATTTTGAAAAATTTCGCATATGACATCGTTTGTTGCTTTTTTAAGTTTTTTTAATTTGTTGATTAATACACGGTTGGTCTATTAACTTTATTTTATAACTTGTGTTGATATTTTTATTTTTATTTTTTTCAAATCCATATGAAAAATTGTAAAAAATTGATTTTATATAACATTATAACATAACATTATATCTTATATTTTATATAACCTGCAAGACATTTTGGACGAAAACTTTTCGAAAACAATTCGATCTCTCAAAGACATATTAGCAAATAACGTGAATTATGTTATATATATTTTTTATACTATAATACGCAAACGAGCAGACGGGTCACCTGATGGTAAGTGACTACCGCCACCCATGGACACCATGCAACTCAAGAGTCACAAGTGCGTTGCCGGCCTGTTAGGTAGGAGTACGCTCTTTTATTGAAGGTTTGAAGGTCGTATCGGTCCGGAAATACGTCAGGCGAGAATTTGTTCCATTGGCTGGTGTTCCAGGCAATAAGTTTCTGGAGCAGCGCACAGTGGTGGAGTGCCAATCGTCCAGGTGATGGGGCTGGATATTTTGTCGCGTAGGACGATGGCTGAAACCTGCAGCCGGTATAAGTCCGAACAACTCCTCTGAACACTCCCCATGATACAAGCGATAGAGGATGCAGAGTGAAGCTACATCTCTACGCAACGCCAAGGTGTCAAGCCGATCAGAAATATCTTGGCAGTCGATGATGCGAGTCGCTCTCCGTTGAATGCGGTCAAGAGGGAGAAGCTGGTACTGGGGTGCACCTGCGTAGAGATGAGAACAGTATTCCATGTGCGGCCGAACCTGCGCCTTATAAAGTTGCAGGCGGGGGGCCGGAGTGAAATACTGTCTCTATCTGTTTAGCACACTAAGCTTCTCCGAGGCTAATTTGGCTTTCTCCTCTAAGTGACCGCGAAACTGGACTTCGCTTGATATATCGACGCCAAGGATTCCGATACTGGCTGATGCAGTTAGGGACTTCCCTAACTGCATCAGCCAGTATCGGAAGGCTCTCAAAGCGAGGTGATACGACCAATGGCATCTTTTTAGCGGTGAACGCGCAAACCTGTGTCTTCGTGGGGTTAAACTGGACTGGGTTAAGTCGAACCCAATCTAAAACTTTTAATAAAGAAGTTTCGATTTCAGACACAAGTTTGGATCGGCTCTCGATGACGTGTAGGTTTACGTACATTAAGGTATTTACCTATGGTCCCGTGCAACCTGAAAATAAATTATATTATTATTATTACTTAATACACGCAGTGTCTTGCGAGGTTAAACAGCCCCCCCTCACGTCGTTGGTCCCCGGCGTAGTGGGTTGTGGCTCAATGCGCGGCAATCAGTTGGATCTGCCAATGTGGAAAGGGCGATAAAAAGCCCAATTCGTGAGGGAAAAAGACCCGTCAGTGGTCAATCCAAACGTGTAGGTTTACGTACATTAAGGTATTTACCTATGGTCCCGTGCAACCTGAAAATAAATTATATTATTATTATTACTTATACATATTAAATAACATACATTACATTTTTAAATATAACTATTAGTATATGAAAACAAAATATATTTAAAATATAAAAATAGGAGACCAAGACACCGGGGCCTACCTCCTGACAATGCGGGCCGTGTGGAGGAGATCTGCCTCCTTCTTTTTGTTATTACTGTTATAGTCCTGTTCTGGAAAGCGCTTAAGGCAGAGCGGCATCCCGTGTTTGGTTGATAGCTGAGCTTGGTATTATAGGAAATATAATTATTATGAACTGGAACCGTGTGCACACTAGCATCACTCTAATCAAACTGGTTTGTCAGTATTAGGTACAAGTCGGCAAAGATTCATGGCCGCGATGTCGACAGCCACGGTGATAATTTGTTGTTCGCAACGTATATACATTATGTACCACAACAGAAGTAGATACTTCGATCTCGGTGTATCGTGCACCCGGTGTACCGACATACTACATAACATTGATGTTAAACGCCCACAAAACCCTTTACATGTTATTTTATTGCTAGATTCCATTAGTTAGACGAAGGACGCACTACAACTGTTTTCCATACATAACATACAATAACGCCTGTATCCCCAAAGAAGTAATTCAATTTAAATTCAATTCAATTCAAATTCTTTATTCCGAGTGTTTAGCCATGTCGCTGTCGCAATGTAATATTTTACAATTTATTTTCTTGCAAATTAGTTACATTATATTTAAGCTCTTACATAGGTACTTACATTAATTCACTCATAGTCAAGTCATTTTATTTCACTATAAATGAATGAAGTAAACAGACTGAGGTGTAAAGCCCACATTTTACAAACCAATGCATTTACATAATAGGGGCAAGCCTATTGACGCTAAGCGGGCACTTTGAGTAATTAAAGGTAGACAGTTAAAATTGAGAGCAGGCATATTGAAAAGGTCATGTACGTAAAAAGGAAATTCGATGGAGGAATTGATTTTGCTTATTCCGCTCTATTCTTCTATTATTCCAGTGCACGGAGAACTTGAGTAGCTCATCGTCTCAAATCTGTAACCCGATCTGGGCGTTACGTCGCTGCGTCGCCGGGAAGCCCTATCATATAAAACCCAAAACTATTTTTAAATTTGTATCTATTCTCTCAGTTTTGTAGATTTATTACCATATAAATATTTATTGAATTACCTTTTGTGCGTCAACCATCTACTGTGTTTGAAATACTAACCAGGTACAAGGTACAAAGCGCAGTGGGAGCAAGTACCTACTGCGAATCCTCATTATCGTTATCTTGTGTTTCATTGTTTTGTTATGTTATTACTTATTAGCTATATGTACCTAACATATATGTGAATATGTGTGTGTAAGTACAAATTAATAATTGTACACAGGTTTATTTTTTGTTTTTACTTTTGTTATATTTTTACTGCTGGTGGACTCAACTACCGATTTTGATGAAATAAAAACTGAATCACTTTCTTTAATTTTAATTCAATTATATTTCTTACAAAAATGTTACACTTGCGTGGGTTTCCCAATCCGAAGTTTGAGCTCAGAGACTTGTGTAAGATGTTGGAACGGAATGAAAGTTGAAGAAGCGAGAAAGGTATGTCAGAATCGTAGCAAATGGCAGGTAGTAGTCTCTACCCATATGGGAAAGAGGCGTGATATTAAGTATGTATGTAAGTTGTTGTGACTGTTATGAGATTGTATGTGCAAATTTTATATTTTGCTGGTAATGATATTTTTTGCCTTTTTAGGGTTCCGAACCCAACGGGTAAAACGGGACCCTACTACTAAGACTCCGCTGTCCTTCCGTCCGTCCGTCTGTCACCAGACTGTATCCCATGAACCGTGATAGTTAGACAGTTGACATTTTTACAGATGATGTATTTCTGTTGTCGCTATAACAACAAATACTAAAAAACAGAATAAAATAAATATTTAAGGGGGCTCCCATACAACAAACGTGATTTTTTTGCTCGATTTTGTTCGATATTGATAAAGGCAAAGGCTTAAAATATTCACAGAATATTTAGTTATATATTTATTTTAAAAAGAAATAATTAAATTAAAATAAAATTAATATTCAAGGTGAGTTTATCTGATCTTTAAGTGTAAGGCACATGTAAATTGATCACATGTAATAGATTAGTATCTTTTAACAAAAGTTCGTTTATGAATGTATGAATTTCGGAGATCTAGCTCTAGGAGACGTCTCAACCTTTACATTGTTACACTAGCCGTTTTCCGCAGTTTAGCTTGCGTTTATGGTCACTGCGCCGCTCCCAGGTATTGTGGTGTATTTTTTATAGCCTCAAAAATACTCTATTATTTAAATAATATATTTTCTTTTCATCCAAATAAATCCGACTGGAAGTGCGAGACATTGGCGCTATTATACAATAAAATAAAAGAACTCCTCCTCCTCAGATTATTTATCTTTATAATCGTCAAGTGCTCGCACTCGCGCATGAACTTTATAATAGTACAAGTTTGTGTAAGAACCCTTTAATATCATTTTATTATTTGCTGTAAAGATATTGATTTGATGAGTTCCCATAATTTATAAGATACCTATCCTAAAAGGAAAATTAGGTACCTCCGGAACACATCACTAGGTTGTTTTACTGGAATGCGAGTGAATGAGTGAATAGCGAGGTGGTCCGGGTCCGCCCGGCCACCCGGCACTAGGGCGCGGCGCGCGGCGGGCCGCTCGGCTCCTCGCGCCACTCGGCGCTCGGTGCCGTCAGTCAGTGCCTTACGAGGCACGTCCGCGAGTACGCGTGTTCCGCGCGTCACCCTCCCGCTTTCGCCCGATATGTAGTGTAGTGCCGATCAAGCTTTAGGATACGTAGACTGCAACACCACCACGACTTGATGCTTGCATGACGATCGCTGAACAACGACCATCTTCTGTTATCTACCTCGAGACGAACGCCCCGCTGCAACATGGGCTGCACCAGAGGACTCTGCACCGCGGAGAAGATATTCATCTTCATCAACATCGCCTTTGCGGTCAGTACTACATTAATTACTTCACTTTAATAACACAAGAACAAGTAGCTGTGCTGCCTTTTTTAAAGATTCTCCTAATATAATATACGACAATGACACATTTTTGGAAAAATACTAATGAACTCAGTTTTATTATTAATCTTTAGAAGTTAGCAAATGCAACTGCTAATTTTAAAGCAGCGTTTCAAAATATAATGCAAAAACATAGAGTGCTCTTACTTAGCCACAGGCCGTTTACCTCACCAGACACCTACGTAATACTGTACAGTGTACTGCTACTATTAAATAATAATATCCTGACTAACCTCAGGACCGGTTATGTATGACGCCCGTGTGCCCATCTCCTATAACAGTAAAGAATGCGCGTTGTAAACAATGCGAGCCGCCCCTCGCTCGTCTCGCTCGCCACTACACGCGGAACGCAACACCTTTTGAGACCGAAGTGCAACAAAAAAGTTTATCAACATGGGGCTTCCAAACTAAATATTTACCTGCAATCGTTGATTGGGCACCTTCCGAACTATGATTAACTTTCACATTCTTTACTTAATACCTACCTAGGTACTTATTCAATAATTGTATAGTGTACAAAATCATTATCCTAATGAGGGCTTCAACTTATAATGGCTTGTAAAGAATAAAAACTCATTGAATCACATAGTGTAGAATTGTTGATGAGCGTCTTAGTTATTTTAGACTTACTTTGCGAATTGAATTAAATTGAACAAAAGTTTTAAAGTTATGGAAAATGGATGTACCTACAACTTTATTTTCTATCAAAAAATGTCATTACGGTCATATTGGCGGGGGCCATATAACCAAAATCGATAGGATTCGAAATTAGGTATTACATTCATGTAATTATGAAACTGAGTAAAAGTAAGGCACGTCACGTATAATATAATGCGGCCTTTATAATTATAATGCGGCCGTAAACGAGTAAGATGCTTAGACGCGATTAATGGCTTTCTGTAGTGATGGCTGAGATCTGGAAGGCTGCTCTCCAGTAGAGTACCGATATACCAAGTGTCGTGGAGCTAAGTGTTAACAGAGTCTCTAAACTCACGCGTTGAATGTTCATATAAATGGTTACATTTATTATCTGTTTACTATCACTACCTATCTGTTTACAATATATTCGTTGCGCTTAAGGAAAATTTAGTATCGACTATAATAGTTTTATATCAGTGTCGAATAAAAAATGCTTACTAAATCAATGCCATTACTTTAAAGCTCATTAAGTTATTTGAGAGGTAAACACAGGAAAAAGTTCAAGTCAGTAACAAACGCCAATTTAATAACTGAGGCAGATCAAAGTGCTTTCTTGAGCTTGGTGATGATCAAATTATTGAACTGGTTCATTGCCATGTTCGCGTTGGGGCAAGGAGCTCAATTCTACGACTCATCATAAGGTGTCCACCGCGTGTGTGTGGCGTGTTTACAATTTTATTGCTGTTTACTGCGAAGCGTACCATATTCATTCACACAAACATTATTCCTCATGGATTGTTTTACGTAAAGTGCGGTCAGGTGCTTCGTCAGCGATGTCATTATAAATTCAGAGAGTATTTATTACCACCGGAATAACTAATGGATTTGTCTACCTGAAGGATATTTTAAAATGTAGTAGCGGACTAGTAGAAAGAGACTTTTTTTGTAAAGGGCTAGTCGGCTTCCATCTCCGGACATATGTTGCTGTTACAAGACGTATCGGATAGGTTCCGACATTGGGCCCTTTAAAGTTTGAATAACCAGTGATAATGCTTATCAAAAGTAACCATTTAGCCACTTGGTTATGTTTAATGATGTACGCGCCACGGTTGCTCGACAGGTCAATGTGTGTCAGCCCAATATGCATTTTAATCAATAAAGTGATAAGTAATTTGCTTTGCATCCCTGGCGCATGCGTTTGGTAATAGATTATAGATTCACATTTAATTTCCCGATTTTAAATTGACATATTGCTTTTGTAACTTCAGTCTATAACACAGAACAAGCCCAGCTATAAGGTCTGTTTACACTTCACAATCTTTTTTCACTCTGTTCTACTAGTGTATAAAAGCCCTGCAAGCTAGCTGTGTCTCACTTACAAGCGCACATGATTTAGGAACGGCCCAAAGGTTTATCGTATTTAACCCTGTCCCGGGGGTATAAATAAGTTAAGTTCTTTGATATCGCAATTCATTTTATGCTACTGTTATTTATGTTAGTCATCAAGCACACTGATTGGGCTTGCACTACGTATAGGTACCTCGATTTCACAGCACCTGTAGCTGCTGTTTAGCTGTCGACACAAAAGGAACTTGCCGTTCAGAAATATTCTATACTATGTGTTGCTATTTTAAACCGTACAATTTTTTGAAGATATACGAGGCAAACCAGATCATTCTTTGTGCAAAATTTCATTCAGGTCCTATCAGCCTTTTTCGCCGGCTTTTGGCATCTGGGCTCTTTGTCTTACTATATGAATATGCATTCTGGGTTCCTTGTATTACAAAGACATATTATCTCTTTAAAAATAACAGTACCAGATAACGCTTAGGGTACACTTAACCTACTTACACAATGCTGTACCCGCACGTCGTTGATTTTAACACCATTAAGAAGTATACTCTACCAAAGATTAGCAAATTACCATTCCCAGTCATGCAAAATTTCTCCACAATTAAATTCCTTCCTAGACTTACAACTCTTGCAAGACATGGCGTTATAACCGAAACTTAGCTCCGTTTGGTGCACTTGAACTACTGGGAAATAATTAACTTCATAAATAAATAAAAATACGAACATAAAATGGTAGTTGATTGTTATACGAAGATACTAAAGGAAACCGTTTCAATATCTCCTCCTCCTCCTCAAAAGTAAGACTTCCGCAATCGAGCACCTTCAATGGGTCTTGGTGGCTTTTGAATGAGCGGCGAACACTTTGTACAAGATAAACTTATAAAAAACCTATGATGGCGACCTAAGGTTTCTTTAACAATGTATCTGTTCTTTGAATTTTCCTCTACGGTTTATTTCTCGACGTCCTCGTGAAAATTTTCAGAATTATGTGACCTTCAAACCTTCAAGAAGAGAGCGGTGGTAGTCACTTACCATCAGGTGACCCGTCTGCTCGTTTGCCCCCTATCGCATAAAAAAAAAAAAAACCTACAATTCATAAAGCTGTCATCAATCCACTTGTAACTAACACGCAATTCGATGCGACATCGCACTTCATGACTATTATCGCAAATAAATCCTGATTTGTAATATACTTATCACTAAATAATTAACAATAAGTAAGTACCCCTTTAACAGACACTGTCTATGGTGCTAGGAAACTATAATAAATTATACTCGTATGTGCGAATGTCTATTGTAGTTTAGTATTTAAATTTATATTGTGGTAGGAGAAAAGAGTTTGGGCCCTGTCAGGGAGCGAAGAACGTCTAACAGCACAAGCTGAGGCCGATCACGAATATTATTTGTTCAATACTTGACTATTTATCAATCGATATTGCTCAAGGTGACCTTGGTCGTCGATGAACAAATTGTCGGACTGTTTAGCAGTACTAGAGGTCAGTACACTCGAACTCAATATTTAAACTAAGGCGTAATAATGTTTGTAGCAAATTTTCGATATTCAGTGCTGCTCTGCAAGTTGAGAACTCAGCAGCTGCTTCACGCTTCATAAATTCCCGGTGGTAACTTCAGGGGCACATGTCAAGTCAAGGGTTTTCATGGAAACAAAATAAAAATGTATGAAAAGGATATAGTTCCTTCGTTGGTCACTTTCTATGTTACGTAGGAGGTACAGTGATGGTAGGTACCTACATACGAGTATCTTATGTGTTAAGAACCTGCTCCTATAGGTCACCAAATCTAACATTGTAGCTCCGAAACGTACCTACCTACCTACCTAATGAATAGTGTTAGAAATATAAGTTTTATTTATTTATATAAACTTTAAATACGCTTTATAGTGTAATAAGTATGTAAAAAATTTAGTAAAATGTTAACAATGATAGTACAAATTAGTTTTGAGCTTTTTAAATTTAAACATCGATATTGCGACACCATTTGCTTTATTTTGCTTTGTAAATCTAATTATTTTTTATATAGTATTTTACATATGTTTTGAAACGGTTTTTACAATAACTTAGAATAACTTGGAACAGTGTGAATCATTGATGACTGAAATTTATTATTCTTCAAGAATTCATGATTTTTAACATTATATTCTTGAATTCTATCAATAGAAACAAATATTTTAGTGTAAACTAGAAGATATCTGCGTTCATCGTAAAATAACTATCGAAGTGCTCAAAAACGATTACGCTTTTTTTAATAGTGGTATGCCTATTGACGGGTCAGCCTCAGAAGTTTGTATTCAAGATCACGTTTACTTCGATTTGAATTCCGGTCGCTAGCCGGCGCGGTCATGGCATTCGGAGAAATTCTTAGAAAGATGTGTGTGTCCAGTTTTGTGTGCTAGTAAGCTAGTAAAGTAGTGTATGTGCGACAGCGTCGCCGTCGCTCGCCGGCCTGACACACCTGTGACGTCTGCACAATCTGTACCTTCGTATTAAAAATACTGCTTCTGTCAGATGTATGCGTACATATTCTCTAGACAACTAAGAGACCTCATTTATGGGCCGCAACGGGCAGTCGCATTACAAAACGAATGATGACACTCGCGAGTCGCGAGATACCGACAACTTACAGGTTATAGGTTAACAGTTTTTACTAATGACCTTTTTTAAAGAACCCTGTATTCCTTAACTTGCTTACTTTCCTTAATTTCGAAATAAGTGAACGTGCTTAGTGATTCTGGGTAGTCGTAAATCTCATATTTTCATCGATTGTTGCTTTTTATTTATCTTGCAGGGTTTTCCCAAAGTATAAAGTAAGATCACTAAGCTATGCTCTTCTTATGCGATAAGAAGAGGAGGAATTAGTTCGACGACTAGTATGCGATTTAAAACGTCCGCAGTTCACAAGTTGAGTTGAGTTGACATCAAACGAATGAGCTGTATTCAGTCATCCAGTCAGTCCTAGGGACTCTGCGCTGTAGTCTCTACGTGAAAATATATTTTAGTAACTAATACCACCCACATCCACATTGCCGTGTATATCGTGTTTAAAACAATGACCCAGGAAAACAACAATCACGACACTCCCTATGTCTTGCCTAAAATAATTATTGAGCTTACGAACATCAGCTACTAAAACTTGTTTTTTTATTATATAGGGAGACAGACGAACGAGGGATGGGGGAATGCGGGAAGGGGAAAGAGGAGAGGGAGGATGAGGGGAAGGGAAAAAGAGAGTGGTTGAGTTGGGCCTCCGGAAACCTTACTAATTTTGGGGGAAATGCAACACAAGCGTTACTTCACAACCGGTTTTCTGTGAGTCCGTGGTATCGCACCGGTCGAGCCGACCCATTCGTGCCTAAGCATGGCTCTATCTACTACGTATATAATTCTAATTATAATACTGATTAAAATTGTGTCTTTTCTCTTAAGATACTTAGATCAACAAAATAAGATTTATTACGTTATTTAACAACGTTTGTTTGTAAAATTAAAACTTTATTAATATTACTGACGTCTTTATATTATTATTTATGTGATGTCATGACTCTACCGTGTCGACGTGAGCCCTGTCGTGTAGGAACTAATGATTTATGAATATTGCAGCACATCGAGTGGATATGATGTAGCTTGATAATTATTAGTAATTGTAACTGCAAGTAGGCGATTCACGTGTGAGGTCTGTTTTGTAAACATCGGGTCATTACAAACGTGGCGGATGCTTATGTATGTGTCAACGGACTTGTTTGTTGGACCTTTCATTTTAACGAATATTTTAAAATGAGAATTTGAATGTAATTGAATCCCCCAAGAGCCCGGATGACGACAATACCCTAGCCCCTTATTACGTAAGTGTAGTACCAGTGGTTAAGCTTTTAGGTCGTACTGGCCTGTTTGTCAAGTGGTTAGTGATCAGGGCTGCTGATCCATACGTCATGGAATCTATTCCCACAACGGGGACGTTTTGTGTGATCCCCCAATAGTTGTCCCAAGTCTGTCCCAAGTGGTGTTCTTTGTGTTTGTATTACAATATAATATCTAATTATTCATAATTAGTGTTAAACAGAGGAATGCATACGCCTCTATCGAGGTAACAACATTGACTAAAGGAAAAGGTGGACGGCAAGTCTGTTGCCACGTCATAACATGTTTCATATACAAAACGCAAAAATGTTGACTAAACGTGAATCAATCAATTACTCACTCAACAACTTTGAAGTATATTGCAATATCTATTACAGCCTAATGCAATAAAGCTGAAGATCTTTTTGTTTCTTTGTATAAACGGGCTAATCTCTGAAACTATCAGTCGGGTTCAACAATACACTTTTATGCAGATGGAGTATTTATTGAGGAATATAGAATGATTAAAGACATCACGTTACGACATCTGGGAGCGGAGCAGTGACCATAAACACAAGTGAAACTACAGGCAACGAACGACTAGACCTGAATATAATTGTTGTTTGGTAATTGACTTAAAGACAATAAGAAAATCCATAGAAAGTACATATTTTAAAATGGTTGTCTGCCACTCTTTGTTTCTCAAGTACCTACTTACCCATAAGGAGATGTTGTAGAAACGCGCACTACTTAGTCGTGACATATTTATGGTGCAGAGTCATCCTCGATGAGTAACCATGAAATGAGGATCGTGTCCTGCCTCGCGCGAGTGTGCGTGGGGTTCAAAAACAAACAAAAGTTTATGTGGGTGGGTACTCGAAGACACGCCATCTAAATAAACCAGATTCAGCTTCCCTCTTGCTTTCCACACTTGCTTACTTCTCACCAAGTCTGTGAAATATTATGATTTGTAAAATTGTAATAGGTACGTGATGAAAACAACAGACGTAGGTGGTTAGGTACTTTTCCTTGAATTATTTTCAATTAGGAGATACGTAACAACAACCTAACGACTAATTAAGACTATTGACTATTTTATTTCAATATTTTTATTCGCCGTTTTCAAACTTTAAAGTTTTACTGTCAAGACAATTACCATCAATATAATGGCCACTCCTTATAAATATATGTTATATATACGCTGCAATAACAAGATGACAGAAAATGCAATTCTAATGTTTATTTAGTATCATAGCTGCGGAACTTTATGCCATTATGAAAGAATTAGATCAGTAATAATATTGTAAAATAATATAAAAACCGACTATTAGTAACAGCCTCTATTTTTGGCGACGCTATCTTGTTATCTCGAAATAACTCACTCTAATGTCTGTCCCACTATTAAGAACGAAATTATACTATTAAGTGGAACTGTCAGGCCGTCAGGCTGCGGGCCCTGACAAAAAAACATCATGCACAAACACACTTGAAAAATATAATACTCCTCCTTACGCAGTCGGGTAAAAAGTATCGAGACCATGTAAAGAGGACGCGTATAGCTACAACAAACATACAACATATATTTGTTTCACAATAAATAAAATGTTCCCTGCAACACAAACATTGCTATCCGGAGTAGTTTTTAAGACAATGGCGGTGAAACAAACATATACACTTACGGGTCGACTCATTACCCCACACAGACAGACACCATTTTTAAATTTTGTTTGGTTTTTACTCTTTATAAACATCATATTTATTTGAGGAAATTATTGAACACATCTTATGGAAAGACTTACCTGTAGCACTAATTTAAAAGTGCTAAGTTTTTTTCTCTAATAATAAGAAAATAAATGTTTATAAAGATTAAAGTAAAATGTATTTATTTGACATACATACATCGTATTTATCGTATATCGTATATACATCGTATTAAGAGTGAATTGATCAATTTTAAATACCCTCCATTATTTATCAGAATGATCAGTCTTCGCAGCGAGCACATTTATTATTAAAGCGAATTAACTTTTTATAACATAGTCACAGTTAAAGTACACGTGTGAAACAGTGGTAAAATTATATTATATTTATACCTAGAACTGACTTAAATTTTGTGAATGATGCACCGTAATTCCACGGAGCGCTAAAGCTAAACGTGTCTTGTATGTATGTATATGTTAAATTGTTTATTATATTCTCAATGCTATACCTACATGTAGTTTCTGAATACTCACGTATATTGGTAACGAGTAAAGGATGTATGCTGGCTACAGGACATTGTAATGGTTTTACGATATTAGTTTCCTCCTCTACATATTTAACATAACATGCAATGCAAAGGCAATGCCATACGCATCTGCATGTCCGCTACTCTCAGATTTTTTATCTTAAACGTAAAGATACACTTAGAAATAACTTTAAGTTGTCCAGTTAAAGTAAATACTGATGTTGTGATGGAAGCGCCTCAGATGCGCACCGAGTGTCTGTTTTCAGGCAGCGACTTTGAAGTTATTTACCCGTTAGACTAGAACTTGACCCACTTCCAACTTGTCATATATTTTCAGTGAAGGCTGTGCTCAATTGTGTGCTAATCGAGCATCCGAACGAATGGAAGCGATAAGGGACACACTGGTGAATTCAAGGTGCGCCCTTTTTCGCTTATTGTTTGTCTTCGCGTTTCTTTATGTTGTATATTTTACAATGCACGTAGTATAAAGCGATCTAGTCACCTACATTTCAAAACTCTGTCACTGAGGATATGAAAATCCAACGAAAATTACATAAATATAATTAATATTTAGCAATAGGTACTTGTACAATCAATCGTTGGAGTTTGGACCGAACAGCGCTGATGATTGCGAGTGTATCAGCCGCAAGCTCGCAAATAACGATTATGACGCATTAAATGGCATGATTGCTTGCCATTATTAGTTTTTTTTGTGAGGTTCGTTTCTTCTCTCGGTTTATTTCCTTCACTGTTCTCAGAAACGTATTAAACAGTAGGTTCAGCAACAGCACAGTTCTCGGTATTGGTGAACATGCACAGTTTAATAATAATAAACATTGTATTTATTTCTCTCATCACAAAGGTAGGTTTTTTGGAATCTTCTATTCAATAATCCGGTTAAATGTTCGGAAAATGTCTGCATTTCCATCGTCTTAAACGACCCTCACCGAAAACTTAATGAGGTGTCACTTCAATCACTAACTTTTTACGCTCACGTGAGAATGATTATCGAAACGCAACTTTATAGTATTCAGACAGGGTATCTTTTATTCAAAATATAACAAACATAATCGATTGTAATATAAAAACTTATAAGAAGGATGAATCTAATGCTGTTTAATAAGTTTGTTGATATCAGGTTCCAATTTACTCAAGAACAGCCGCAAGTCACCACGTTCGGTAACATGCAAACGAGATCCCTTTTTACTAAGCAGCTTTGCCACAGCACTCAACGTTTTAACGTTCACTCTATTTCCAAGTTCAAAACGAACTGGTATCGGTTGGTGAAGTCAATGTTGAGGTGCAATCAGATGATTGCACAATGATTCTTCAATATTTTTGCACAGAACTTCATTCAGCCATTTCACCAATTCGTCCTTGCACAGAATCATTACTCAAAGGAATTTTTCGTATGATATCTGCGGCCGGTTTATGAAGCACATTAGTTATTACTTCCTTTATTGCTTGCAAAATTAACTCTTCTCCGATGTTGTGTGTTTTGCCTTTTTGAGCAATTAACAAAAATATATTGAAGGAAGCCTCCAAAAAGAGTTTTGCTACACTTGGCTGTGTATTATGCTTCTTCTCTAGGTCTTGAAAATATGCTACATTCCTGTTTTTTAGACATAGAAGGCACAAGATGACGATGGGTTTGTGGGATTTTCAATGAATCCGAATTTAATATATTCCGCACAGTACTGCCGTCTCTTCTGTTTCACTTCCGACATTGTTTTGTTTTGAGAAATACGTAAGTGTTGAACTTAAGTACTGCTTATCTATGACGCGCGAAATCGCAAATGAATAAATATTACTTTGTTTATAAAGGATTGCATAAGCAGCACACACCGACAGGACAGACAGACAGAAACATGCCTAAACTCGTTTATCTCATTCGACGCTCAATCGTTCTCAACAAGTAAGAACAAGTATTCTATGAACCAGCCGATTAATACAGGAATGCAAAAATCGTATTAATAAACAAAAACTTGCTAAAACATGATTGCCCGCGGTAGTAATAACTATTAAAATGCGAAAGTGTGTCTGTTGCCTTTTTATTTGTTTGTTTGTGTCTAATTTCTTATCAAATTAAAAGAAATTTGAAAATAGACTTCCGATTGACATGATGTTAATTTTATTTATTCAATAAAACAGGACAGATATATTAACTCCACGGAGAGAAATATCGAACCGAGTTAGTTTGAGTAGTCTCTTAATTAATATAAGTTGATGTTCACAAGCTGTAGTCGAGAGTCGAGAGCTCAGTCGGTGTCTAAGAGCCCTCCTATATGAAATTACAAATCGCCCCCTAAGCCTCTAAATAACGCCCCCATTTATTTTTGGGTATCTTACCGCCCCCCTTTAGGCCTGCAGCGCCCACAAGGGGGCGTTATCGCCCATTTTGGGAAAAGCTGCTCTAAAGGGTTGGCAGAAGTGTATTAATAATAAAATTAATAAATTAACTAAACTATTAATAAAGTTTAAGAGTGAGTTCTCTTAACTTTAAATACGCTGTTCATATATAACGAAATGCATTCATACTAAACTTAATTGTAATAATTACAAGTCCTAGAATGCATACTAATACATATTTTTATTGAAGTTTTGATGGAGACATTCATATCAACGCAATGATCCGAGGTACGTAAGGTGTGTCATTGTTGCCGTCACGCGCACGCGCAGGTGGCGACGTTTAATTGCAAAATAATTACGACGAGGTTTAGAAAATACATATGTTATTATAATAGGAGCTTATGAGAAATCGGCGCGATGAAGTCCATAAAACTCCGGTCGACTCGGAACAGAAAATACCTAGCTTTTGTGTTCATAGTAGATATGTCTGCTACTGTAAACATGTACAGAGCAGGCCCCTAGTACGTTTTAAATTATGATAGATATTTTGCTAACTGCTTTAGGTAACAACTACTACAATATATTTCTGTAGGAAGTACTCATGCCAGATCGTCAGCTGTATTCCGCTGGATTTTTACTGAAGCGGCTTGAGATTTCGACAATAAGTAACATCTAGGAACATTAGGTTAATCAATATTACTTTACAGAATAAGAAATATTTTACATATGAATAAAACCTATTGTGAACAAAATGGATCGTTAGTTCGTGTGGGACATCTTCGACAATTAATTTGTTTGTGGTGATGTTTAACAGGATTAGCGGTAATCCCCGAATACTTAGGAAAGTATCGCGCGTAGGAGGGTGTGTACTCACTTACGCCAATAACAAAGTGTTGGTCTTATAATGTGTAATTGAGCAGTGGGTAGTGGTCGCGTGCCGGCAGTCGCGCGGAGCCGCCGACTGGCAGCCGTTTATTTGATCGATGTGCCGCCGCCACGCTCTGCACCACCCAGTTCCACATATTGTGGTACCACGATACCATTAAACAGGAGCCCATGTTTAGTATATTTAACCCTTATTGTCCAGTAACAACTATAAACACGGCTTCTAGTCAACGACTTGCCATTCTTCGTTTCGTTCACTCCCACGCTTGTTAAGCCAACTCTTTGAGCCGCTCAGAACGCGTCCGTTAGTAAACACGGAGATTTGTCTGAGATCGTTGTCTGAACCGAATCTCCACTTATGAGTCGAATGGTCTAACAATAGCTATTGAAGTAGGAAAGTCTTTGATTGTCGAATCACTGAATTGAATTGATTGAATAGTTGATTGGTTTCACAACACCACCGAACTGTGTCCCTCGTGCGCGACGAAATGACAACCTACTGTAAAAATGTATCAATGTCCATATGTATTTAAGTCTCACGCCATCGTAGAACTATGTGTAAAATGTGGTTTATACATTCTTCAAATCTTTAATAAATTATGTATTTGTGCACGATATTATTGGTATCAGCTTACTGTCGTTTGCACAATTCTCACTATATTAGGTAAAAAATAAATATTTGAAGTGCGTCACTATACGTCACCCTTATAGAATTGTAGTTTAGCTGTTTCATGTAATTACAAAAATATACTTAAATTACTCGAATGAAGGCTCTGGCTGGCGTCATGGCCTCACTTTCAATAGTTAATGTTAAAACAGCACGCGTGCCTAACGGACTTCGAGTATCACGTAAATACTTGTACTTATATCATAATTAGCACGAAACATGTAAGGTCCTAAGTATTTCTTATAGCTTCTGTAAGTAACAGCCCCCAAATTCACTAAATAGCAGTAACTGCGATGTTGATCGTATCTCGATCCGAACTCAAGTGAAGTCAAGTGATCAATATAAAATTTAGCAAGACTGCGTCTTATCTCCCACCATTCGCCATCACTTGCCGCGTGGACTAGCGACTAGCTTGTCGTAATAATGTCTGTTAACTTATTTTATTTAGTTAACAGAGAACTAATTTTATTAAATACTACACTCATATTTATTTAAATATGTATACGGTTTTACTCACGTGTGTATTTCGGGGATGCCCGACTAGTTTCGGTCCCAACAGGAGACCCCTTTCTCAAGGAGTAAGTCGTCCAGCCGCGACGGTGACGACATATAAATATGAATGTGACTCACAAAAGTGTGTATTCTAATATACTACACTGTTTTATGTATCTATTATAGTTTTCCTCATTTTATAAGAATAAATACTAGTTTTTAATGTGACGATAACACTTCAGCATTTCTTATCTTTTTCGGGTTTACCCTTGAAGGTTGACATGTCAATATCGGCAGAGTGGACCAAACATCAGGGTCTCGTTACACTCAGTGATATAATAATTGATAACGATACCTATAAAATACAAGCTATGTGTCTGACAGACACTGTAGACACACGAGTAAATAACTACCCACCCACGAAGCTACAGCCTGGAAAGGTTTGCATTGTATATTTGTACTAGATATGCTAGTCGAGCTATAATGAAGTTGTTGTGTGTGCCGTAGCATATCTTTTGGCTGGCGTTAGCGTGTGATCGTGAGGTATTGGTTTCGGTACACCCTTGTATTATATTATTGTATTATATATTATTGTATTATATATATTAAAGTTATATTGAAGTCGTCTGCTGACTCTTTCGACAATGTTCATTTATGAGTAAAGTATATGCATATGTATGTATGTAGATGTATGGACTCACACTGTAAGTTATGGAATGTTCTGTTGTTCAAAGAGATTTTCACATAATCAGTGGATATTAATAACAGCTTGTAAATTATATTGTTTTTGTATGAGACGTGCTCCGCTCGTATAGAATGGTCCATCTATTAATAAATAACTGCAGTTATTGTTTAGACAGGAGGAATTGATGTAAGTATTGATAATTGTAAGAGTGTGTGTGTGGAGAGATGGGCGAGTACGCGCTCTTTTGTGGGAGTGGGTCAAGGTTGGCGGTAAGCGCGTCGGTCGAGCGGTGGGTCGTCAGGAAGCGGGTGAATGCCCGCCGCTCCCTTACTTGCCGACAGTGACGACGATACTTCATTGTGATGCGTTGCAGCTTGCAACCGGCGACTCAATTTAGGAGGCTGTGTCTGAATATGATTGACAATCTTATAAGAGGACTTCAGTCTTGTCAACATGCATTTTTTTAGGAACAATTTGTGAAGTGCTGGTACAGCATTGTTTTTATCTAACGTCTGAATCTTTTAACGTGTGTAATGACGAGGTAATTACTTAATCAAGCGGCATTAGGTACTTGTTAGAAAAACCTTCAATCTATACCATTTAGTAGTGTTGACGGTTCACAAAATGAGCGAATTTGTTGACTAATGGCGTGACGTCACAAGCCTTGAACATCGTATGATATGGTCGATTATTGAGCGATGCGACGACCTCCACTCAGGCACGATTCCCACAAATTTACGCGATCGCTCTCAGGACTGAGCTATTACTACTTTGGCGTCACAATTCGAACAGCCCGCCGCCACCACAGCCAGCTGAGCTCAAACACTGTAATGTCACTTTCCTCTACTACAAAATAATTCTCCTTTGCTCCATGCTATGCTATATTTGATATTACTATTTTTTGAGCTCTATCGGTACTTTTAAAATATATTTTTTTATGTTTTTTAATTTTTAAAAAGACAACAAGACGCGGGGGACTTTACAAACATTAAAACAACGGACACAAAGAACACCCAGACTCAGAACAACAATTTGAGGATTACACAAAGTGTTGTCCCGTGCGGCGATCGAACCCACAACCGTCAACGCGGGAGCGAGGTGGCGAGGTGACCACTCAAACCGCTATGCCACCCGTGCAGTCGACTTGACAGTATACTATGCAAGTCAATCGCGACGCTTACTAGTGACTTCATACGGGTTAAACAAAAAATGATAGGTGTGTAAATCGGCACATCCTACGTAATTTGAGACGAGTGTCCAATCTGGCCGATCTGGTCGGTTTGCAGTGCGCCCCCTGCGCGCTGTGTCCCGTCGCGCCATGTGATACATAGCTACAATTTAGGAGGTGGATGTTTAGCACCAAACTACTTATATCATTGCTGGAATACAATTATAAATCGTAAGTGTTGCTTTTTTGGATAGGGGGCAAACGAGGACACGGGTCACTTGATGGTAAGCGATTACCGCCCCCCATGGACACCTGCACCTCCAGAGTCACAAGTTCGTTACCGGTCGTTTAGGTAGGAGTACGCTCTTTTCTTGGATTTCGGAAACCTACGGCAATTAGTCCAACAATTGCTCTGAGCACCCTCCATGGTCCAAGTGATAGAGAATGCAGAGTGAAGCTACATCTCTTACATCTCGCCAAGGTAGTGGTGCAGTTGTAGTGTGGGCCTTGAGTAGTCTCATCTCTGCCCGTCCAGCTAATAATACATATCTAAAAATTCATACCAATTTAGAAACTGCGATCAATGTTATAGCGATGGACCGCAGACCGCGGCCACTTACAATAATTATAGACCATATGACCACTGGGGTTGGAACAGCCCCTCGCATATTTTTTCGCTTAACTTTATATATTTTATTTTGATATGTATTGTATCTGTAATATATATTTTTTTATCTTTGACATGATTTTTAGACAAAGTAGGTACCTTAAACTGTTTTAACTCAGCTATTTGTAGATATTTATATAATTATATATATAACTGTATACTGAAAGACAGCCATGCTTAGGTACTAATGGGTCCCTCTATACAGTTTGTACAGCAGTCTGGCAGTTATGATGGACGGTGCTAAGAGTAGGTTGTCTTGTTTGTTTGATAGATATGTCGCACTCGCAACCTATTATTACGTTCTGTATAGCTATAAACTTTCATTTATAAACGCTCATTTCCTTTCCTAAAAGGCTTACTCTCCAAAAATAAGTGTTTCGCTGATTGGTAGTTGGAATCAACTTAAAATAATCTTCAATCTTACATAAAATAAAGTACTGATAGTATTAGTAAAGTAAGCAATCATTAAAAACTACCCACAATTTCCTCGCTGCAACACATGTGAGCAAAGACCGCATTTGAAAAATGGAATAAGTAGGGTATGTATGAATATGCACACAAAGGTTAAATACACGACGACAACATCGCGCATCGTGCTGTTTACCTGATCCGATGTCGCACAAGGAACGTATTGAAAACAAACCAAACAGATAACTGGAGCGATATCAGAGATATGTCTCACTGTGCTGTGTGGTCAAACTCGATATGTGCGAAGCATTGTTGCATTGAAAGAAAGGACCGTTTATTGGCGCAGTGAGAGACGACCGACGACGACAACAAACAATGTACTTGAGAAGATATTTGGAAATGATGCAATCGTTCGATATTGGTTCGATAAAGGCAATTTAGTGTAGGGAACTGCCCACCATTCCTAAGGAACTGATAAGTGAGTCACCGAGTCGCGGGTCACGCAGGTTCACGCCGGTCATTAGGCACAACGAGCCACTGTCTCCAAGGACATTCCTGCTGATTACTGACGATGTGGTCACATCGATAACTACTACTGATTTGACCAAAGATTTCTTTGTTCGTTTACAAATTGAATAAGCGTTGAGAATGTAATGAAAGAGCTGCAATGTATACGACAGTGGGGCTGGTAAGAAGAGCATAGTTGTTGTAGGTTGTGGGTTATCTGCCACTCTTATCATTCTTCCTTTGGTTATCACTAGCGTTTAGTTA
Organism: Tyria jacobaeae; assembly: GCA_947561695.1. Taxonomy (NCBI): domain Eukaryota; kingdom Metazoa; phylum Arthropoda; class Insecta; order Lepidoptera; family Erebidae; genus Tyria; species Tyria jacobaeae. The sequence continues at coordinate 103,256 of OX387220.1, read as the reverse complement.
TAATATTTTATTTATTTATTCACTCTTATGCGTACAAGTAAGACACTATTAATAGTGAATACGTATAATTATTAATAATATATCTGCTTTCGGTGACGTTTTTAACAAGTTAACTTTAATATATACCTATGTCTTTGTATATATATATGTACATAGGTTGACGCTTGCATCCACGAAGGGCTACGCAGAGGTGTATTAAACATCTCATTTGGCCAATGGAAATTTGGTCCCACTAGCGTAATAGAGGGCAAGCCTATTGCCACGCACTTAAGGAACTAAAGACAGGACAATTGTATGGGAAGTGTAAAGAAAAAGTAATAACAAGGAAACAAAGTTGCTTATATCGTTGGATGGACTGGCTGGAGTACAAGCAATACCTGAAACTCAAACCGGTTGCAACCAGGAGGTTCTTGCCTGCTACTCAATTGATTTTAATCTATCAGCCTAGGGTTCACTCGCGTTAATTTTATTTTACTGTCCCTTAACATATGTATATACCCCGCATACGACGGTGTACGGTAATACGTATTAGTGTCAGTAACAGAGTGTATGTATTGTTGCAGATGTACAGCGGCGCGCTGCTTGCGACGGCGGCGCGGCTGGCGTGGGACCCCAGCACCTACACCTGGTTCCGCTTCCTGTGCGCGGCGCAGTATCGCGTGTCGGCCGCGTACGTGCTGGCGGCCGGCCTGTGGCTCGCCGCACTCGTCTACCTCGCCGCCGCCGCTGCGCAGCGCTCCGCCAGGAACTGCTTGCATATCGTGAGTCTCGACTCAACCCCCAAACACTCCTATAGCAGAGTTCGCATCCCACTTATAGGATTGTCATGCGTATTATGGCGGAGTATAAAACTGTTTGTGATGTTTAATATTTGTCCCGATTCTGGGTGATTTGTGTCCATTGTATTATAATTGTATGTGTGTTTGAGAAAGAAAGAGTTGGTATGTATAAAAATATAAAACCCGACTACATTTTTATTGTCTTCCTCAGTTATCACTACTTTTCACCCACTTCCACTATTAAAACAATTCAAATAACACCTCGCATGTTGAAATCATGCATTGCACTTGCATGCATCGAGAAACAACCCAGTCGGGTAAAAAACAAATAATATTTTTTTTATATTAGACTTTTTAGTGTCCCGGCTCACTCTTAGAACAAAAACTGTGTTGCCTATATAAGTCTGACATTACGTTGAGATGATTGATTGTATGTTACACGAAAAAGACAAATAAAAATTACAATTTACGTAAGCGGTTCAATTAAAAAAACAACATAACCCTTCCTTGGCTAAAAACGGAAAGTATGTCTCCAATAATAAAGTACTGTGAACTCTATCAGATTACAAATATTACTTAAACCATAAACCCTACTACATGATGGATCTGTTGGAAGAGACAAGTGTACATTTGTAAATAAGTAGTAAATATATAATTACGTTACCTTCACGAGTATAATGAGCTGACTAATGCACAAAAAATCCTGGTATAATATATAGCAGTCAATACCTACATCAGACGTTTTTTGGTAAATTATTAGTTCGGCTGAATGCTGTACTACGATCACTAGCTGTGAGCAAAAAGTTTACTTACCTCGCTTGCATCGATAACTAAGCCAAGCCAAGGCCGAGATATACGTGGTCTGGCGTTATTATGAAGAAAGACCACTCCTTTTCAGTTGATCAGTGCGTCACAATTTTTTTCGCGGCTTGTAAAACTTTAGAATTTATAGAATTTCTTCGTTAGATTCACTCATTTTGGCGGACAGATAATCAATTGAAAAATGGCGGCAAAGTGTTTTTTACTTTTTATTTTTTTGTCTTTTTATATTATTATAGGACTATATTTATTGATATGAAAACCAGCTAGATACAAACAGGACAAAAAAGAGATTTTTCTTTCATTTTATTCATACAAAATACTAGAAGACTTCACCCCCGACCGATATTAAAACTTTATTTAAAAAGGAGGTGCAATCCGTGTGCACGTACATTTTTTTATACTATGGGGGACCGACGAGCAGTTAAAAAGCAAAGTGCAAAAAGCAAAACTGTAATTTCAAAAATATAAAAAATATATTTTTATGATAACTATAATGTTTTAAAGTGTAATAATGACATATGATAAAATGTAACTAACGATTATGTTATTTCTTTTAATTCAGCTTGTGTACCTATTCTTTTCACTCATCCAAAATTACAAGTAAAATGTGTAGTGTAGGTATTAAAAGTACGGTACGTTGTTGTAAGTAATAACAAACAAAGGCCATATATTGATGTTTTTTGTATCTATGTATGTCGTTGGTCGGGTTTCTCATTAGAATGGATATCGAATATCGCGATTAGAGTGTAATTAAAACAAAATATTTGTTTGTAGATTCATTGCTACGAGTAATACTGTCAGCATAAAAAATCGGACACCTGGAGGTTTTCCCTATTCAGCTACGCCTATTTTAAACGAGACGAGCGAGCGAGAACGAAGTCGCAGTCACAGCTAGTATTGTAACATGTTTTATGAGAAATATTATATGTGATTACACTAATCGCACACACTTGTTTCTTAGTCACGACTTACACCTAGAAGACTTGATAGATTTCTACATGTTGGGTATCATTTGAAATTCCTTTATAGTGAGTGACAGAGATAACGATAAAGACAATGTGGAAAGAGACGTCAGCGAAAAGTTTATAATGAAGTCGGGTTGTATATTTGTTTAATTAGCCCAACTACTAACCTATTTATTATAAAAAATATTTCATAACATTGTCAAAAACGTCTTTTATACTTTTATATTACTTAGGGATCGTGCCCAATTTAAATATCGTTTTTTATTAAATAGAAGAATTATTTCTTTTAAGTTTTTATTTTTTTGACTTCTTTCAACTTACATATTTTTTAATTATTGATCAATAATTAAAAAATACAGAAGAAAATACAGAAGAATTTGTTTTACTACTTTTGTTTTTTTTTTTTGATAAAATTACATGAAACCTAAAGATCGTCGGTTAAAATTTATTTTATATTCGTGATTCGCGTGTAAGCAAACAAAACCATGTTTTTGTGTAAGCTCAAGGTATTTTCATTGCTATTCCGGTATAAAAAATCGCTGTTTATTCAACTTGAACAACGCTTATTTTAGCGACTGATTCTCATTTTCCGACATAAACTCGAAGTCGCGGGCACAGTTAGTACCTAAACCATAAATATATTATAAATATGTAGTAAGGTTCGACCTTGGTACGAGTAAGTGTAATTAAGTGTAGTAATAATGATCTGGATGAGGTCTGTGGTTCAGATTAACTATTTCGTTACTAATTTTTTCGTTCGAAATATGGTTGCAGTACTGCGTAGGCGTGCTGTGCCTGGCGCTGAGCGAGGTGGGGTACGGCGCGTGGATGGGTGCGTCGCTGGCGGCGTGGTGGCGCGAGGCGCCGCAGGCGGAGCTGGCGCGCCACGGCATGGACCTGCTGCACGACCTCAAGCCCGCGCTCCTCGCCGTGGAACGGTACAGGGACGTCGCCAGACCTCTCTACGACATGATTGAGGTAATAGTCTGAACCTGAACAGTCATTTTGACATAGAAATATTTTTTTTTTCTAAGCATTTGACATTTCCGAGGAATAAACAACAATCACATTATTTACATTTTTATATGTACAAATGAACGGGGGAGCAGTCTATTAATTTAGTGTTAGTTTTTGAGAGACAGTTAGAAATAAAGACTAATATTTTAATTATTAGAATTGGCATACAACGAATAACTTGCAAAAAATACACATATCAATAAAAAACTGTTTTTATGGCAATGTTTAAATGCCGCCTTTGCGATGTGCATTGCCACAAACAAAACCTGCAGAACCGAGGGTTAAGGAATGGTAGAAGAACTTTGCTATGCCTTATTTCTTTTTAACGGAAAACGATCAAAGACTGAGAACAAGAGTAAGAGGACATTTGCCTGTAATAGTTGTGTGTGGTGCGACCATTTCGCTACCCACAATGTATGTAATCGTATCTTTGCGTGTTGCAGGAGGTGGAGCGCGAGGCGCCCAACAACGTGTTCGTGATCATCGTGTTCGGCGTAGTCGGCATGGTGCTGCAGGTAACTCACACACGACGACATCTGCTGGCATTACCAACTTCGTGTGTAGCGTAAACGAAATACCTCATCCAAGGTCCAAATCCTTTAGATACTGTTGTAACTTAAATGGTTAGAGTTTTGGGTCGATCAGTAGCATGAGTGGCGTGGATTTACAATTGTAGTGACAGAATATAAACTTAAATCATGCGAACCTATTTGAATACTCACTGCACTGCACTCTCGGTTAAATTGGTAAGCTGTAATTAGTTCATTTCCTCGAAGTTAGTCTTTGAAGTCACAATCGTAAAAATATGTTTTTATCTGTCCTTTGTTATGATGTGTTTATTAAAAAAAACAAAGAATAACTAAAGGTCATCACTCACTATACCGTCATGGTAACGGCGCGCCTCCAACCCAGCAATTAACTTGTCATTTAAATTTTAATTTCAGTTATTTAATTAAAACGTGGTCATTTCATATACATATTTTATAATGTCAATATGAAAAAGCCAAGGCGGTGGCGTCTGCTAACATTCAACTCTACTCGCAGTCGGCGCTCTACGTCGTGTCGCCCGCGCACCACCACCGCCGTTTCGATTTTCCTAACATGAATAAAGTACTGGCTTCGCAAAGGGATGATTACGTCTGAAACAACCCTCTCCGCATAAATCTAAGCATTGAGGTTGCAACTGATCCAAATGAGATCGATTCTTAAATCGATCCCATAACCGGCCTGAACCACTATTGTTCACCCTCCATATGAATAAACTTCCTGACAACATTTCAACTTTAACATTAGTAACGGATAGATGTGATAATAAAGGTGAAAGCTTCAGTTTCGATGACATAAATTTTATTGATGTCCCAATTCAACGAAGTGGCTACGTTGGAATCAAATCGACTAAAATTACACGGTGTTCCGACACGGCTGTCTGTGGCCGGGGATTAAGCTGTAGCCTAGGTAGGTTCTCCCTCGACCCTCGACAGACGTGATCACCGTTTATAAAACAGGTGGTCTCGAAACTGGTTGGGAGTTTGCTTCCCAAACCGAACTCGAAGGGCGTGTGTGGATAGCTTCACGCCACCGTCTTCTTCAGGCCAGCGATCATGGAGGCCGTAGATCGTCTCTCCGGCGCCTGGAGCGTCCTGGAGTGCTAGCCCTCTCCCGTTCACAATATCTAGTTTTACAAAACTAAAAAAATATAAAATAAATCAAACAATAAAAAATAAAATTAAAATCGAATTAAGAATATCAAATCTCAAATGTTAAATAATCAACGATAAGAACACATGCAAGAATAATCCTGTATATAACCGATAGAACCCCTATTAATATTACTAAGTATTTATTATGTTCAATCAATATTTAATTATCATTACATTATCTACTATTTATTACTACTCATTAATGCTATTTATCTTCAAGAAGTTCTTTGACACTATAATAACATTTCTTAATTAGCCATTTGTTAATTCGTTTCTAAATTTGTTTGTTTTGACTCTCTAATCGGCTTGGGTATATGGTTATAGATATTTGCTGACATGTAATGCGAGTTACTGTGATAAAGAGTACTCGTACCTCTAGGCAGCAAAAGTTTCGTTTTATCTCTAGACAGATAAGTTTTATTTTCGCAGGCTTTAATAAACAACTCCGGATGTTTTCTAACAAATATGCCGACTTCTAAAATATATAATGACGTCAGCGTCAATAGGTGTAGGCTTTTAAATTCTGGTCTCATGAGTCTAGTGGCCCGATGTTCGACCGTTTTTTGACATATGAAGGCCTGTAAGATGTGAGTTGAGTTACTCCTTAATGCAAAAACAAAGATTTCCGATTACAATTTTTTATCTAAAATGGAGTATAGAAATTCTGTTTCAGATGTGTTTTCTATACTTGTACTGTAATATGTAATACTTATTAATTTATTATTTGAGTTATAGTTTTCAAATTGTAAGTTTTAGATATATTAGCGGCCAAACTACACACTTCTGGGCTACACACTTCCCTGAGGCACACCCGATTTATTAAGCCCAAACTTTGATCTTAATGATCTCAATAAAAGTTGCTCATTCACACGATCTATCTCCACACATTGTACCCGTTTTTGAAGGTAGCTTGACCCTGGGGCCCATATCGTTCGCATTTGTTTATCAATATTTCATGATTATATCAAAAAATATAGCAGTAACCTGATTATTTTTATTAATGTTTTCGGTAACCTTCTTAAACAAATTAAAAGCTGCGAGTGTTGTGGATTTATTTGTTTGGAACCCGTTCTGTTTTGCGACTATGATGTTGAACTTTTTAATAAACTTATAGATTGGAATATATGTATATAGCCTTTTCAAAGATTTTGGCTAGAACTGGAACTAAAGTAATTAGCCTATAATTACTCAATATGCAGTCTTTTTTGTGGAATAGCGTCACTGTAGATATTTTTAGTTTTTCGGGAAATACACCCTGCACAAATGAATGATTTACCAGATAGCACAACGCTTCGGCTAGTTCCACATCACACTGTTTAATGTTAAACGAGAAAATACTGTCATAACCCACTGCGTTAGTATTTTTCAGGGATTTTATAATTTTGACTATTTTTATTTAATGGGTTTTAAAAATATACTGGTTGTTTCCACCAGTTGAGTTAGTGAGAGAAAAGGAGTATTTGTTGAAATCATTCGCAATCTCTGCTGCGTCTCTTACAGATTCTCCAGTGTTTTTAATAATTTCGATATCGTGTCTCACTATATGACTCTCGTTTGTGTTTTTTATAATTTTCCATGATGCTTTACATTTATTTTGTGAATTGTGTATATATTTTTTGACATATTTTTAAGACATATTTATACATTTTTTTAGCAAAAAAAATAACTCTATTTTTCGTAATTGCTCGTTATTTTTTTCAGCGTGTTTATTTTTTCTTTTTTAGTTAAGGCCGATATTTTGATTCCCTGGCCTTTGTTAACCCACGGGGATCTGTATTATTTATTTTGATTTTGATTTTTATTTTATTAATGGGAAAGCATAGATTATACAAAAGAATAAACATATCATGGAATTGATCGAACGCAATGTTGAACCATGATAAGGAAGAAATATAGTTTTTAAATATCTGAACATGTTCTGTGTTAAAGTCTCTCTTTAATGCATATCAGAATGATGGTAATTGTTTTTACCATTTTACATTTGTGGTTATAAATGACAATGTTTGCGCTGTTTCATGGTCTGATAAAAACAATCGCGTCGTAGACATCGCTTGATATGTAATCAATACACGATTTTTGTCGCATCGGTTCCTTGATATGTTGATATAAATTATGATTTAATAAAATATTTAATACAGTTTGTAAAAATGTACCATGTTTTAGTATATCTGTGTTGGTGTCACCTGCTCTAATTAGTTTTGTATTAGGTTTTATAACTAATTTATAAAGCAATATATAGTTGGGTGTTCTATATAAACATACAATAATGCATTGCAATTTTTGTATTTTAATACCACAACACTCAAATGACTTTTCTAAAGCTAGCTCATTACAAACACTGACAGGTTTACATTCAAGATACTTTCTAACTAAAATGCATTTGCCCCCTGGCTTTTCCTGTTGTTCACAGAAAGTATACACCAATTTAAAATAATTTATTTAAATATTACACTCACCACCCGACTGTATAGATGTTATGTCGAACATGTTAGAGACACGGGATTTTTATTTAGTATAAATTCGTTCAAACATATTTGTAACTAATCAGTTTTATTTAACTGGAATTAGTCATAAGGCGCGAGTTGTCTTAAGAATACACCAACTATGCTCTAATGCAGTAAAGTCATTTCGTTAATACGGTCATTGACCTCAATATTATCTACGAAAACAATAGAGTTCAGTTTATAACCTCCATGACTATATACTTACTTATACTGGCACCGGCTAGTTTTGGTTTTATGACAAAAAAATAAAAAGGTATTGTAATTTTTTTTGATTATTTTTAAGTATAAACTTTTTGTTATTTTGAATTGTCAAAAAATCTTGTATAATAATGCAAGTCAATAATAGAATGAATCATGTTACAAATGTGAAAAGTGCTTTGATATTTTGTTGACAAGTTCATTGCTAAGTCCATAAACTTACAGTTTTTTATATTTGTACATATATTTTAAATGAAATTATTGAGCATTACTTAATTTCAATATCTATTTTTAGTAACCCCTAATAAAATGACATTGGCTTTTGTCTCTCATCTCTTAAATGAAGAGAGAATGATACTCAATTCAATCATACACTTAGTCGGCTTTGTGTCATTCTCCCCTAAACACAATATCAAAAAATTGTCAGATGAAACCTCTAATTGAGAGCAGACAGTATGAGTCTGTCCGATGTAGCGTACGTCTTTGTAAAAGATGTAATTTTATATTGGCCGTATCCTCGAGTTTGCCTAGAATGTATAAGCGCCGATGCCAATCCAGTACACTGTTGTCCACTGACTATCAGTATATCGGGAAGCTTGTTAGAGTTGTGATGCTTTTGGTTGGTGCTGCTGTCTGACGACTGCTGTATAAAGGTGGTGTTGTATTATTTTTTACTTTTAAATTTATAGCTTTTAGCGCCATCTGTTGGTATTACGTCTTAACCAAGTACAATATCAATCCTTTTATTATCCTCTTCTTCATCATTTACACAGAAAATAAGCATGCACCTCGCGGTCGTGGGAGACGCGATTAGGCATGCTGGCGGCTAGCGGTAGCCTTAATTTCAGGCGGCGGCGGCTCCGTGCTCCAGCTGTGCCGTATTTAAGTGTGATGCGATTAAGGTTGTTAAGATCAGTTGAGTTGGTTGATTAATGTCAGTTCGAGATCTAAGTATATACCTATTTAATGTCTATACATATTATAATATCTGTATAATGTCGCATACCTAGAAGTGAGCATATTTAACTTTTGTTTCACTTTTCTCTTACATTGGTTTGACATCGACGAGTATGTGTACGTATCAATGTTTGATGACGATAATAACTTATGTGTTGTTAAGATCCAGCAGTGTCGGGTTTCTTCAACTTAACTCGTTTTATTGTAGGTGGCTGCGTTTGTAATGGCGCGTCGGCTGGCGTCCCGGGGCGGCAGCTCGTCGCTGGGCTCGTCGCTCGGCGCCGAGGCGGCGCACAAGGAGCGCGCAGCGTGCGCCGTCGCCGCCGCCGACGACGATAGCGACGGTGCCGACCACGACCCGCCTCCCGGCTGGCGCAAGAAGGCCAACCTGCGGATGTACACCATCCTCGACAAGATTTTCTAGCAGGTCGGACAACCTAGCAGTACCAATTGTTTTTTTTTTTGCAAAATACTAAAAGTCGGGTGTTACTTAGATACATACACTCTCGCCTATATCGTCGAAGGTGTAGGCAGAGCGTCTCCTAAGCCCACTTTCAGCCATCCATAACTTAGTGCGTAATAGGGGGCAAGCTTATTGACGTTACCCGGGCACTATATGACTGAATACTATCTGAGAGATAACGATACTAAGGTACCTTGTAAAATTCCTTTTTCAGGACGAGACGGTCGGTGTCGGGGTACCGGAGTCGTCGGAGGTGGGTCGTGGGCGCTCGTCCAGACGCCGACGCCGCTCCGCTCGGCCCGCGCCGCGCCGCTCCCCGCGCTCGGCGGCGTGGGACGCGGTGCAGGCGCAGCTGCGCGCTCGCTCCGGGGCCGCGCCGTCCGCGCCTCCCATGTAGAGGCTGCGGCAGAGGATCTCAGCGCGCCCCGCCCTCTGGGGGTGCAGTAGCAAGGGTGGCGAGTGCGTGGGAAGCGGGGAGCCGGCCGACGCCCGCCTCCCTGTTTTTTCGATATATCCATATCTACTAGTTTTATAAGATTGTTTTCTATTACTAAAGTTTTTAACGAATACAGACTGCCATATTACGTAGTAGTTAACCTAATACTAGGTTATTCCATGTGAGATGCGAGTGTGTTCGGCGAGGACGCCTTCGAGGGTTTGGAGCCTCGTACGCCGATACATGTTGTTCCGTATATTTGTTCTTAGTGCGTAGTGTAAAGTTAACGCGACGCCGCGCGCGATGTCTCCAACGGACTATATTTTTAAATGTATCTTTTAGTAATGTTTGTACTGACTTCTTGCCTTGTAGCCAACGTATCGAGAGCCGCGGTGCTATATGTCGCGAATATTTACCCACTTTAACGAATGGACGACTAGCTGACGATTATTTCGTCGTATGTGTTCACTTCTGTAAAATACTTGAATGTTGAGATTGTTCCACCGGTCCGCTCGCGGTCGCTCGCGGTCCGCTCGCGGTCCCCTCGCGGCGGGCGAGGTGCACTCCTTGATTTATCCTTGTATATGTAAATCCGATGTAAAGTGATACCTATTTGCTGTGATTTGTGTTAAACTACAGGAGCGAAGCGAATTATTGTTATACCATGGTTGTACACGTAGTAATGTGTTGGGATGTGCGGTAGAGTCGGTGCGGTCGGTAGTAGTTCTGGTGCCAAATAGCGATAAGTCTGTATAAACCTGTAGAGGTGCGCTCGCCCTGCGAGCCGCGTGTGTGTGATACTCTCGCAGCCGCGGGCGCGAGCGTCGCCCACTAGACAATAAGATAGCGATACGCACAGAGGCGCATTGTTCTCACAACTATATTGACACGTTATAGTTAAAGCAATAAAGTGATATTTTTGTACCTGTGGTTTCTTTATGCCCATCTGTTATCTCTCACTCCATTCACACAATGTTTCTTGTTTCTCAACTTCGGACAAATCAGCTGAGACTTCCATTTACTATAAACATGTTATGGTCACCTACTGTTTGTTCTGTTGACTTACGACTACTGACGTACACAGCTGTGATGGACGAGAGAGGACGAGAGATATCCGTCTGTTGCTGATAACACTGTTATTACTCCTGCTTCAGTTTGCTGCAGTCGATCTGTACGAGGGTATATTTTGAATCTGCACATAATCAAAGTTGATTGGATTAATCGTAACACAAAGTATGAGTTTATTATATACTATAAATTGCTGTACAATTATTAAGCAATGGAATGATCTGATTTATAAGACTGTTAAGAGAACCACTCACAGTAGTTACAAAGGACTATTTTTCTGTAGTGAAGACTGTCCCTTTCCGGGTGGTCCAAGATACAGGCTACGTCCAACAGGGTACAAGCCACGCCACGTTGAGCCTTGAAATGTAGGTTGTAAGACATATTGTGATTACTTTGAGAGTGATGGTGAAGCCAACAGCTTTGGACACGGTATTTTGGTTTGTTCAAGTGCTTAGTAGTAGTTGGTAAATAAACATAATGAAGGTAGTTTGTGAACTTCTATTTACCCAACACCAACGTTTGAAAAGATAAAGATTTTATTTTACTCTGAAAGCGTCCAATATATTTGGGCAATTCCTATCTTTGAATAAATAATTCCCGAACTGATTTTTTAGTGTATTATATAAAGTAAATATAAGTAATGATACACACACATGTTATAAGCTTATAAAATGACATCAACTTATTAAACAAGGGGCCTCTGACTTGCTTGTGCACACGTGCTACATTCATATACACACACAAACATTACTCTCCTTGTCCAGTGTAGAGTAGTAAGTAGTAATAGGTCGTCTATTTTGAGAATCGATCCTCGAAGATAGTAGAATACGTTTCTCCTGAAAGACGCGCATACATTGACGCCCTTTTCAATCCAAAACATAAGTTTGCAATCACTAAAAGTATTATGTTATGTGATAAAACAAAAAATTAGTAACATTCGGATTGTTCCCTCTACTTGTGGTGCATGCCTGCTTTGTACCTTGCTTCTTAAAAAAAAATATTTCTTGTTCAAGGGAAGTACCCTGTAAGGTACCCTTTTTTTTTCTAAATATAGGGCTTCAATATGATGTAAATTGATACGCGCGTAACGGAGAACAGGGTCTTGACAGACAGACACAACCGAGTGATCTCATATTGTTTCTCGAGTTCAATTACTAGAAGCAATAATGCAAACAGCTAAGTTCTTGTGTTCAAACAAAACACGTCGAATTTTAACGAAGGTGAGGTGAGAGGGCAATTAAAAGTTTTACATAATTCAGTTTTGTGTCTAAAAACTGAGGTCGGGGGGGGGGGACACCCTTAGCTTCCAGCCCCCACATCTAGTCCCGAGTCGCTTGCATGATCGCTTTGTGGCTCCTAGTTGACGTTACGTCAACTAGGAGCCATTGTGTATTTATGATGAATATTGTGTATTTATTATTATCATACCTTATCATGTTCAACTCAAAGTGTATTTACCAAATTCTAAAAAGTGTCCAATGCTCTTCCCCAAAACACGATACATTTATACACGATAAATTGTAAATTCTGCGCTATTTAGACAAAATTATTGTAAATATTCCAACATCACGGATCTCGTAGTGGTAGTCGTACATAAGTGTTAAAACTTTTTTTCGGAATTTTTCCTAGATATCATATTCTTTATTACATAAAATGTATATGTAATAAAATAATATTTGAGTAGGTATCAATAATTCATTAATGTTGCATGTGCAATATCCTTGTAAATTATAAATGTAACAAGAATTTGCACATTATTTTTGTTATTTAAGTTAAAGTGCAGTGAAAATTAAACAAAATAATAAATTATTTTGCCAAAAAGGGTAAGAATGCCTTTTACACTTATTTGAAGTGAAGTTTTATGGCAGTAAGATGTTTGCAATCTGCCGATCTCTACAGCGAAGAACGTCCGACACCGACACATAACATGGTTATTATATCGCAGTCTTACTCATCACAGCTTGCGGCACCCTACAAATAAACGTCTTAGTCTATCGCCCCTATAATGTTCTGTACGTCCTTTGACGAGGTGACACAAAAACGAACTTGAGGAAAGAGCTACATTAGGTGCAAAATACACTCATGTACTATCTATGTATATTTAAGCGTACACGACTTTTAACAGTTAGTTAAATACTATGTGTTTATATACTATGTGACAGGAGGCCTACGTCACTATATCACTACACAAGGAAATTATTGGTAGGCACAGTTGTTAATTAATTCGGTAACAGGTCATTATTAGAGCTGTAACGGAGTCGACAGCATGATGGGCTTTAAAATGAAGGACACTCCCGGTAGGTACGCGGTGCGGGCTTGAGCTGATAACGCTGATAAGATACACCTTCCTTGTGATATTCGACCAAAATTAGTTACTGCGTTATCGCCGTGTGCAGCTCACAGCGATTACTCTATTGTGAGCATGAGATAGCCATATATATTATTTTATTGTGAGCATGAGATAGCCATATATATTATTTTAATAGTTTTGGAGAAATAAATAATAATAGTTGTGTTTGTGTATAATGTTAGCGAAGTGACGGGTGACGGCGAGTGGTTCCTATGATCGGGTGCAGTGCCGGGGCTGGCGCCATGGGGTGCCGCTGCGTGGCACCGCTGCTGGCGCACCTCAACCTGCTGCTAGTGGTAAGTGACCTGATACTGCTTCTTCTCTTCGTATGAAGTATTTTACAGTTATTATATTTAACAGTTACCTTAGTACAAGAGTGATCCCAAAATTGGTACGTGTTTATGGTAGAGGCAGAAGGATGTCATGCTTACTATTAGAAATGGGGCAGTGGGCAGGTACTTGTACATGTTGTGCGTCAGATGTACGGGGGCGCTGCGTTGGCGACGGCGGCGCGCCTCAAGTGGGACCCCAGCACGTACATCGCGGTGCGCGAGCTGTTCCCGAGGGAGTACATGGCGTTGGCGGCCGGTCTCACCGCCGCCGGCTTTCTGATGCTGCTGCTGCCGCACCTCGCCACCGCGGCCCTGCACGCCTCACGTAGCACCACCCGGAGGATACTACTTTATAGCGTGAGTCACAGATAATCACTAATAGTTACTACGTTTGAGGGTACGTGTATGTTAAACAGAGGCATTGTTCTCAACGGCTCTGTTTTATAATTTGGTGGATTGTTAGAAAAGTTGTAGGCAAACTGGATCTGTCATCTATGTGTATGTAACCACAACTATACATAGTTGTATGTAACCACACGTCTGTCGTGTTAATTCTGACTACCAATCTTTCAATGACAGTTTTTGACAATTTATATATGATGATATATTTATGACTAAAATATGATATAAGTTAGTAATTCACGGGCAATTCCAGAAATGTTTTCCTCCAAGTTAGTTAACTGAGTATGTCAACGTAAGTAACGTAACTAACTAATAACAATGTTGCAACGTATTATATCTAAAGAGCGAGGCACTTCTCCGGCCACACCTACGGTCGTGGTTACCGTCACACATAGTCATTGTTATCACAATAAAAGCTATTAAATGAATGTATGTTAATTAAAGAAAGCTATAGTGTGTGTGTGTCAGTACGCATGTGTGATGTCGTCGTTGTTGGTCGGTGAGCTGGTGCTGGGGGTGTGGCTGGTGCTGCGGCTACAGGCGTGGATCGACTCCGACGCGGCACAGCAGCTGCAGGACGCGCTGAAACTGCGCGAGTACCTCAAGCCCCTACTGCGGTTCTTCGGCCGGTGGCACCCGCTACCACAACACATCGACAGACTCATTCAGGTGACATATCGCGTTAAGCTAAAACAGGGGTGCTCAAACGGTCGACCGCGATCGACCAGTCGATCGCGAGTGCTTTTTGAGTAGATCTTGAGAAGAAAAAAATTTTTAATAAGTAGGTAACTAAACTACAAAAATGTATTACGTAATAACACTGCTTGCGGCAAAAGGCGGCTTTATCAAAGGAACGCGCGGTACTTGTCAAAGAAAAGCCGCGTTGTTTCTAGACTAGACTGTACTAGACCATTTCGGGCGGCGCGTTTGACGGGAACATTCGAGACTTTCGTTCACGCCGATATAAATGTTGCGCCTGCAGGAATTGGAGTCATTCTGAATTGTAACTTGAAGGCGATACTACGTCGATACAAAGTTTATTATTAAATAGTGCGAAATGAGTGCAGTGAAGAAATCTAAAACGTATTATTTTAATAACGATTGGGAGGAAGAATTTTTCTTTTGTATGGTGAAGGATAAGTGCATTTGTGTTATTTGTCGTGCGTCAGTTGCAATACCTAAGCGTGGTAACTTAGAGAGGCATCATAAAACGGTTCATAAAAACTATGAAAAGGATTTTCCGCCACAGAGTGAATTAAGAAAACGAAAAGTAAGTAATTTGATATCTTGTTTGAAAAAAGAACAAACCATGTTCACAAGACCAGCCAAACAATCAAAAGCTGCTACGATCGCGTCATTTAAAATATCTCATATATTGGCGAAACACAAGAAACCATTCGAAGATGGATCGGTTGTGAAGGAAGCATTTATTGAAGCGGGTGAGACTTTATTTGGAGATTTTAAAAATAAAACAGAAATCATGTCTGCTATTAGAGAACTTCAGTTATCTCGTCCGACTGTCACAAGGCGTATTGAAGTCATGAGTCAGGACATCGCAGATAAACTAAAACATGATATCATGGAATGTACATACTTTTCTTTACAGTTCGACGAATCCACCGATATGACAGACACTGCCCAGCTGTGTATTTTTATTCGGATGGTATTCAATGACATGTTGGCTAAGGAAGAATTTTTGACAATCATTCCTCTGAAGGGGAAGACCCGTGGCGAAGATATATATGACGTTTTCATCAATTTTGTAAAAAACTACAAGCTACCAATATATAAATTAGTGTGCATTACAACCGATGGAGCACTAGCAATGACTGGAAACAAGAACGGTTTTGTGGCATTGTGTCGAGCTAATGAAGAATTCCCTTCATTTTTTTCATTCCATTGCATTATACATCAACAAGTTTTGTGTTCAAAAGTTTTAAACACGGAGGAAATTATGGGCATTGCAACAAAAATTGTGAATTCCATCCGTGCACGTAGCTTGCAACGGCGGCTCTTTAAGTTGCAGTTGGAAGATAGGGAGTCAGCTGAACACACTGATTTAGTTCTTCACACGGACGTCAGGTGGTTGAGTCGCGGAAAATTCCTAGAAAGGTTTCAAGAATTATTGCCCAAAATAACAGCTTTTCTAGACGAAAGAGGTGATGACACTGAGATGTTGAAAAACGAAAAATGGCTGACTGATTTGGCATTTTTGACTGACATCACAATGCACTTAAACACCATTAACTTGGAGCTTCAAGGTAAAGGAAAAACTATTATTGAGATGATTAGCGCAGTAAACGCATTCAAAAGTAAATTGCAACTTATGATAGATCAACTGAAAAGAAAGGATCTGAAACATTTTCCGTCTTTGAAAGCAAGGATTCCTCAGTTGAATTATGATACGTATGAGGCTGAATTATCAAATATTTTGGGACAATTCGAAATGCGTTTTTATGATTGCAGTAAATTGGCAAATATAGCATCATTTATGAGTTATCCTTTTTCATGTAAAAACATTGAGGAATTAACCACTGAAGTAGCAAGTCAGTTTAATATGAACTCATGTTCTGTTGAAAATGAGTTGGTTCAGATTATATCAGATATACATCTCAAATCTACAGCATCTGATACAAATTTCTGGTGTTTTATATCTGAAGATAAATATCCGAATCTAAGGCAAATCGCCCTTCAACTGACGGCAATGTTTGGGTCAACTTACTTGTGCGAGTCTGCATTTTCTGAAATGAAGATAATTAAGTCAAAATATCGCAATCGACTAACTGACGATCATATATCATCATGCTTGCGATTGGCACTCAGTGGTTACGCACCATCTTATGAAAAGTATGCTGAGGACATGCAGTGCCACGCTTCAAGATCCAAAGTCACTCCTTAGTTGAGTTTAACACCATATGTAACTCTTTTGTTTTGTAACAACGAATAAACTCGCAATTTTGAATAACTAGGAGTTTTTTCATTGATATTGTAGAGAAGAACTTATGTAAACCTAACCCAAACCTTGAC
>OX387220.1:0-86036 GCA_947561695.1 Tyria jacobaeae | reverse complement strand
ATGTTTTGTTTGTCAGAAGGCTGTTTGGGGTGTTAAAAAGGGTTTCTTTTATGATCTTTTAAGGACAGATAAATACTAGAGATAAGTGCAAGTGAATTCAGGTATTACTTACATTAAAAAAAAAAGCTATAAATAGTTACAGGGCTCGGACTGCCTATCTCCAGACAGTTCGAGTTATAGGTATGCGACCCTGCCTTGCTTGAGCTATTGCTGATACTCCAAGCTCCATATGTGTAAGCAATTACCCTTTTCTTCATTCTGTCTTCCTCTTTTCTGTCAATACTCCTAATTTTCCCATATATAGGCATATAGGCAATAGGCTTGCCACCTATTACGTAAATGGGACTAAATTATAATGGGCAAATGTGGCCGATAATAACGCCTCTACCTACCCTTTCGAGGACACAGGCGTCAGTCTATTTTTTTTTTTTTTTTTTTTTTTTATACTATAGGGGGACAGACGAACAGACGGGTCACCTGATGGTAAGTGACACCGCCGTCCATGGACACTTGCAACTCAAGAGTCGCAAGTACGCTGCCCGCCTTTGAGGGTGATGAGGGATGGGGAGCGGAAAGAAGAGAGGAGGGATGAGGAGATGGAAAAAAGGAGAAAGGAGATATGGGAGAGAAAAGGGGGGAGGAGGAATTGGGCCTCCGGAAACCTCACTCAATTCGGGGAAATGCAACGCAAGCGTTACTTCACAACCGGTTTTCTGTGAGGCCGTGGTATCGCACCGGTCGAGCCGGCCCATTCGTGCCTAAGCATGGCTCTACCACTGACAAATGTACGTATGTTAAAAACCTTTGACGTTAGTAAAAAAATAATGAACACTGATATAACTTTTTTCATTTAGTAGCGACAGACGGGTCACCTGATGGAAAGTGACAATCGCGGGGAGGGAAAAAAGATTGGGGATGAGGAGATAGGAAATGGGAGGACCAACTCCCCTCTCCCCCATCCCCCCTGGATGGGGGAGAAGGGAGTTGGGCCTCCGGAAACCTCACTCATTTCGAGGAAATGCAACACAAGCGTTACTTCACAACCGGTTTTCTGTGAGGCCGTGGTATCGCACCGGAGAGATATGCTCCGGAGTCCGGAATGATTCAGAACACGTTGAGCAGAGTTAAAGACTGTTAAGAGTGCATCATCATCGTTAAATATACACTGTGTGGTATATTATTATCTACTATAATAATAAAGCGCACTATTCATGAGACTGACTCCGATCAGTGTTGTCCATTATCAATACCTGAACTGAATGTAAAGTTACCTCATAAGCTACCAAACTGTTTTGTTGCCGTGGGAGAGCCTTTCTAAAAACCGGTGGACAAAAAATGCTTGTTTTGTATTGGCGAGTGAGGCCCGGAGGCTCAGCTTCCCCTCCCTTTTTTGCCCTCTCCTCCCTCCCGCCCCCTTATCACCCCTCTCCTCTCTCATTACCCTCAAAGATGGGCAACTCATTTCCCCACCTGTTTCTCTATTGCTCTATAAAATAATATATACAAAAACTCAAATTGCATCCTAAGGTAACGGAAGCGGTATCTGTCTTATAAATAATAGTAGCACCTGGTGAGGTCATCTCGGCACTGTATTTACTCAGATTTGATTACATTTATAATACCCTAGCCCGCTTTTGCTCGGATAACAGACAGCTTCCGCTAGGGTAACGAACAGCTCCCCCTTTAACCCCAGGTCAGCCCTAGTGCGTCTTCTGCGGGACGTGAGAGTACTCGTCCTCTCCCATACTTTTTTTGCAGCTACTTTAGGCGACATCTCTCAACTCTCGCTATACTAAAGACGCCTACAAGATCATCGGCTTGAAAGAAATCAGTGTTATGTAGTTAAATAATCAGCAAATGGACAAGTATTATTTATTTGACATACGAGACGTACGTACATCTCTGCTTGGTATGGTCGCGGGCTTCGAGAAATAATAACATTGGACATTTAATTGTTCAACATTTATTATTATACACATGAAATTGAAAGTGACGATCTCGCGCGGATCCTCAGAGCGCTCATTTCGCTCCGTTCGCCTCATGAGCTACGTGCTCGTACTCGTACGCTCTGTGCGCTGACCACGCGAGGTGTCGCTACAGATTGTGCAAAAATATATAACTGGTGCTGGCGGCGGCGAACGCCACGCGCTCCTATACGAGTATAGTCTTTACAACAAACCTCATGTATACATATAGCTATCATTATAAGAATATCTATTACATTATCAACAAAATAATACAACATCACAAGTGAGCTCTGCGCTCCGTCCTACATCACACCATGATATGACATCGCTTCCGTGTAGCACTCGCTATTTATTCATTTATAGCTTTGAACAAAATACTTTATATATTACACTCTGACTTATCTATGTATGCATGTATATAGTATAGCAACAGTCAACATCGCCCAAGGTCACGAATGAACCGATGGAGCCGATGGAGAGGACAGCAATGAGAGGGCGCGGCGCTCCTCCTACATTCTCAGCGGTGAAGCGGTCGCGCTCCTCGCGCACATTCATACAGAACACATTCATCAATAACAGAAGCAACGATCACTGCTACAATATATTCTTATTTATAAATAACACGTAAGTAGGTACTGTTCTGCCGGACAAAAAGACAACAATGTTAATACTTGGCTGAGTCTACTCGGCCGGACCCGCGGCATCGCCTTCCCTAGTCGCAACATGTTGTATGTATCTGTATTTGTACATGAGACAGTGGAGAATTACATCTGAGGGAAAAGACGATCTCGATCGATGGAAGAGCGGCAATTCGTCGTTTATCTGTAGGCCGGCGCCGACTGCTCCGCCAGGAATGGGTTGCTCGGGCGAGGGGCGGGCGCCTGTCCGGGCACATTCAACTCGCTCGCACCGCTGTAGCTCTGCGGATTAAAGGAGAGTGTGAGCGTGGGTCACACCTGTCGCAGCGGAAGAGAAACCAAAGGTGGAGCGCTCGTTACCTGAGTCGCGCCGTACGAGTCGTGGTGAGCGAGGTCGGCAAGGCGAGTGGAGGACAGCGCTCGCGGCAGCGGGTTGGAGGGCACGCCGTGCGGCGCCAGAACGCCGGCCTCGGCCACTGCGCGCGCCTCCTCGTCGACGCCTGGTCCTCCCGCACCTGGCGCGACATCAGCCTCGCCACCGCGGAAGTTTATGAAGGCGAAGGCGGCTAGTACCACGGTACACAGTAGGCCGTAGCCAGCGAAGGTGCGCGTGGTTCCCCACTTGGCCACGGCGATGCCCCCCAACACCGCTCCACAGCCGCGTCCCAGTCCGTGGTGTAAACCTACACATCGAGCGTATTATTTTCATACTTCATACTTAATTTTCAAACAAAGATTGAAGACTAATATCCACATACATAAATATGTTACATTTCACTCAAGATCTTGGGGCAGGAACGGTCTGCCATAGTTCCATTAGGGTAGTTAGCATCGCAAGCAAGTTGTATAACATCCGTATACTATGCTGGCAGGTATACAGAGTGTCGCTTACACTACATGAGGCATAAGAATTGCAACTTCATTGAAATAGCAATAACCACTGCGGTGATGAAAAACAAGACGGGACATATACTTTTATATGTGGGTGACGATGGCGTTGTATTACATTACATCATTACATAGGAGGTGGTGGTGAGTCACCTTGCAGCACGCCCTGAGCGGAGGAGCGCAGGCCCGGCGGAGCACCGTGCGCGATGTAGGAGCAGCAGGCCGCCCACACGGCCGCGTGAGTCACTCCCTGCACGAATTCGAAGGGCAGCACCCACCACGGGTCACTGAGCCACGCGATGTACAGGAAGCGCAGCACGTTGCCTGCCAGCCCCAGGCACAGCACCTGCACGACCACTACAATCAGTCACCTTGTTTCTGCGTGACTAAAGTATTAAGTGCATTGAACATTAATTTAATTTTCGCTCTCACCTTGACGTGTCCCATCTGCGTTATTAGCTTAAAACTGAAGAAATATGCAAAGATTTCTGAGATGTGATTAATAACGGACGCCACGCCGAACAAAGTGGGGGAGCCGCCGATGTCCTGTAACAGTTACTTGTTGATCAGTTTTAACCGACTTCAAAAAAGGAACATTCTATATTCAATTGTATGTATTTTCTGTTTTTGGTAATAATTGTAACCCAATCAGGTTTTTATCATGGCATGCAAGGGAAATTAAGAGTAACTTTTTAAATGATACGTTTTTAAGATTCAAAGTATTGAGCATAGAAATTAAACAGGTGCATAGATGGCGTTTTCTATATTTATATTCTCTTCTAGATCTATATTTTTATTAAATATTGACAAAAGTCAATTATTGAGTGCGGTTAGTCGGTAGCTCGTGCTTTGAATGCATGTACAAACCTGGAGATGCCAGAAGAGGAAGGTGAAGATGAGACCGATGCCGAAGCCCATGAACCAGGCAACGAATAAGAACGAAGCCGCTTTCACGTTCTGAAACTGCCGTAGGACGGTGACCCACTCGGGCATCTCGCGAGTGGTTTGTGCAAACACTTTAGCGTGCTCGAGAGGGGGTGCAGCGGGGCGAGACGGGGCTCCGGTGTCGAGACCGGGGAGCTGCAACTGTTCCGCCAATTGCTGTTGTAGCTTTTCCTCGTGCGTTTGCTCAGTAGGCGGGGCCAGTGCTACTTCCTCCACCGGTGCAAATTCGTACTTAAACCGGATCTTTAATCAGAAGCGTTTAAACATTAAAATCACATTTTATTTAAACGAATATTTATCTAATGCAAATGGTCAGATCAGATTTGTTAGGGAAAATTAACTACATTCTCATGTCACCTGCGTGGCGGTAATGAGCGCAGCTCCCATGAGCACGGAGAAGGTAGCAAAACAAATTGTGTAGTTCTTTTCAAAGCGTTGCGGTCCTCCGCACGGGTGCGTGCTGAATGCTGTGCTGTGATCTAGTGCTATACCGACAAAGAACATTGCCAGCCCCCAGCCCAGTGATCCAAACATTCTCTGGTGCCCATATCTGCAGCAAAAGAATATAAGTAGGTTTCAGTACTATTGACACAACGAATATCTCGAAATTGCTAAGTAATCATATGTGTACTCACCTGTCAGCGTCCTCACCAAGTAGCGTGATGACAGCAGAGTCTGCGAGAGTGATGGCAGGGGCGCTGAAGAACTCGCCGATGACGACCAGCAGCAGCAACAAGAAGAAAGTTTTTTGTATGTCAGGCGTGCGATACACGATAAATGAGTGCAGCGGGGTTACCCAGTCTTCGTTCAGTTTGGGGTTGTAATTGAGCGCGTCGTTGACCGGCAACGGGGATCCCGCTCCCGTAGGCCCTCGGAAGGAGCGTGGTGTGGGACCCCACTCCTCATCATAGCGAGCTTCTGTCAGATTATAAACCGTGCTGTTGAGAGGCTGTATGCACGCTACCGCAGCAGGTTGCACCCAGCTGAGTGGCAGCGTGAATACAATCCACGCACCCAGTGACGCCAAAAGCAGTGTGCGTCCTTTCTGCCAACGGTCGGCGAGACTCCCCCAAAAGGGAGCCGAAAGGAACTCGACGAATGGCCGTGTGCCAATAAGCAACCCGCACTGGCCAGCATTCATGCCCATCTGCTTGAAGTAGACTCCCATCAACGGAAACAGTGAGCCGAAGGCCGAATAAAAGAAGAAGTAGAAAGTCTTGACCGTGAGCAGTTCGGGATCAACGGCGCCAGCGCCGCACATCAGCTCCAGCAGGTCACTGCGCCCTCGCACTTTGTTGGTCGCATCCTTGGGTGCTGGATACCTGCCATCACACATAACACGACGTAAATAATTATATACGTTGTCTATAACGATGAAACTGTTTTTAGGACACAAAAAACAAATAGTGCTGCCTAAAGATGTGCTTTGACGTTCATAATAACAGATTAATGGTTCAAGCAATAAGTAGAGCCAGTAAGAAAACTCACACGAATCAGGGTCACCACTTTTAGTGACAGTCTGTAAATATGTGTGTGTGTGGATCACATTCAAGTTATCACATCCAGGGTTTGTTTTGGAAACCGTTACCTAACAACTTTAATTCGGATCGGACAGAACATTGGTCAGACATTTTGTAGTTGCTACATAGAGTATTATCATGAATCAGTTTTTAGGTTTAAGACTTACGGTCATTAAGATCTTCTAGCCAAATTCATAATAATTAAAAAATAAAATGATTATATAGCCCGGTCCTATAACATTTGAACCCACACTCTTAGGATCGATGTTTACTGTTGTCTTTTTGTTTTTTCGACATTTAAAACGGTTTCAGATTTAAGTATCTGACTTTTGTACAGCGCTTCAATTATTACGCATATTTTTAATATTTTTTTTTTTACTTTTCCCTTACAAAGTATTGTATACAAATTACTTAACTATAAATACGGATTGACTTGTATATATTAGACTATACTATAATATTAGAATAAATAAATGTTGAGTCGATATGTATGTAACTCGAGAGTTAAAACAGGAATCACTCTCACGTAGAGAGGCTTGAAGTATGAAGTAGTCGCACTGGCGTGTCACTCCCCGCCCCGCCCAAATAAGGAAAACATAAAACATTGTCCTAATCGAAGACTCCTTGTCCGCCAGACCCTCGGTGCTGTGTGCGGGTACAACTTGACGAGCTATTAATGCATGTGTAGCAGTTACTCTGGAGGCCATGTAGCAGGAGCTCAAATTTATGAGTGAGTGTGTTACGTAAAGCTGTCAGCGAGTGGTCCGTGGCGAACGAGACTCGTGATCAGTGAGCCCTGAAGTCGCACCTGGATGTGTCCACCTCGCCGTACTCGTCGGGGTTGACGAGGGGGCGCGCGGGCAGGGCGGCGGGCGCGGGAGGTGCGGCGCTTTGCAGCTCCATGGCGCGGCGGCGGCGGACTGACGCGCTCGGCACGCGGCCCGCGCCGCGTCGATACGCGCTGCCCGCCGCGCCGCCAGCGCGCGCACCTGCGCCGCGCTCCACATGTAACCTCATCTTTCCTCTTCGTCTCGACCGCGTCACTAGCAGTCTGCACCGTGCATGTTTTAAAATCTCAATTACATTATAATATATGTACTAGGAACATAATTATTTTGTAGATTTTTAGAAAAGAAAGTTGCCATGTACATAACTGATGCGCATATTAAAATTACGTTGAGCCAAACTTCAAATTAAATTCAAACTGAACTTCTTCATTTCATAAAAACTGCTCAACAATTTTTTTTATTATATTAAAAATTATAGGTACTATATATAATACTATATAATTATAGGTACTATATATAATACTATATAATTATAGGTAGATTGCTTTGTCAAGTGTGCAAGTTATATTAAGAAGGTCATTAAATACCTGCCTGTGTTGATCTATATCCGCACGTTTCCAAATGGTTGAGCCTTTTGAGAAGAAATCGGCAAACAAACTCGTAGGCCTTCTTAAATCACCAGATACTATTCTCTAGTGTGCTATTATGTTGCTAAAAGTTAATTAGGCTATTCAAATAAGGTAACTGATAACACCGGAAAAATAGATACAAAGGAAGAAGAAAGAAAGAATACAAAAACATAGAAAATAAGAGACACATTAGCTCACACTTAGATTGTATTATTATTGAAATAGCTAAATCTCTATCAGTTCAAACTAATCCGGCGAATGTGGGCCCCATTAAAGCGTTAAATCAACTGTAATGCCCAAAAAATAAAATTGTGAAAACGTGCAAATAAAAACATATTCTGAACTTCCTTGGCATAACGCGGTCAAACCCTGATTTGGTTACAATGGAACCACCGAATGATTATACTCCTTAAAAAAAAAAAAAAATCGGTCTACAATTGCCGTAGAAATCGCTGAACATAGATAAAAAAAGATAGTACACTCGATTGCTTTTTTATATATATACATTTTATATAAAACCTCGTCGGACACTTATACAAGAAAGTTTTAAGTTTTACTATACTACGAACGGTTTCAAGTAAATATGTATTACATAGATGACAGACGATCTTCCAATATTCAGTGTATCATAAAATGAATTCATTAGCATTAAAATGTCAAAGAGAAATTTGCTTTTGGTGTTTTTAAACTATTCGAATGGTCTAGTTGTTAGTGACCTTGACTACTCAGCTACCGGTCGTGGGTTCTATTTTCAACAGTACAAATAATTTGTGTGTCGGAAAAGATTTTTTTATGGGATAAGGGGCAAATGGTCAGAAGGGTCACCTCTTTTCTTGAATGTTTAATTCATTGCTTCACTCTCTTTACTGCACTCCAATAATAATATGCTATACTATAAAGGTGTGAAATACTATATGCGGAAACCAAGTAATACTTACGTCACCAGCTGAGGAGTTCCAGGAGATATTAACAGGTTTGCATGGGGCATTAGAAAGAAAGGGTATGAAAATTAATGTGAGCAAAACAAAAACTATGGTTTTTAAACGAGTTGAAAATAGAACGCTTTGTAAAACAGTGGAACAAGTGGATGAATTCATATATCTGGGATCAATAATTACTAGGGACTTAAAGTGTGATGATGATATAAAACGAAGAGTGAGTACGGGTAATGCGATCAATAGCGCATTGCATACTTTTATGAAATGCCACAGCGGCTCGTGTGGCTGTGGTAGAGTTAGAGGTGTGTTGGTGCCAACACTTATGTATGGTAGCGAAAGTTGGGTATGGCAGACGAAGCACGAAAGTAGAATCAATGCTACAGAAATGATAGCATTGAGGAGTATAGCTGATGTGAAATTGAGTGACAGAGTGAGGAATAGTGTGATAAGGGAACAGTGTGGTGTGAAAGAGGATGTAGTAACTAAAATAGAAAAGAGTATGCAGTAGTGTGAACCAAGTTCAAGACAATCTTAACCTTTAACCGACGATCTGACCGATTGTATGTGGAATATAATATAAATAATAAAGTTGAAGAAGCGAAAAAGTATGTCAACGAATCGTAGCAAATGAAAGGAAGTGGTCTCTGCCTACCCCTATGGGAAAGAGGTGTCATATTATATATGTATGTATGTGAAATACTAAGGATGGTTACAAAAATTGATGTAGCCGAGTGCGGCAATGGTTAGTCAGAGGAAGACACTTTATTTTTTCCCATGTTATATAGAAAAAGCTGATCTACGTAAAATAATAATGTTTAGAATTGACCATATTATACATATACGTATAACTAATAACTGCTAGTTCGAGGACTCAGACTAACTAGCACCGGCCAGTTCGCGTTACAGGTACGCCACCGTGACTTGCTGGAGCGACTGCTCATACTCCCCAACCCATCTCTATAAGCAACATCCCTTTCCTTCTATTTCTATAATTCCTTTCTTGTCAAAATACTCCAAACTTTCCCATCTAATTTCTAAAAGTGCCCGTATGACGGCCCCTATCACGAGACTAAATAATAATCGACAAAACGTGGGCGTTAATTACGGCTTTGAATAATTCTTCGGGGATACAGGCGTTATGTATATACGAGTATAACATGTACGTATAACTGTTTTACTCCATTTTTATGCTTATTGAGTATTACTATATTTAGCTTCCCATGGCGTGAGAGAGAAGTATAACAAACATGATTTTATGTATCGTATACTAGCGGATACCCAGTGTCATACATATACATTCAAAGTCTACAATAACGGAAAGGTAGAAACAATTTTTGTGTTTTATATATTATATAGATTCATGTAGGTCGGTCCTAGGGCTTGTGGTAAAGAAGTGCACTTGTACTGTGCACTTGATCAAATTTAAAATGTCTATATTGCATTAATATTGTGGTAATACAAGAAATAAGGTCTTTACATCACCACAATTTACCTCATTAGGCATGCTTTTTTTATGTATTAGCGTACTATAGTGACTCCACTTTACCCGATGGAAAGCAATAAGTGGAGTCCAAGAGCGGTGGTCACAATCCTCATTCAATGGGAAGGAAACACGTGCGCTGGTAGTGAATTCCAGGCTTTCACCGATCGGCGCAGGAAATAACCAAACCGTTTGGTTCGGGATCGTATATTTTCGACTTTAAAACGGTGTCTCCTCAGGCCAGCTCGTGTAATCGTGTAGAGGAAGGGAGAAGGTGGGACAAATTGGTAGAGCTCGTCAGAACACTCTCCGTGATGTAGGCGATTGAGGACTGCCATAGAGGCGACATCTCTTCGAAACTGTAGAGGTTCAAGAGACTGCGCGCCGCTACAACCGATCGAGAGCATCAAGCAAATACTGCGCATAGTTGTCCCAAAAGCAGTACTCCACGCAGGAGCGAACCCGTGTCTTTTATAATAGACACAATTGCTCGGCTGAAAAGAACCGTTTCACCTTGTTCACCAATACACTGAGTTTCCACTAGGCCTCCTTAGTGACGCTCTCGATATAATCGCGCGGATTGAAATCCTGGAAAATGTCCATACCCAGGATACTAAGCCTATCCAGTAGTGGCAGTTGAGTGTTCTGAAGAGTAGGAAGGGGAAGGAATGGAGACTTTTTGTTAGAAAACGCGCACGCCTGTGTTTTCTTGGCGCTGAACTTGACCACATTCTCACAATCCCATTGAGAAATGTAGCGTCGTTTTCCCGCAACGTCTGCTAGCTTGGCAGCAGGATTTTCAAAATATCACCCGTGTACTGTGCTGTCGTCTGTATAACAATCTATGTTGCCACGTGGATCGGCTCGCCCTATAACCATATTGCCGATTATTTAAGAAGGAGCGATCCTCTAGGTAGCGGATTAATTGTTTAAAATATTTATTAGCTACTTACTACTACTACGAATTAAAACTATTTCAAGAAAGTATTATTCAATCGGTTAAAGCCTGGCTAAAGTAAAATTTACTACCAGCGCCCGTGTTTTGGCAGCTATAAAAAAAATATTCTTTCTCCTTATAGAAACAATGCTTAGTCTTAATTGTTTTGATTTTTTTTAATAAAACAATTTATCTGTCTAATATTAACTGGCAGACGATAAACATTTTAATACAAGTAAAATGGTCATTTTTCTTAACTATTTCATTGTTGTTTATGATATTGATAAATTGTTTGTCTTGTATATTTTGATCGTCTGAATTCGATGCTATTATGGGTTACTGATGGTCAGGTGTTAGTTTAGTATGATTGTTCAGCCAGCGTGCTTGAAGACAGGCACGACGCCACAATCTCAGGGTGTATGGAGTCGAGTGTAAGACTTACAAGAATTCGATGTCTTTTATATGTATTCGACATATTGTAGTCGATAGCTAAAACATTTTTTTTTTTTTATACTATAGGGGGACAGACGAACAGACGGGTCACCTGATGGTAAGTGACAACTGCCGTCCATGGACACCCGCTTCTCAAGAGTCGCAAGTGCGCTGCCCGCCTTTGAGGGTGATGAGGGATGGGGGATACAGGGAGCGGAAAGAAGAGAGGGGGGATGAAGAGAAAGGAGATGAGGGGAGAGGGGGATTTGGGCCGCCGGAAACCTCACTCATTTCGGGGAAATGCAACGCAAGCGTTACTTCACAACCGATTTTCTGTGAGGCCGTGGTATCGCACCGGTCGAGCCGGCCCATTCGTGCCTAAGCATGGCTCTACCACTGCTATATATATTGGAAGTTAAAACGATGTTCCGGAAAATACTGAATTAGCAACCCGCTATTGGATTGGTTGGGAACCAACGTAGTGTTCAGACGTACGAATAAAGTGTATTCGTGTGCACGTGAGTTTTATTGTTCTTCCCTTATTATTTACTGGTTGCGAGTTCATTCAGTATCCTCGTCACGATCCTACATTTTTTTTGTTTTATTAGCCTCAGATTTTTTGTGAAACGAGAAAACTTGTAACTGGTACGGTAATAATTTTAAATGAAAGTAAGGATAAAAAAATATTATTAATAAAAAAATTAAAAAAAAAATTGCCGAAAAATGGTTAAGTGTTAACATGTCGAGAAGTGAAGTGATGGAATGATGATCAGCGCAAAACGTCGGAGAAAATTGGACGAGGAGAGCTGACGATGGAGCCCACAGGCTGATTACGATGATTATGTTTACCGCAATGTAGCGAGGCTTTTCATTTTCCTGGTCAGACCGCTGGTTTTTATACCGCGCCAGAAAGTAAAAAATCCTAGCGTGCCTTGTTGTCTTATTTCTTACTAAAAAATTTCACTTGAGCTAAGGGCAAAGGGGGGCGCCAGGGAATACTGCTGTGTCCCCGATCGAAACATTGTGTAAGGTGTAAGTTTTTATTATTCCATTATGAACAATTCTTGTTAGATATTCTATTTCACATATTTGGCATGTTTCCCTATGATTACAGTAGTTGAATAAAACAAAATAACTACTAAACAATTCCTTGATACATTTTAGCAGCGACGGTGGTATTATGGCGAACCCGATTAGCTACCGACTTCCACTCCTTACGCGAGCGTGCAGCTTAGCTGGAGGGGTTAACAAGACTGCTTGCCGTGAGAACCACTCATTTTATAGCCCTAGTAGCATTTTATACATAATTATACTAAGTATATTAGTATTCCTATTTGTAAATTATTACAAAAATATTGTTAGTTTCTTCTGTGCATAACATCCATCTACATCTGTGAGAAAGGAGCGTTGCTGCTAGATATCACTCTGACTCATATATATAACACGATGCTATTGTTCCTTAACGCTTCAGTTTCAGTTTTATATATAAAACACAACAGTTATTAGGTCTAGGCTACTGATAATTATTAGCAGTGTTTAATTGTGTTCTGAGTCCTTTACAGTAAGTCTAATCCTTCAACGGTCGCACTGGCGTGCGCGAGCGCGTGGTGTGTCGCACGAGGCGCAGGCTGGCGGAGTGTATGGTGGAGCGCCGCCGTGACCGCACCGAGGGCGAGTGCGTGCGCAGCGAGGGCGGAGCCTCCTCCTCCGCCGAGCACACCCCCTCGCTCGGCGCCGAGGTGCTCAATGACCCCTGTAATAATAGATACCGCGTCACAAAGCTGCACCTCATACCTTGCACTTAAATATTGTCTCAAAGTTTTTTCTCTCACCTCCACCGGCCTCTCGGACTGCTCGAAGCTGAAGATGAAGCGCAGCTCCTTCCAGAAGCGTCGGTGGAAGGGCTCTGAGCGCTCGCGGGCGCGCCGCGCCGCGGACCACATGAGGTCGACACACGATACGAATACGCCCAGCGCGCACCCCACCACCAGCACCAGGAACAAACCCATGAAGTTTTTCATTGAAAGTTTTTCGTTTTCAAACTCCTCTTGTGGCTGGAACGTGCATTGCTCTTAAGATAGGTGTGGCAAGTTAGATCAGAGCTAGTGCGTACTTTGACAAGTATTTAGGGAAAACTAATCAGGTTCCCGTAGATCAGACAATCAATGGCAACCCGTAATACGTACTTCAGTTACTTATTTACTTAGTCTCAAGTAATCCTTATTTTATCACAAATGCTGAAGCAACAGTAGCAGCTGTATCTGGATAGTCAGTATCCAGAAGTTACGTCATTCTTTGCTGATGACGAAACATTAGAAATGAAAATAAACGTTACACCATAATCCATAATTTAGAAGGTGAAAATATTTTACATTGCAAGCGCCTCCGCCGTGCTTCTCTTTCCACCAGGTGTGCTGCATCTCACGCAGTGTGCCCGATTCCTGGAGTTTGAGAAGTCCCAGGTTCATGGACTGGCGATACAGTGAGTCTGTGCACACATCCACACATATCATATACCCGATACATTGGAGCTCAAAGATATATAACACACTCACACACTTCGTCAACACTTACTCTTTTTCATGGCGATGCCGTAGCCTTTGCTGTCGAGTAGCCCGCCCACCTGCCAGTACCAATATCTTTTAAAAATGGAGTAAGTACTTCAATGCGGCTAAATAATACTAATAAGTTATGCTGGTTATAAATTATATAATTGTAGGTTTTATGTGTAGTTCTCTGCTAACAATACTGTCGTACAATACAGATTGTTTTTTTTTAGGTTCTACTTATGTATAATAAATATTTACACGGTTTTTTGGTGTTCTGCAAATCACATGGGAATGTTGAATATACATATTTTGTTAGAGACACAACATATTTTATGTTTAACATTCACAACAGTCTAAAAGCAATTTCCTACAGACAACCCCTTTTTTTTTTTTCGTGTGGAAACCCGGGCCGTCATTCTACCCGGGTTTTCAGTGGAATGGTAATGGTAATGGTAATGGTAAAGGGCTCTGTTTCCGCATTTAGACTCATGTTCGGTCCATTATGCGTCCAGGAGGCTGACTAGTTGAGCCAGCCTAGCTCCTTCCAGAAGCGCAGAAGCCTCCTGGGGCGTTCACAGGCTTCTAGGAGCGTCCTCGCGCCTGCAAGGATTTCTGCCCGTTGTGCAGCCACGCCCTCGCATTCCAGGATAACGTGGGCGGCCGTTTCCTCCGCGCTCAGACAACCCCTGCACTGGGGGCTATCGGTCGCGTTAATGACGAATAGGTGTCGGTTCAGAGCCAAATGGCCTGTAATGCTTCCGACCACTATTCGGATGTCCGTTCTATGAAGACTGATGAGTCTACGCGATAAACGTGGTGATATTTCTGTTAATACCAGTTTGGATTGCCTACAGCCAGGTGTGTCAATCCATCTGCTATTGTGTACTTCTCGAGTCCTTTGCCTTACCCAGGAGCGATATAAGTTGAAGGGTAGTGGCAGGAGTGTGGTAGGGCCTGCCACTGGTGTTGTAGATCCCTTCCTTGCTAGCTCGTCGGCGGCATCGTTACCGAGTGAGTTGCTGTGCCCCCTGATCCATTGAAGAGTTACCCCATTCGCCGAGGCCAAGCGTTCTAGCGACTGGTGGCATTCGTAGATGAGACCGGAGTTCATGGTGTTGCCCATTAGGGCCCTTAGCACCGCCATACTATCTGACAGTATGCGGATGTTATATTGCTTGATGCCTCTAGACATAGCCGCTAGGGCTGCGTATGTTAGCGCAACACATTCGCATTGAAAAATCGAACTGTGCTTGCCTAGTGCCAGCGATATTTTTATGTTTAGGTCTAGTGAGTACACCCCGGCTCCAGTACCTGACCCCATCTTGGAGCCGTCCGTGTATATTCGGACTTCATTTATGCCGGAATGATCACTATCGTTCTCCTGTAGTTCTATACAGTATTTTCTTTCGAAGATGTGTTGTTTTGGAATCCTGTCACATGGGGCAGCTATCAGAGGTTGGTAGTCCACTAGTTGATTCCAGATATTGGAGTGTGGACCCTCTTGGTTATTCCACAGACTCAGGTGTTTTAGTCTGATTGTTGCCATAGCTGCCTCCTGTTGTATGTACAGGTCTAGTGGTGCTAGATCGAGAGCCACCTCAAGGGCGGCAGTAGGGGTTGTTCGCATGCATCCAGTGACGGCCGTACAAACGAGTCTCTGGAATTGCTGCAACTTGTTTCTAACCGTGCTAAGCTCAGTTCTCTGCCACCAAGCAATAGCACCGTACGTGATTATCGGCCTTATTACCGCTTTATAAAGCCATAGAGTGATTTTCGGTGATAGACCCCAGGTTTTGCCGAGGAGCCGCTTGCATTGGTAAAAGATAATGCAGGCTTTATTAAGTTTTGCGTCTAGGTGTCTATTCCATAGGAGTTTGCTGTCAAGTATGACTCCTAGATACTTGACCTCTGTGGTAAGAACCAGACTAGTGCCGAATAGTTTTGGCAGCCTTAGGTCACCTAAACTACGTTTGTTTGTGAACATTATCAACTCCGTTTTTGTTGGGTTCACTGATAGATT
The DNA here is from genome assembly GCA_947561695.1 of Tyria jacobaeae. Taxonomy (NCBI): domain Eukaryota; kingdom Metazoa; phylum Arthropoda; class Insecta; order Lepidoptera; family Erebidae; genus Tyria; species Tyria jacobaeae. Next base: position 70,305 of record OX387220.1, on the reverse strand, counting down.
GTGTTTTACGCACCACTTTTCGACGACCTTTAAAGCAGACCTCATTTGGTCGCAAATTGTGCTTTCAAATGGGCCACTAATAAGAATGGTCAGGTCGTCTGCATAGCCCACTGTGAGGAACTTGCGGTCGTTGAGTTGAGTAATCAGCTCATCTACCACGATGTTCCAGAGGAGTGGTGAAAGAACTCCGCCTTGTGGGCACCCTCTCGCCACTATTCCTCTTGTTGTGTTGTTAACAGTGAATTGTATAGCTCTGCCTCTAAGCATACTGTCGATCCACCCTGTAATGGTGGAGTCGACTCCGTGTCTAGACAGAGCCTGGCTTATGCTGTTGAAGTTTGTTTTATCGAAGGCACCTTCGATATCGATGAAGGTTCCTAGAGTTGATTTTTTATATTTGAGGTTGCCCTGTATGTATGAGACTACACGATGCAGAGCGGATTCTGTTGATTTACCCATCGAATAAGCATGTTGGTGTGGGTTCAGGGGTTGCTTGTTTAGCGCCGTGCTCCTGATTTCTCTATCTATTAGCCTCTCTAGAACCTTTAGCATGAAGGATGTGAGGCTGATAGGTCTGAATGATTTAGGTTGTGTGTAGTCTCCTTTGCGGGGTTTGGGAAGGAATACTACTTTGACTTCTCTCCAATTCGTAGGTACCTAGCGGTGTGCTACGCAGCTTCTGTAGATGGACCGTAGATGATCCATCAGTGCAGCGTCACACCATTTTAGCAGACCTGGGAAAATACCATCCAGTCCTGCAGCTTTGAATGGAAGGAAGCTGTTGATAGCCCACTTTAGCTTATCGTGATTCACGATTCTGTGAGCGGTGGTCCAATCTGACTCATCTGGTAGATATACCTCACCTTCCTCCCAAATGTCATTCTCATTTAGTATGCGACACCCCGGGAAGTGAGTTGTCATTAACAGTTCCGAAGTCTCCGAATCTGTTTTGGTGAAGGTACCATCAGGTTTTTTTAGGAAGCCAAGGTCTGGCTTCCGCTCAGAGCACAGGATATTTTTAACTCTGTTAGCATGGTTGTTGGTGTCTATGTTAGTGCAGAAGCTTCGCCAGCAATCAGTTTTCCTGATTCTGATCCACTTCTTGTATTTGTGTCGGGCTTGCCTGTAAGCATCCCAGTGCTGGTCTAGTCTTGAGTTCATCGCTTTATTGAACAACTTTCTTACCTTTTGACGCAATCTCTGCAGTTCTGGTGTCCACCATTGGTGCTCACCCCCTGGTGTGGTTCTGGGTGACGAAAGTGGACATGTCTGTTCAAAGCAGGTGATCAATGAGTTAGTGAGGTTTTTTACATGGTTATCGATCTCCACTGTGGTCTCATGAGCATTTGGCGCAGCTGAGTTTGTTAGCAGCTCTGCTGTCATCCGCTTATACTGCAGGAGGTCCATTTTGCGGGGATTTCGTCGGGGTTTAGGTGGTGTGAGTGACATCTTAAGGTGGAATTTAATCCAGCGATGGTCCGAGCACGATGACTCTTCTGAGACGTGCCAGTTCGAGATGTATGATGACGCGTACTCAGTGCCTAGAGTTAGATCAATTATTGTTTGGGCTCTCGATGTGACAAATGTTGGTTCTGAGCCCTTGTTGATAACATTTAGTTTGGTTGAAAGTAAGAAAAAAACAAAATTCTCACCGCGTTGGTTGTTGGTTTTGCTACCCCATAGGGCATGATGCGCGTTGGTGTCGGCCGTGACTATCAGTTCCATTCCCTGTCGCTCACAGAAATCCACGAGCACAGTGAGTTCAGGGGTGGGGATGTCTACGTCGCCCGGCAAGTAGGCAGACGCCATCACCACGCCACGGTTTTCAGTGGAACGGTGTGTCGGAATCGAACCGACTAAAACCACACGGTGTGCAACACGGTGTGCGCTTAAAATAGGAGGAATCCGGGAACGGCTTTATTCAGACATCCAGACCCCTCCTAGCGGTTGTCCGCACTATGCGGGCACCATCTACGGGTAACCTATCAATAAGGCGGCGACCGCGGTAAAATTCCTGTCACCGCCGACCATGGAGCGTATGATGGCCGGCAGTGACAGATCCTCTCCAATGATTGCAGTGAGGGCCCGACGCTGCTCGGTGAGCAGCCTCACGCCATTCGCGTACCTCTTCGGGCGGGGGTAGATTCCGCCCACACCGGTGCACCGTATAGTGCCATTGACCGGACAACCCCCGTGTACAGCCGTCTTGTTGCGACGCTGGGTCCACCTAAGTTGGGCAAAAGTCGCCCAAGGGCGGACGCAGCGGCGACCAGCTTTGGTGCAAGCTGCCGGAAGTGCTCGTCGAAGAGCCACCTACCGTCAAGGGTCAGGCCCAGATATTTAATGTGGGCCCGAACCGCTACGCCCGGGGGCGGTGTTCTTGGAGCGAATCCGTAGAACAGCCGCCTCCGTGACGGGTGGAACATCTTCCTCCACGAACTCTTCGTCGTCTCCGGCCAAAGGGGCCATCGACGGAGGTGAGTGCTCCACCCGTTGCGGGAAAAGGCCCTCAACCACTTCCTGCAGGAAGCTGGGCTGGAGAGTCTCAGTAAGGGGGGGCCCAGCGCGCGGAGCTTTTGTTGCACCGCACGATAAGGGCGACCCCAGGGGTCACGTTCGAGACCCTCCACCATCTCCTTTCTTCTCTCCTCTTTGGCCAGCTTCAGAGTTTTTCGCGCCTCTCGGTACTCCTCATGAAGCCGTTCCTCTTCCCCTTCTTCGCGGTGACGCCGACGGCTGCGGGTGTAGGACCTCCGAGCACGAATGCAGGGCACGCGGGGATCCGCCAACTCCTGGGACCACCAGTAGACCTCCTTCCTTAGAGGCCGACTACCTCGAATCCGGGGTATGACCGCATCACAGATATGCGTTACTGCATCGCAAAAGCGGCCTGCCCCCATGTCTACCTCTTTGGTCAGAGGCTGTGGAGACAGCCAAGAGTAAATTATGGCTGCCTCCTCCAGTAGATTCCGGTCTAGCTTAGAGATAGCCCACCGCGGAAAGTGGGAAGGATGCCGCGCCAAGTGAACCCTGGTGTGCTGGGTCCACCATCCTCATCTCGTCCTCGCTTACGACTCTCCGTATCACGGGTTTCCAGTTCCATCTCCTCGGCTGAGTCAGCTGCAGAACTAGAGGTCCTGGAACGCACTCGCTCCGACATTCTTCTGCTCCCAAAAGTCAGATTGACTTCTGAGAGCACCTGCGAGATAGGCATCCCGGGCAAAATCTCCTCATCGTTAGACGAGGTGTCGTCCACTTTCTTCTTCTTCTTCTTCTTTTCATCTTTGCTAATTGTTTTTAAATTTGAAGTTTCCATGATAAATCCCACGAGGTTGGGAGAACTAGAGGTCAACCCGGGCAGAGATCCCCCAATACCCAGGCAAGCGTAAGTTTATGCCCAACCGAGGGGTCCGCATGTGCCCCGGCTAGGAGTGCACTTGCGTCTGAACCACCCATCAGCCATGCATCCCATGGTCACGCACCAGAACGCGGGATTCGGGGTATTTTGTTATAGAGGTTTTCTTCCTCACAGTCCGGGTGGCTAAGCCAAGACCCTCGCCCCCAATTGGAGCCTCGAGACTACGACACTCCTTTCGGGATTACGATATGCCAACGGTGGCATCGAGATAAAATCTCTGAATGCCTGCTCGGTGGCAGTGTAAGTACACGCCGGGCCCGTCTTTGTTCCTCCGCTGTGGACAGCGGAGCAACACTAAGTGACCCTTGGAAGGGGGGACCCTTCCAAGGGTCCCCCCTTCCAACGGTCACTTAGTGTTGCGTTGTAGGATACACTGTGTGTTGGTCACACAGTGTATCCTGTCTTGTCTGGAGTCTTCCCCTGGGCCAATCCGGCATGAGTGGCTCTACCGGCACAGCCCCAGAGATCATTGACCCGCGCAAGCCCCCCACGGTGACAACGTAAGGACACAGTTGGGGGGCTACAGGCAACCCCTGGATTGACATTAGTGACAGTAAATGAAATAAAAAATTATTTAACTTAAACAGAACTTAAATTATTAGGAATTAATTTGAAATGGTCTTAAAATGTACTAATACTTTAAGAGGAAATGTTATTTTGACTTTATAACGATTTGTTTTTATATAAACTATATGTAAATAAATTTCAAAATTCTTGGTCACACCTGAAATTATTTAAAAAAAAAAATATGAACCGTTAATTTGTTATATTCATATATTTCGGACGAAAGTCTAGTTTTTACGGCATCAACTATGTTTTTGTCATGTTATCTGACCTAGGTAGTATTTTTATAGCAGTAATTTAATTTGAACAATTCCTTAACACCACAACAGAAATAGACTTAACGTTGGAACCAGTTAGCTATTGATATCGTATGATTATATATCAATAATTGATACCTCTTATTATTATTTGTGAACCGATTTTTAAAATTATTTTATTAATATGGAAGTATATATATTTTTCATATATAATTTTTATTAAAATCAGTTCAGTTATTTAATTGTTAAATCAAAATCACTCGAAACAATACGTCGTCTAATCCAAGTAAACGAAATTGCGTATTTTGTTTTCCTACAAAAAAATAAAGTACTAAACAGCGTAAAATAAAAACAAATTTCACCGACTTCAAAAACAGGAGAAGGTTCTCAATTCCGTTGTATTTTTTTAAGTTGCATGTTTTTACGATTGCAAGTCTTGCGGAAAAGAATATATAATATTTATACCGCAGTAACATTGAAACTATCTTGAACTTACTCGTAAATATTATATTGTTTGCTTATACGCGAGTTTGATACCACATTTGATATTTTTATTGATCCTTATCTTTTTTAATTGTGGCATCATTGAAATGAATCATGACATTTCATTGATATATATATATGATATTTTTTTTATTTATTTTGTTGGCATCATATCTATTTTCAAGTTATTTGTAATTGTAATGAATTTATATCAACCCTAATGATAAATCCGACCAGAACAGGCACGCAACCCAGTATTTCCAAAATACCTGACTTTAAGTAAAACTATCGTAAGAACTATCTGTCCTAAAAAAAATCAAGTTATCATAAAAATAATACGTATACTCATCAATTTCGTACTATTCTTAGGGTTCCGTACCTCAAAAGGTAAAAAAAGGAACCCTTATAAGATCACTCTCTTGTCTGTCTGTAGGTCTGTCCGTGTGTCACCACTGATTTTCTCAGGGACGGGTGGACCTAGCAAGTTAAAATTTGCACCAGATTCTGAAGTGATCCCTAATAGGTGTATAAAAATCAAGGTCCTGAGTCAACACGATAAAAAGATATGGCAAATTTAGATTTTCGCGTAAACTTGTAAGTACCAAACCTTACATTCATTTTCAACTCTTTTTATTTTTCCGAATATTCCCTTTATTTTTTTCAATATGATATAGGGGTACAGACGAACAGACGGGTCACCTGATGGTAAGGTGGACAACCGCCGTCCATGAACACTTGCAACCCAAGAGTTGTAAGTGCGCTGCTCGCTTGTGAGGTAAAAAAAAAGGTGAGGAGCTGGGAAAGAGAGGAGGGGAGAGAGAGTTGGGTCTGCGGAAGCCTCACTCATTTCCTGCGAGGCCGTGGTATTGCACCGGTCGAGCCAGCCCATTCGTGCCTAAGCATGGCTCTACTACTGTGAAAAGAGACCTAGCTTTTAACCAAAATTAACAGTTCTAAGCCAACTGGAAGTACCCCATAGGTTTTGGGTCGAAAACCTATATAGTAGTTCCCGTTGGCCTAGAATCACGATCACGTTGTGTCTTTCAACACAAATAAAGGATAAATAAAAAAAAAAATGTTGAAATTTAAAGGTCTCCATATATATGTACATAGTTGAAAAATTATTATTAAATTAAATTGAGAAGGGGTGAGGCCCCCGCCCTTCACGGTGTGGCCGTCTTTTGCAAAAGAGGTGGGCCAAGATCTGCAGGGTTTCCTGGAAGCATCCCTCCTACGGTATACCCAGTTCCCTTGCAATAGACCCAGTTGTGACCGACCGTTAGTCGGTTCGCGTGCGACATACCACCCCAGCGTCAGCTCCGGTGGGGTGATGACCCGTGGATATACACGAAACGAAAAAAAAAGGTACGGAACCCTTTCTCGCACTCGACCGGTTTTTTATATATGATAGTACAGTTGTGCAATTTTATCTACAATTGAAACATAAACACAAAACTATCATATAATAAATATAAAATAAGAAAAATGTTTTTTCTGTTCCTTTACAAAAATAGTAAACACGTCAAACAATAACTTACAATTTATAATAAATAAACCTTACTTAGGTAAAACTAGTCCAAAATGTATCAAAATACATTAATAAAGGCGCTCATAAGAAAAAATGGACATCTAGTTAAACATTGTCTTGCCTGATGGAGGTTTCATCGAACTGGTGTTTCAGGGCAGTATGATCGAAGTTTGGATATATAAAGCAATTTACCGGCGACCTATCTATAGCGATCTATGCTTCGATGTAATTTTATTAAAACAAAAACGAATGAAACAAATAAATAAAATAAGTATAGACTACCTATTCGTAGGTCAATTGATAAACCAATATCTGTATATTGTACCTACATATAATGTAAAACCGGTAGAGGGCTTGACCTTCCTGTCAGGTTACAGGGGTGCGACCCTGCCGTGCTCGAGCTATTGCTTATACCTTCCATTCCGTCCGTATAAGCAATATCCATTTAATTCCTATCCCTTCAACTTCCCAAGTTTCCATCAAATTCCTGAGTAGGTGGAACGGTGAGGGGGGTGAACCACCATCTTTTGCCCCAAGCCTCACCTGCACGTGTTGCATCCCGCTAAACGACGAACGAGGCTCTGCGACCGACCAATGGCAGTATATCCATCCCAATAGGAGTAGCTAAATTCGACAGGCCGGTGACGGGCAGCAGCGTCACCGGTGCGAGAAGCTATGCCCTGCGATCGCCAACCCGCCTGCCCAGCGTGGCGATTATGGGCAAATATCCTCCCAATGCAGACGCAACATAAGCCACGGCCCCCAGTTCCCGGCGGCCCCGCTATTCCGGGTCATGGTGGCAACCACGGTTACGGCGGGGCGGGGGGTGCTAAGAATCTCCGGGTTAAGAGAGGCCACCAAAACCCACTGACCCTGGCTACGTATAACGGGCGCACGTTACGGCTAGACTCGCATCTGGCGCAACTTGAGGTTGAACTCGAGAAGATTAGGTGGCATATCCTAGGGCTATGTGAAGTCCGAAGAGAGGGGGAGGACACCATAACCCTCGAGTCAGGCCACCTGATGTACTTCCGCGAGGGGGACCAAAAATACCAAGGCGGCGTTGGGTTTCTGGTAAATAAGTCCCTTTCTGACAACGTTGTGGAAATATCCAGTGTGTCGAGCAGGGTAGCGTACCTCATTGTCAAGCTTACCGAGAGGTATAGCCTCAAGGTTGTGCAAGCCTCGGCACACTCGGATGACGAGGTGGAGGATATGTTTGATGACATATCGAGGGCCCTCCACTGTACACACTACAACGTTGTTATGGGTGACTTCAACGCTATAGTGGGAGTACAGAATTGTAGCGAATCGGTAGTAGGATCCCATGGATTTGGAAGTAGGAATCATAGGGGGCAAATGCTCGTTAACTTCCTTGAACGGGAGGGGCTCTTCTTGATGAATTAATTTTTCAAGAAACAGCCCCAGAGAAAGTGGACTTGGCAAAGTCCCGACGCTATGACCAAAAATGAGATCGACTTGTGAAATTGAGGAAGCACATATTCAGAGATATCTTAGTGATCAATAGGTTTAATACCGGTAGTGACCACCGACTTGTCCGAGGCTCTCTAAATATCGACTTTAAGGCTGAATGTGTTCGTTTGATGAAGTCCAGGCTCCGACCAACTCTGCTTCAAGCCATGATAGGATCTGAAACGTTCCAGGCAAAGCTGGAAAACCGATTCGCTTCCGTGGAAACCACAAAAGACGTAAACCAGAACCTCGAAAACGTGGTTCGGGTTCTCAGGGAAGAAGGTACGAGATTTTGTGAATTGCAGCGTAAGGGCAGGGAGTCGAAGCTTTCGGAAGGGACCCTAGGGTTAATGAAGAAACGATGATTAAATCAACCAGTCACTTCGTTGGCAAAGCGGACTCTAAACCGAGAGATTAGTAAGCTCGTACGACACGACATCCGATGCTTTAACGCTCTCTCGATTGAAAGGGCGATCGAGCAGAATCGGGAGTCAAAAGTTTTCGTACAATCTCTTGGAAGAAGCCACCTGACGAAGTTGACTACAGCAACCGGAGAAGTTGTTGCTTCGAAGTCGGCAGTCCTTTCGGAAGTAGAAAGCTTCTATGGCCGGTTATACGCTTCGCATGCATCTCGACCGGATCCCGTAAATGAGAACCCCAGAGCCGCAATAACACGCCACTTCACCGAAGACCTGCCAGAAGTCAGTACCGACGAAATTGAGATGGCTCTTAGACAGCTGAAAAATGGAAAAGCTGAGCTGCTAAAGGCTGGAGGTAAACCTGTAATAAGGGAGCTCCAAAAGCTCTTCAACGCTGTCCTGTTTGAAGGGAGAACTCCGGAGGCGTGGAGTAGGAGTGTGGTCGTCTTGATCTTCAAAAAGGGTGACAAGACAATGTTGAAAAACTATCGACCAATTTCCCTTCTAAGCCACGTCTACAAGCTGTTTTCAAGAATCATCACGAACCGCCTTGCGCGAACACTCGACGAATTCCAACCACCGGAGCAAGCTGGATTTCGGAGAGGATATGGCACCATAGACCACATCCACACAGTGCGGCAGATTATACAGAAGACCGAAGAATATAATCAGCCCCTGTGTCTAGCATTCGTGGACTATGAGAAGGCCTCGTTCGAGATCTGGGCTGTTATGGAGTCCCTGCAGCGTTGCCAAGTAGATTGGCGATATATCCAAGTGATGAGATGTCTCTACGAAGCCGCCACCATGTCCGTCCAAGTACAGAGCCAGCAAACAAGGCCAATACCATTGCATCGAGGAGTGAGACAAGGGGATGTTATCTCCCCGAAATTGTTCACAAATGCAATGGAGGACATGTTCAAGACGCTGCACTGGAAAGGGCGTGGCATCAACATCAACGGCGAATACATTTCTCATTTGCGATTTGCAGACGATATCGTCATCATGGCAGAGACGCTGTAGGACCTACAGCAGATGCTGAATGATCTAGCTGACTCTTCTGTACGCATCGGCCTACGGATGAATTTGGATAAAACCAAGATCATGTTCAATAAGCATGTACTACCGGAACCGATTGCGGTACACGGGGCCGTTCTGGAAGTTGTTCAAAAATATGTATACCTCGGGCAGACATTGCAGTTAGGTAGAAACAACTTTGAGGACGAGGTGAACAGAAAAATTCAGCTGGGTTGGGCAGCCTTTGTGAAGCTACGCCGAGTCTTCTCATCATCGATCCCACAGTGCCTTAAGACGAAAGTCTTCAATGAGTGTGTCCTACCCGTCATGACATACGGAGCCGAAACGTGGACACTTACGGTACGGCTGGTCCACAAGCTTAAAGTTGCTCAGCGTGCTATGGAAAGGGCTATGCTCGGTGTTTCTTTAAGGGATCGCATCAGGAATGAGGTGATCCGGCAGAAAACCAGAGTAATCGACATAGCCCACCGGATCAGCAGGCTGAAGTGGCAATGGGCTGGCCATATTAGCCGCAGAACCGACGACCGTTGGGGAAAACGAGTTCTTGAGTGGAGACCGCGTCTCGGCAAACGTAGCGTAGGACGCCCACAGGCCAGGTGGAGTGACGATTTGCGCAAGATGGCTGGCAGGAGCTGGATGCAAGAAGCCGAAAATAGATCGAAGTGGCGTGCAATGGGAGAGGCCTATGTCCAGCAGTGGACTGCGATAGGCTGATGATGATGATGATGATGATATAATGTAAAAATATTGAGATAAACGAAATCGACAAAATAATAACACTGAATGAAATAATTCTTCTATTTTATAAAATAATGCTATACTCCATTGATGTATGTCATGACATTGGATATTACTAGACATCCTCTGTTTTTGTTTTGGACCTATTTTGTTTGTAAGTTTGTAAACCCCATTCCCATGTTGAATGAAATATATTGCTCATTGCATGAAATAATTGTTAATGATTGTATTGTTATGAGGAAATCAGTTGTTTAGAATCCCAAAGTGCCTGTACAAGACATCTATTAGTATATTATACCAACTATTAGTGTCGTTTTGAAAACATATTAGTTACTCTAAATTAACAGGTGGCGCTACGTGTTACATAGATAGAATACAACGATAAAAAAAAATATGTTTTCTCAGACTGTCAAAAGTTACACGAAGATAAACAGAATATTCCTAAATAGAAAGATTCTACGCTTAATTTGTGCAGTTTTAGTGATGTGTGTTCAATAGAAACGTCTCTACAGATTTATTATATGACGTACACAGATATACAGATTATTCATTTAAAATAATTTATAGCCAAAACTTTGAGTTTACAGAGCCTCTGTTTTGAGTAATATAGTTCAGTAACTCAAATCTATACAAATAAATAAAATTGGAGTGTCTGTTTGTAATATTAAAATAATCGTTTTTACTAATAGCATATTGCATATACTACTCTGGTACTTCTACCTCAATCGAGGTTTATACTTATAGGGTTAATTACATTTTATTAGATATCTTTTGCGTAAATTTTAATTCTTTCGTACTATAGACCTTTTGGCACTGTTGTACTCGATGTGTTTTGAAATCCCTTTTTGTAGACTTAAAATGTGAACAATAAAAGAAAATGTGACTAAAGTTCATAATCGGATCAAGTCTGTAGGCACGCTATCACATCACAAGCTACTGTGAATATTAGAACTTTTGTTCAGTCGTAGGCGTCGGCAGGGGGCGTCTCAGGGGCTCGGGCGCCCAGACGGGAGCTATAAATGCCACCCGCAATGTTCTGAATCAGTGAAATAGACACAACAATACAAATATAGTAGACGATCAGAATAAAACGAGACTCACCTTGATAACTTCGCAGTTGCGCTCTGTCTCGTAGTCGATGGTGGTAGACTCCATCAGGAAAGCGTAGTTTTCCTTTTGAACCCTGAGCATTAAGTACTACAATGTTGTGGGCGCTTCTTAAGCTACAAGCGTATAATAATTGCACAAATTACCTACTCTGTTAATATAACTAAACGGAAAGTAAAGGTTCACATACTTAGCAACACCCTCTGGGTTCGAGGCCGGCATGACATCGTTCTTCATTTGTTGGAACATCTCCTGATACAGCTTCTTCTCGGAATGCTACAAAAACAAACACAATGCAGTTGTCTGTAGGCGGGAGGGTGCACTGTGAGTGTGCTGGCGGGTATATATTAGTAGTTGTGACTCACAATTGACACTGTTTGCTCACCTCGAAGAAAGTGTAGGTGGAGCCATTTGCTTTGGCGCCGTACTTGATACCGTAAGGGTTATTGGCGAGATCGTTTACGTTATGGATCAGCTCCGTGATTGATTTCTTGGCAAGCAGCGAGGCGAGGTTGGCCGTGTACGAGCTCGTGATGACCAGCGCGAAGAGCCACCATGCGCTGGCCACCGCGCGCGTCCCGTACGCACTGCGCCACAAAGGTAACACACTTAAATATAAGATCGACGGCTGGCCTGCATTCGACTAGGTCAGTTACTGATGGATACCCACACAGGCGCTATCTCCGAGCCTTGCAGCAATACGGCGCCCAGGTTGAACCACAGGGCGTTGGCGAGTGTAAACTGGTTCTCGAGCGCTTCGGGCTCGTCGATGCAAGGATAAGGGTTTTGCCACTCCTCGTGACACAGCCGCCCCACCATATACAGTAACAGCGACGAACCCAGGTACGCGAACCCGAGGCACAACCAAACCTGACACACAAATAGAATAGAAATAAACTTTAGTGTAAACCAATTTATATACTTATTGAATGCTTGCATGTTCCCTGCAAGTGCGTAGTAACATTTTGACAATCACAAAACATTTTGAAATTTCTATTTCCCACCCTGACATAACATACTATCGGAATTTTGAAGAGCTTTGAAAAGTTTTAATATTGAAATTCGCGGAAACCAACATAGGGATTATATTTTTATAAACTGTTTTTTTCTCTCGAAATACTTCACATTAGCAAAATCTATGAGTTGAATATCTACACTCGAAAGAACAAAGGCAATTAAAATAATGGAGCTATTTAATGTACAAAACAAAGTTAATTTTAAAAAGTTTCCGACAGTAATCATTAAATGGACGAGAGGGCCTATGTACAATGTAAAGCAGACATGTGCGCATTAGACACATTGCTATTAAATTTAGCGCAGGCATCCATCGTGTCAACACACCGTATATAATTTTTTTTTCATTAAAAAAATAAAGAAATGATAAAGATTTTTTTGGTCCAGTAGTGTGCTGGTCTGCTTTGTGAGTTTTCTGTAGGAGTCAGTATTTACCGTATGTAAACTAATTTGCACTTTGTTACATGGCATGGTCTTATTTCTGTGGGCACATACTCTAAGATGTTAATATTGTAAGCAGATCAGAAATCAGGTATACAGATTTATTATGTATACAAATACAGATTAAAAAAATGAAGTAACCGAATAATCTAAGTACAGAAGTACAGAAAAAATAATTTACCAATGCTTGTCGGCAGTAACTCGCATGTTAGACTTCATTGAAGTGGTAGCTACTCCCAGTAGTGACTGGCTTTAGCATTAGCATCAATGGTAATATGTATAGACGTGAGGTTATTGTGTTATTTTGACCAGGTTACATCGATAAATATGTTAGTAATTTGTAATGTGTTTCTATATAATACACTTTTATTATCTCAGTAATTCTATATTTATTTATTTTAGTTTTAATTTACTTAATCCATAAACAGCTAATAATAATAATCTCAGGGTGACGGCGAATTTATAAATATCAAGCGGGGTATATTTCAGGGTGATAGTTTGAGCCCCTTGTGGTTCTGCTTGGCTTTGAATCCTCTTAGCACTGTGTTAGAGGGTTCGGGGCTGGGCTATCGTTTGCGGAGAAATGGTCAAGTTATATCCCACCTCCTTTTCATGGATGATTTGAAACTGTTTGCCTGCAGTAATGTCCAGTGGATAAGATTACTAGAGGTAACTGAAACCTTTAGTAAATGTATCAAGATGGAATTTGGTGTAGATAAATGTGCAGTCATGCATGTAAGCAAAGGCAGGATTGTGGAATCTGAAGGAATTGAACTTTCAGATTCCACACACCTTAGACGTCTTTCTGCAAATGAAACGTACAAGTATCTCGGTATGTCACAGGCGCTGGGTATAAATGAACTGACTATGAAGGAATCGCTAAAGGAGCGTTTCTTTGGCCGTCTGAAAAAAGTACTGAAAAGTCTTTTATCGGGCGGTAATAAGGTGCGTGCCTATAACGGTTGGGTCATACCAGTCTTAACCTACTCCTTTGGCATACTTAGATGGACTCAGACGGAATTGAACGCCCTAGATAGAAGAGTCCGTACACTGCTAACTGCGTACCGAATGCACCATCCACGTTCATCAGTAATGAGATTGTATATTCCGCGGAAATGTGGGGGTCGTGGTTTCTTAAATGCCAGGACCCTTCATAATCGCGAAATATGCAATCTTAGAGATTACTTTCTTTCTGTTAATGTGGAGGTACACCGGGATGTAGTGGCAGTTGATAACGGACTTACTCCGCTTGGTCTAGGAAAAGAGAACTGGCGCAAGCCTGCAATACTTAATGTTAAAGACCGTCAGGAGATATGGAAGAGCAAAGAGCTGCATGGACGTTTTTATCGGGCCTTAAACGGGCCCGATGTAGATTTATTATCATCTGTGTCTTGGCTACGTTTCAGTGACCTCTTTGGAGAAACTGAAGGTTTTATCTGTGCAATTACAGATGAAGTTGTTATGACGAACAATTATAGGAGACATATCCTGAAGGATGGCACAATTGACATTTGTCGGGCATGTCATCGCCCTGGTGAAACCCTCAGGCATATAATTTCCGGTTGCCAAAAAACAAAAGGAGCAAAAGCCAGATTTAGAGATGCACACCTTCGATCTCCGGATTCGTCGCACAGCTCCGTCTCGCAGCGTACATCGCACATACCAGTGAGATCGGCAAGCAATGAGACGTCGAGCTCCACCTCCAGCGACGAGTATTTCTCTCCGCCGACGTCGCCAACACCTGTACGTCGACAGGGGAGAGGCCGGCCACCGTCTAGTTTAGGACCCCGAGGACCACTGTCTTCGAACAGGGCCCCCGCTGCCGGTGGTGATGTGCGCCGCATGAAATGGACTACTTCTATGAATGAAAATGTCATGCGGGCATATTATCGGGCTACGGAGTTGGGAACCAACCTCACTGCGTACCGTGTTCGTTTAGTGACTCTGTTTCAGGAGCTTGAGCCAGCTGTCAACGTGTTAGCACAACGACTATCGGATCAAGTGCGGGCTATACAGCGCTGTCACCTGCTTGATGATACCGTACTTGGACGTAAGGAATAGTTTGGCTGTCCCGTCTTCATCACACACTGTGCACTTGGTGACAAACAATACAACACAGTTATTGTCCATATTACCTGTTGATGAAGTTGTGGAAAGTGAAGCTATATCTGTAAGTAACCAATACAATGAGAGACTAAGGAGTGCTTTGGAAGATACGATTCTGGAATATAGATCTATGAATCATCAGATTAGGCCACGTTTATCCCGTTTGCCTATGAATAAAAAAAATATAGCGCTAATGTGTGCCCTGGATTCGCTTTTGTCTAACCATTTGGATAACAGTGAAAATCTTAGTGATACGCACTCTATTCTGTATTGTGCGGCTGTTGCAGTATGTCGAGTAGCTGGAGTAAAACTTTCTTCAATAAATACCGCTACTACTAAATGTAAACCTGCTATGCCAGCCTGGCAGTATAGAATTGAACAACGTATCGCTGAGACTAGGACACTCATTGGTAAGCTAATCGGCTTTCGATCAGGCAATATGCGACCGAGAGTGATGCGCTTTGTGAAACAGGCATTCTTGGGTACTGACATTAGTCATCAACAATATATGTCATGTGACACAGTGGGCATAGACTTTCTAAAGCAAAAAGTTTATGCATGGGCAAATAGGTTTAAACGTTACAAAAAGTGAGTAGATCGATTTAATCAGAATCGTAAGTTTCAAAGGAATGAGAGGTGGATTTACCGAAAATGAGAACAACCTGATCCACGTGTGAGTGATGGGTATTTGCCAGATGCTGATGCTACAAGTACATTTTGGCGTAACATCTGGTCCACTGGTATAACCATAACCACTGAGGACGTGGGTTGTGCAGTTCGTTCATTATCAAATTGGAAATCACCTGGTGTAGACGGACTGCACAACTTTTGGCTTAAATGGTTCCGTAGCTCACATGCTCGTTTGGCATCTCAGTTCCAAGCAGCTCTAGATTTAGGTTCATTACCCCAATTTATGACCACTGGCGTAACCCACTTACTCTACAAATCTGGTGGTGCCATGGATCCTAAGAATTTACATATCATTTAATTAAAAATTCGATCATTTCTGTTTTTCAGAATGGATGTAGGAGTGGGACTCGTGGCACCAAAGAGCTCCTTATCATGGATATGGCCATTAGCCAACAAGTACGTCGTAATCGCAAAAATCTGGAGACATGTTGGATAGATTACAAGAAGGCCTATGACTCGGTTCCACATACATTTCTTTTGAGGGTGCTGGACTTGTATAAAATTGATACAACTCTATGCACTTTCTTGAAGTCATGTATGGGCCAATGGAAAACGGTTCTTCGTTATCCAGGATGTCGGCAGATTATAGCTAACGATGTACCATTAGAGATCGAGCGAGGCATATTTCAAGGGGATAGTCTGAGTCCCTTGTGGTTCTGTCTAGCTTTAAATCCTCTCAGCACTCTGTTAGAGGGTTCAGGGCTAGGTTTTAAGTTGCGGAAAGCTGATCAAGTTATATCTCACTTTCTATATATGGATGATTTGAAACTATTTGCCCCCAGTAAATTACAACTGACTTACTAAAGGTGACTGAAAACTTTAGTAACTCTATCAAGATGGAACTTGGTGTAGACAAGTGTGCAGTCATGCACGTAAAGAAAGGCGTAGTAGTAGAATCTGAAGGAGTTGAACTTTCAGATTCAACTAAACTTAGATCTCTTTCTGCTGCTGAAACCTACAAGTATCTGGGTATATCACAGTTATTGGGAATACCTGAGTCTAGTGTGAAACAGGCATTGCGGGACCGATTTTTTGGCCGCCTGAAAAAAGTACTTAAAAGTCTTTTGTCGGGCGCTAACAAGATACGCGCCTGCAATAGTTGGGTTATACCAGTTCTCACGTATTCCTTTGGTATGCTCAGACGGACTCAGATTGAATTAGATGCTATTCATAGGCGAGTTCGTACACTGATGACTGCATTTCGAATGCACCATCCGCGGTCATCGGTAATGAGATTGTATATCCCGCGAAAGTTCGTTCGTCGTCGAGGTCGTGGTCTTTTAAACATTAAGACCCTACAAAATCGCGAGATATACAACCTCAGAGAATATTTTATTCATACCGATGTAGAAGTGCATCGTAATGTTGTTGCAGTGGACAAAGGACTTATTCCGCTCGGTCTGGCTAAAGAGAACTGGCGCAAACCTGTAGTACTCAGTACTAATGATCGCACGGAGGTATGGAAGGCAAAGAGCTCCATGGTCGGTTCTATCGGGCCCTAAATGGGCCTGATGTAGACGTAAAAGCTTCTACATTCTGGCTACGGTGTGGTGCTCTTTTTGGAGAAACTGAAGGTTTTGTCTTTGCAATTATGGATGAAGTTGTTATGACGAATAACTATCGGAAATTTATTCTGAAAGACGGTACGGTCGACATATGTCGGGCATGCCACCGTCCCGGTGAATCTATCAGGCATATTATTTCTGGTTGTTCTCGTCTTGCAAACGGTGAGTATTTGCATAGACATAACCAAGTGGCCAGAATAGTACATCGAAAACTTGCCCTTAAATACAATCTTGTGAATTTAGAGGTGCCATATTACAGGTATGTGCCCGACCCAGTTCTGGAAAATGGTCGTGCTACATTGTATTGGGATCTATCTATCATCACTGACAGGACTATTATTGCCAATAAGCCTGATATAGTGGTGATAGACCGACTAGAGCGCCGCGCAATGGGTGTCGATATTGCTGTTCCTCATGACGATAATCTCGTGAAAGTTGAAAAAGATAAACAAATAAAATATTTGGATTTGTCTCACGAGATTGTCGATATGTGGAATATCGATTCGGCGATCATTGTTCCGATAATCATATCTGCTCACGGATTAAAAAAATAGCTAAGAGCCTCGACCAACACCTTAAGAGGCTCTCGTTAGATGGTTGGATCAAGGGACTGATGCAGAAGGCAGTTCTCCTTGACACGGCCCGCATTATCAGGAGGTTCCTATCTTTGGAGCCCTAACCACCGGTGTCTTGGTCCCTGTACCCGGTGTCGGTGGTCTACTATTTTTAAATGTATTTTATATTTATATTGTATATTTAAAACTAGAATGAAGAGATAATAATAACATTTTAGCGACAAAGTAGTGTTCAATCGTCTGCGACATTAGCCATAGCAATACGTCACATCCTTGTAAGTTAAGCAACCTGAGGAAGTGTTTTCGATGTATATTTTTGTTTTGTCATTCTTCACTAATAAAACTAAAAATAAAGGTTCACGGAAACTATTCTACACATTTTTATACTATAACAAGATACAATCTATAAAAATGATATTAAATAGCAAATACGATTATGTATATAGATATGGGAATATACTATATTTAATGATAATCATGTTTAGACTATGTACTCTGTTGATTGTTGATTGTTGGCACTTGGTGGCTCCTTGGTGGTACTGTTCCACAATATTTATTTAATAAAACTGACCGGTTTCGCCTTACGGCATCTTTCAAGGTTTCTAATTTGTTTTGGGAATTAATGCAGAATGAATACATTAAATTAGATGCACAGAACACTAGATTAGATGTCAGTAATAATATATAATACAATGTGGGTACATATTACATACATTAATAAAAACCTAAATGGGTAATTTTTAAGTTTTAAAATTCTATATAACTATAATGTCCTTAAGGTAACATTAAATGTCAATATGACAAACCTTAAAGTCAACATCAAACATCTTTTGCTCATTTAATTATTTAAAATCGTTTTTATTATACTTGAGATTATATACATATCAACAAATGGAATTACACAAAATACAAGACGATAGCTATATGTCAGTGTTGAGACGAAATAGGTACACGAAATTAAATTTAGTTGAAAAACAGGAAATCAAGTACAGCTTGTTATTGCTATCATCTCGTTGTATAACATTAAAAAATATAAAAATATTGAAATTGATTAATAAAACGACTTAGTACGTATATAATGGAACTACACACATAACATTCCGTATCACTGAGCGTCTTTCACTGTGCACTTTGAATTTCAATTTATCCAGTTAATGATGTTCTGAGTTAGTCTGCAATGTTAGGCTTACACGGTACGTACATGAATGTGTGTATGAGCACTTACTCCGTTGGAGAAGGGGAGCAGAAAAGCGAACAACTTTGGCTCTGGTTGTTGCGGCGCTTTGAACATGATGCTGATGCCGAGGTTCATGAAGGGCGTTGTGAAGTCTACCGCGCGCTCGCGCTCCGCAGTTATCGTCAGATCCGTGATCGCAAAGTCCGCCTGTCTCAACAAACATACATTGCTAAATTTACTACAGTACAGCTCAAAAGAACGCTGAACGTTAATATTGCATAATTGAATCTATCTGAAGAATAATAATATGTTTTGGATTTTTAAAAGATAATAATGTCAATTCAATTCAATTCTTCATTGTGGCCTTTGTGGAGATGTCACCACAATTTTTTTTTTCTTCTTTCTCTTCGTGTTTCACTTTCTCGCGTGTATATTCAACGCAGAGATTCTGCCAATGTCAAGTATTTCTAGAGAAAAAAAAAAGTCTATAAAAAAAATGATCGCCATGTTGGTCGAAAACCAACATGACAATCTCGATAATAATGTCATTTATAATGTAAACTTTCAAATATTGACTTCCTTCAATAATGACATATATACATGTCATAAGTCATTTAAGGTACTTTTACAATAAACTATTTGGTATTAGGTAAATTATTAAAAACAAACTAACATATATATACTAAGCTCCAACAGCCCTATGTATTATTAAACGGTTTTATTTAGCTCACCCCGTTTGTTTTATTTTTTATTATTAAACGGTTTTATTTAGCTCACCTCGTTTGTTTTATTTATTATTCTTGGGTCAAATTTAGTCATTAAAAGTATCAAATGAAAGGTCTCAACAAGTAGAATACAATTTACTATGCAAAATTGAAATCTAAGATGGCCGCCGCTACCAAATGGCTGATAACAATTTTTTATCAATCCCACCAATATGGGTATCAAATAAAAGGGCTTGACAAGAAGAATACGGTGCACTATACAACCTCAATATTTAAGATGGGCGCAGCCACCAAATGGCGTATAATAATAAGATTTAAATTTAGAAATTGAATCTGTAATTTAGGTATCTGATTAATCCAGCCTGAATCCACCACCCAAGTCAAGATTTTGTATCGTGTTGAGGACTGTGTGGCGTTAGGGTGGCTAAAAATGATACGTCGTTAGCGGTACACCACCCAAGTTAAGGTGAAAGGTTAAAACGCGCCGAGAACTGTATGGAATTAGGGTGGATAAAAATGATATGTCGTTAGCGTTTTCCCCTCAAGACTCAGGCGCATCTTGTTGTACATAGTCTTGCCCCTTTATTGAACCTCTGGGGGGTCCACCGTTTAAATGTCCATTACTCGTGGGAACAAAATGGTAAAAAAAAATATAAAAAAAACTAAAAACTAGAAAATAAAAATAGGTAAAAAAACTTTTTAAGTTAAACGGTTTTATGTTAAACATACATTGCAATGTTTAAGATAAATGTACTAAAAACCAAAAAATAATAAAATAGATACAGTCGTGGGAATTATAAACATATGCATAGACTAGACTAAAATAAAACCGTGGGGCACGTCAATTGTCTACAAATTATCGACTTAATGTGCGATAGAAGAATCGTTTAATTCGTCGTTAAAATAGGCAGTTGGCCCGCAGACGGTGAGGAAATTACTTACTATTTTCTTGCTCATGGAAATTCCAATAGTTATACACTCCATGTAAATAAAAGAGATGTTTCAACTAGTTTATCGTTGGACATTCACACTGCTGGCTGGCGAGGAATCGTTTCACTGCTCGTAGTTTGTCTTTAATCGACAAAACATATGATAAAAGTACTACTCGCTGACCACTATGAAACCCTAAAACTCGCTTATAATCGAGCTTGCTGGCTTGTTTCCACATTCTAGCCCTACTTATCACACGTCCATCGTTGTCGGTTGAACAACTGCCTAATTATAGTGTAACATTACAAAACAAACATTTTAATCAACGATTGTAGACAATTGACGTGCCCCACGGTTTTATTTTAGTCTAGTCTATGCATATGTTTATAATTCCCACGACTGTATTTATTTTATAATTTTTGGTTTTTAGTACATTTATCTTAAACATTGCAATGTATGTTTAACATGAAACCGTTTAACTTAAAAAGTTTTTTTACCTATTTTTATAATGATTATATATTTTGTATCTAAGTCTTTGTTATTGACTTATGTTGCTGAGCCTATACTGCGTCTACCATGTACTACATCTACTGTCTACTGTAATGTATAATGCTGACCACATCATTTACTTTCATTTAGGTACATTGTAGAATTGCGAATCTTTATGCAAGGAATCTCAACTTCTCACACTCACTAACTCTCAATTATACGTACAATAGCGATGTCATCGTTTATATGGCTATCAGTTGATATTGGCAATATCGCATGCCTCTAACTCGGTCCTCGATCGAGCACGTCTGGCACGTGGTGGAACTGGAGTAAGTTGTGTTCACGCAAAGGCCAATAACCTTGTCCTCCATGATTTGTCCCAACATGCCGGTAGCCTTGCCGGTGGAGCTGCTGTAGCTGCCGTACACACCGTCCTCTTGCACTACAAATGTGTAGTTGAACTCCAGTATTTCCGCTAGCTTCTGGATCAGTTCCACGCAGAATCCTGTCGTACACATAACACAAAACACACCTTCATTTATGACCACTAAGTACCAGATCACCTTAATCAATCAGACCATGAAGACTTATTGAACTGTCCGCTGTTGAAGTAACAGAGAAGCCTTTTCCGACTCAGGCTCAGACAGACAGACTTGCCTTTTACGTTCTGGCTTGCTGATAAATATAACCTACATAAATATACTAAGTATTTGTACCAACCTTCGTAGCGTCCATTTCCAGTAAGTCGTTCAGTCGACTCTTGCGCCATCACGTAGGGCGCGTTCTGAAATATAATAAGGGCTATTAAATAAAGAAATGAAATGTGACATCACTTCACGGCCAAGTTGCCATCGGCGTTTCATTATTAAGAACATGCCTACTGTGGTACTTATACACTTTCGAACTTGATCCGGACACATTGATAATATGACGTACAATGTCCGATTCCCATACTACATTTTTTAATTTCAAGTCTCGTTGTTTCAAGTCAAGTCTACAGTAATTGGTGCAAATATGAATTGATAAAGTGATAGCAGAATAACTTATTGTTCTATGTAATTTCGGTACTTGTCGAGCTACCACTTGATCGCAAGTCTGACGCTGTTACGGTACGGTACCTCCGCTTCACTTAACATGAGTATCTACTTGAAGAAGGTGTAACTATTTATAATATCAGATGTCACGAGCGTCGGAATATGTAGTCACAGCGCAAAATAAATAAGTAAATAATACTTTGTCATATTGATACCATCGCTATGAGTACAGTGAAGGTGCGATTCTTCATGGAGTCCTGCGGCACCGTCTCAGTGACAACGTCGTTGCGCTGCCAAGTGACGCCAATCCTCGGCGCCCACAGCCCTGCCGTAACTAGCTCACCCTCGCGCTCCAGCTCTACCACGTGTAGCTGGATCTCGCGCCGCCCACCGTCCGCCTCCCACGACACCGCACCGGACAGTCCTGGCACCTTCCAATCTTCCTGTAGATGCACGTATACGTTACACGTTGTACGTTACAAACACGCCTTCTCACCGCTAGCCTCGTACACAGATACTTGCCGAGCGCAGGAAGTTGAGCAGCGTTTCGGCGTGGAAGGCGCCAACGCCTGCGGTGCAGTCGGCACTATACATTTGCGGTAGTTTCAGGCGGTGCCACGCCTTTTCCGCCAGCAATGCGCCAAGGTGGGCCAGTAGCAGCGCGGACGGGGGCGCAGCGGCAAGTGTCTCCGCTTCCTCGGGCGCCATCGCTTTGTAGCGGCGCGCCCACTCCTTCACAGCATTCTGCACGGTCGGTGAGATGGGGTCGAACAGGAGCAGACCTGGGGAGGACACGCGGTCACGTGGTGCCGGGAGTGAGCGCTGACGTAGTGTCGGCGGTACTGACCGGTTATGTTGGCGCCGCCGTGGCTGTAGTCGGCGAGCGCCTGCGTGTGAAGGTCCGGCGATACCGCGATGTACGAGTGCCGCTCCGACAGCAGCCCCACTCGCTGCGCCGCGTCCAGCACGCGCACCGTGCACTCCGCAGAACACCATACCACAAAATTGGTGGCGCCCGACTTCTTCAACACCAACAGTAAGTTTCTGAAATCGTAAAAGAATAGCAATATTTGAGGGTTCTCACGAATCTTATCATGCACAGCAACTTAGGTGTTAGGCTAGGTTAGGTTAGTTAGTTAAAAAATTAAAAAAATAATGAAACTCTATTTCCTTCACTGTAATGTAATGCTATAAACTATAGTTTGTCTAAATTGAAGCTGGTTGTTTTAATACCAACAAATACATATGTACTGCAAATAAACTTTTCTTCTTTTAATCTTATATAACCTAAGCATGATTTTTTCTAAATATACGGTATTTTTTATCTCGTGTCTATCGTTGTATCGTGTTATAAATTACTGCTGCTTATATCGCTGCTATAATAAATTGTCGCTGTGCTGTACCTGAGCAGTGCGTCTTCCTCCTTAGGCGGCAGCTGTCGGGCTAGGATGGCTGGCGGGTTCTCCCCGGCGGCAAGCATGGCCGCAGCCTGCGCACTGCCTTCGTGCAGCAGCACGGCGCGCCGCCAGGCCTTCGCCTCTATTAATGATGCACAGGCCTGGTGACAATGATTTGTATAAGTTATATTATCTGTACCAATGTTATCTTAGCGGTATATGTCACTTGCCTGTGCGAGTACTTCAGGGTGCGGGTAGAGCTCGAGTACTTCCCAGGTGGCGTTGGCGGGGGCGGGGTCGACGAGCAGCAGCGGTAGCGCCGAGCGCGCGGCGGCTCCACCAGCTAAACGCAGCGTGCGAGGGTCACCCCCGGCCAGCACCACCCGCACCTCACCCTGCGCCAGCGAGCACACGGCGTCAGCCAGCGCTAGAGGCTCGTTGGGCTCGAGCGACTCTCTGCGCGTTGCGCCAGACCCGTTGAGGGCCAGCTCCACCATAGTGGTTAGCTGCACCGCACGCTCGGGCTCCGACTCTACAACTCCTGAGATATGAAATTTATTAGCTTTTAACGAACTAAGTTTTATATGATTATTTCTATAACTCCTCCAATCAGAGGGATGACAGTTGAATTTGTTTCATTGTGTACATGCCATAGTAGCAATTCAGCTGACCTAAGAACTGAAATAAATGAGTGAAACTAAATAAATACTTGCTAATGTAATGAACCGTCACTTATGTGGAAGGTGGCATTGAGCATTTCCAACATTACGTTTACGTCCTGAATATCCATTGATATGCTTACTGCTTACTTACTGAGAGAACAACACACCCTCACTGTCGCCCAGGACTTGGTGTCTACATGTTAAGGTACTTACCACGCTGAACTTTTAGAAATGATAAATCAAAAATGATGTAGGTACTTATACAGAGGCACTCTTTTATATTTTTAAATGTATTTTATGTTTATAAAGTATATTTAAAAATGTTTGTATGAATTTAAATAAAGAAAATAATAATAATATCTTCAAACGTTTAAGCAGAGCTTGTACTCTATCAACCAGACTGCTGATAAACATACTTATATACATAAATATATATATGTATTATAGATAAATTACACCCAGACACAGAATAAATACTCGTGCTCATCACACAAATATTTGTCCTGGAAGGGAATCGCACCCATGACCTTTCGCGCTTAGTGTCCAGTAGACCAACAGGCCAGTCAATTCGCTCTTCAAGTTTTTGTTTAGTTCTAGTAAGTATTTAGATCGTACCGTAATTCACAGTTTAGCACATACAACCTCATACGTATAAAAGTACATATAAGAGAGCAAACCACGTAAATATGGCAAGGTCGTTGCCGCTTGTGTGTCAGAGTGTTACTTATTTAGAAATATTTTGTAGAACCGACCGATGGTAAACTCTTGTGCGAGGCTGGCGGCGGCGGACAGCAGCAACAGCGGCAGGCTCGCGCCGAGACCACGCATCGTGGCCACTAGCTGAAGCGGCGCACGCTCACTGACTCGAGCACTGAGCAGGCGGCTCCGCGGCGGCCGTGGCGATGATGCTATTTCGGGACGGGGACGCGTTACCATTATCGCAATGTGCGACTCAGACGCGACATTCTATTCATACTTTAAACTTTATTGATTCTATAAACGAATGTCTGGATCTGCGATACGATAAACCATTCCATTCTATACATCTGTTTTCATTTTTTAGGCAGAGTAAGAGTGGTATTCCATTTATAGCCCCGTCATTTGGCGCTCTATAGAACAGGTGACCTGAAAAGTTTTCCCGAGTGTTGAAAATGGGAAGTAAAATATAATATGATGAAGTGTCTTGCCCCATTTTCTACTTTGATCTTAATTGGCCGATATTAATAAATCGACTTATAATATTATAATTGGTTAAAATAATGTAACAAGTTAACATTTCCTACAACCTGCCTACCTGCCAACCTTTTTTCTTCCTTTTTTGTAAAATAAATAGGTTTTGTCCGGGATTTGCAAAGTTGTTGTGTTTGTTTTGCCTAAAAATTAAGTTAGGCATAGTAGGCAGATTGAAGTGTAATCCCTAGGATAATAATATTTAGTAAAGTCTCCATCGGTTCAAAGTTCTTGATGGACCAGGTGGGTGAATATAAGGAAAGCTTCTTTAATGATTTAAAGCACAATACATTTTATTACGTTACATAATAGTGGTAGAGCCATGCTTGGCATGTCTCGTTGCGCGTTAACCGCGTAACGAGACGCTTCTAGAATTCTTTGAGAACGTGATAGACCGGCGACCTTAAATTATTGTAAAAAGTAAAAAGTTAAATAAATGTGTTACAATCGAAACAAGGAGTTTTTAAATCATACAAGAAGGCAACATCAGCAGAGCACCGGCTATTTCGTATTTCGACAAGCAGAGCAATTAAGTCGCCATTATTGTGTTGGGAGTCAGATCTACATCTTCGAGGCTGCAGGTCAAAGCTGCAACCAAGCACTACGTACTATTATTACCGCGGAATACCGACGGGACCCGCCACGCTACCGCGGTTCACTCTTAAGGGAAGTATGCCCAATTTTTGTATTAAATTCGCTTAGGTCACAGCTGCGTGTTAGTCGTGAATCGACGAACGACGAATCGTGTTGCCTTTGTGCGAACAGTGTATCCTATATTCTAAAAGTATTCTAAAGGTGTTTATTTGTTTCACGCTAATGAGTGATAAGTATTATTTGTTTTTTTTTTGGTAAAACGAAGAAAATTGCTAAAAATTTCGAACAAGTTTGTGAGTTGCTATACCTACCTACTTTTTTTACATATATTGCACGAGCTGAAGTGCACTGTTTGTCTTATTTTTACGTACGAGCATTTGCTGCTCTGTCTGCCTTGCCTCAATAGATTTTCAAGTATAATGGAGCACTTTTTGTGCTAGTTCTAGCGCTTGCTGACTAGCACTTAGTAAAAAACTCATAGTTTACAATTATCTGCCTACATTTCCAGGACGGCACGCATCGAGTAGTTTCGCTGAGAACTCCGAGCATTCGTTAGATCTCACCACATCGAGCTGCGATTTACAAACCTACGGTGTTCTCAGACTTTCACGGAGGCGTTGTGGGACGGTTGCGAGTTCAAAGCCGCTTTGAAAAACATTGCGGCGTACTAAGGTTTCGCTATTTTAATACCCATTTTGTTTGTTACACTTAGTGTCTATAAATATTTTTTTCCTAAAATGGGCGAAGTTTTAAAGTCACCATTAAAGAAAAGTATTAGAAAGGCTGGAGTAACAAATTTTGCTATATATCTGTAGCCTATTGAACTAATACCTATGGCTAATTTGACTAAGTTTTTAACGCTTTACAATTAAAACTATATTTAGGAATCACTTTGAGAGTTGTGATTTTATTCACGACAAAATGGTTAATGTAGTGGAACAACATGAATTAGATAATACAATAGTGTGATAGGATCGAAAATAACTTTTTCTTTTCCAGAGCTTCTTGTATTATTGAGTCGATCACAAATAAAAATAGTGCTCATTTAAGTCTAGCTAGTTCATACGACGAGTCTAACAAGTCTTTACATTTTACAAGTTCAACAGTGCATTCAATGACGTTATTCGCTGATGAGTTATTGAACTCCAATTACTATACCGAGTAAGGAGTTCAAAAGTTATGAATCAGAAAATGTTCCTAATTACTTGTAATTGTCCGATAAACTTGTATTTAAATAATATACTTATTTGTACTCCCACCGCGGTAAAACATGTTCTACTAAACAATACATTTTCCGTCCATGTTTGTCAACTATGACAAACATATGTTTGAAATTGAAATGTGTGTTTATGTATGGGTAACAAATAAAAGTGCAAATGCGGAATTTGGATGCATAAAACACCTCTGCCTACTCCTAAGGGGATACTAGCCTTAGCGTATGTATGTATGGATGTCACCTTGTAATCGAAAACACTCAATATTCAAAACATATCGTTCATCAATATGTTATGCAATATTTTATGAAAACAAATTAAAATACTTCACAACAAAATACTTCACGTGTATTGTATGATGAAAATTATTGTTCGTCGTCTACATTTTATTAGTAAATATGTGCAAATCGATAATTTTGGCATTACTCTCAAACACCCTTCCAGCTTAATCTTTTGACTGTACTGTACTGTACTGTACTGTATCTGTAGGCCCCGGATAGGCTAACACGTCACGTTATAATCTCAAATAAACTATATCATGTCGTAATCCATTATACAAATTTCATATCTGAATCTCAACGTCAAATGTACATGGAGACTGAAATATCCTAAATCATTACATTTAGTACCTTCCCAACTAAATGTTATGCTGCGCAACTTTTAAAAGTACCAGTACTAACAAACCTAAATTATTACAATTAATTCTTGTGTAATCAACACCAAAAAAAACATTTAACCCTCATTACACTGTTCTATAATCACGGAGTAATATAATAATCTCGTTTTAAAATGTGATTATTGTATTATAATATTGTGAAAGTCAGACCGCTACATCTCTAACCTCTGCCTATTTACCGTTTTACTTATTAGCCTATTTACGGTTTCATAGGAATACGATATAAGGAAATATCCTTCGCTACATACAAACATGCCAAAATTTACTTATTTACTCATTTATTTGTTTCCTTCTCTCAAATGAATCTCATTATTATATCCAATCTATCTATTTATCTATTTAACTAATAACCTATTTAAATATTTCCCTTTTTGCCTGTGTACATATTCAGTTACTATTTTGTACTCTTGTACAATTTCTTTATTTCACTATTTAGCTATTGCCCCGTGTACTCGTTGAACCGTTTTAATAATACAACTCCCGTACTAAGAAGTATTCCTGTGCGGTACATAATTTTACAAACAAACAAACAATGGACACATAGGAAGGTCAGATTGAGATCAAATATTTGTGGATCACACTAATTTTTATCACTTGCTGTCAGAGCTACTAACCACTAGTAAAGCAGGCCAGTAATTCAACCTATACACCAATTTTTGCCTATTTGCCATTTTGCTTGTATTTTTGAAAATGTACCTATTCACTTAATTATCTATTTATACTAAAGTACTTTACTTAGCTACCCATTTTCCTATCAATAAAATAACCTTTTTGAGTATTGACCTATTTTTATTTAATACCATTCATTTTCTACTATTGTAAAACCGCCGTGAAAACTAGTTGAAACTAGGGGCAACTAGGGGAAACTAGGGGGTTACGTGCATAAAATAAACGTACTTTCTGAACACAACTATATTATATTTATAATATAAAGTGGACAAATTGTACTGTACTTTGATTATTTTTTTTACAAAAATGGAATGATCATTATTTTCAAGTAATACTTGCTGTTGTACCTACATAATGCAGATCTCAGTTAGCACGCGACTTCGCGTTTTAAACGTGTCCCTCCACACTTTCAAAGGATAACAGTCTTGTTCGCGACCTAAAAGAAAATAATATGATCTCTGCTGTTGCTGTGACACTATGTGATATAACGTATTATTATAAGAGAAGCAGACGATGGTGGATCAAAACTCAAATCCATCGCAGTAGAACCAGGTAAATTACTAATTTATTGAACATATTTTTAATAATTTCTATGTATACGTTACCTATTACACTCTTTTCAGTGTCAGCGTGGATAGACAGTTGAGCGAATTAGTTGCTGAACCTTCAGGAGAATTTTATAAGTTTACGAGAATGTCGCAATCGGATTTTGATGATGATTCATTGAACAAAGTTTTGCATACGATAGCTAAACAATATCTTGTTTAGCTATCTATATATATGATGTAGAACTACTTTGATGACACTTTGTTTTCACATATGCCAACGAGTTCAGAACTGTGGAAATTGAGGTTCAATTTATGGAAAGCATGGATCAGGATCGGAATATATTAATTATACGAAAACATTAAGTAATGTATTGTAAGCTTTTGTGGTCAGTAATGTTTATTTAGCGGTCATTTAAAGATTTTCAAATAGTCTGACAAAGCTAATACCTTGATAGTGCCTCTGCACTCTTTCATATTATAATAAGTATAAGCAATATCCATTTAATTCTTTTCCCTTCAACTTCCCAAGTTTCAAATCAAATTCCTGAGTGGGCGGAACGGTGCGAGGGGTGAACCACCATCTTTTGTCCCCAGCCAACCTCACATGGCAGTTTATCCATCCCAATTGGCGTAGCTAAACAACGCCACCGACAAGCTACGCCCTGCGATCGCCAACCCGCCTGCCCAGCTTGGAGATTAAGGGAAAATCTCCACCCTATGCAGACGCAACATAAGCCGCGGCCTCCAGTTCCCGGTGGCCCCGCTATTCCTGGTCACGGTGGCTACCACGGTTATGGCGGGGCAGGGGGTGCGAAGAATCTGCGGGGCCACCAAGGCCACCAAAATCCACTGACACTGGCTACGTATAACGGGCTTACGAAAGTTACTCATTTACTCGTTTACTCGTTTACTCGTTTACTCGTTTACTCGTTTACTCGTTTACTCGTTTACTCGTTTACTCGTTTACTCGTTTACTCGTTTACTCGTTTACTCGTTTACTCGTTTACTCGTTTACTCGTTTACTCGTTTACTCGTTTACTCGTTTACTCGTTTACTCGTTTACTCGTTTACTCGTTTACTCGTTTACTCGTTTACTCGTTTACTCGTTTACTCGTTTACTCGTTTACTCGTTTACTCGTTTACTCGTTTACTCGTTTACTCGTTTACTCGTTTACTCGTTTACTCGTTTACTCGTTTACTCGTTTACTCGTTTACTCGTTTACTCGTTTACTCGTTTACTCGTTTACTCGTTTACTCGTTTAAACGTAGTAGTTTTGTGTAAATATGGCTCGCGCTCTTGAGCAGTTCTGCCACACTATACGGCTCAATATCATAGTACATACAGAGTGATTCGTGCCGCATTCGCCGCACAGCAAACCTCGGACAGTCTGTTAGCTGGTGCATCACTGTCTGGGGTGTGTTGGTGTTGCAGGGACAGCAGTCATCTGGTGTGATGTGGAACCGGTGTAAGTATGTCTTGTGGAAGCCGTGGTTGGTGAGTATCTGTACTGTGTGGAAGTATATGTCTTTATGTTTCCGGAAGTGTGCGATGTCGGCTAGATTAGGGAAAATGTTTTTGGTGTTCTGTCCCTGTTCGCTGGAGGTATAGCGCGCCCGACAAAGGTCCAGACTACGCATGCGGAGCTTATGTTTTACGTAGGACATTGGGAACGAGCTGAAGTCCGGCGCCCTGTGAAGCAGGGTCGCCAGTTTTGCCTCAGCATCGGCAGCCTCGTTTCCAACATTGCCCCTGTGTGCCTTGACCCATTTTAAAGTGATCTGTTTTGTGTCGCGGTGTGTGTATAATTTTGTGTATCTGTGTGTCGAGTGGATGTGTGTTACTTCTGTCTGCTATTGCTAGTAGTGATGCTTGGGAATCTGTGTAGATGACAGTGTTTTGATATTTGTGAGTCGCCCATTTGCAGGCTTCCAGAATGGCAAAGAGCTCAGCCTGGAAGACCGTGCAAGAATCGTGTAATTTGAATTGTTTGGTTATGGTCGGTTGTTCTCAGCCACCTGGGTCAAAGCACACAAATGCTCCCACAGCGCCGCTGTCTTGTTTGCTGCCGTCAGTGTAAATTTGGTGTGTTTCGTCAGCTTCTTGGATGTCTAGGTCAGATTTTGACACTCTTAGGGCTGGGTGTAGTAGTTCGCGGACAGGTGTAGGTCGCTCCAGCCTAACATCCTCCGGCAAAAAGTGAGTAGTGTTGGTGAGGCGAGTTTGTTCTACTTGGTGCACGTTGCAGTGCAGCGTTGGTGGACACTGTCCTGAAAGCGCGGATGGCCTTTAACGCGAAGCCTCGCTGCAGGCTTTTCGGCGTGAAAGCTATAACTTGAGTTTTCGCTGGTCCGAAATTAAGCTTAACTTTAGTTCCCCAGTTACTGATACCTGCTAGGATGGTGTTTGATATCGTGTGCAGTTCTTCTTGTTTGTCGGCGGTGACTATCAAGAGAACGTCGACCGCAAAGGCCCGCATGTGGCAGCCCGCTGGCAGCTGCATGTCTAGGAGGTCGTCCAGGATCATGTTCCGGCGTGATCCAGCGTGACTGTTCGGTCCCTTACGTAGTCTTTGATAAGCCCGTAGATGTTTTTGGGTATATCAAGTTTGGCCAGACGTTGAAAGAGGCTTTATGCCTCATGAGACTACGATAACTAATTTATTGCTTTCTTTTGCTAGGCGGATGTACTTTAGTGCGGTGTGTAAGGCTGGGGTGGTTTTTGTTTAATTTATTTTCCGTTTCTGCTTTGTGGACAACTCGTTTCTCCAATAGCTTCCCGAAGACCAGCAGCAGGCCTATGGGGCGGAAAGATTTAAGATCCGTGTGGTCGTCTATCCCAGGTTTGGGAATGAACTTTACGTAGGCCTCCTTCCATGCTACGGGAAAGTATTGGAGTAAAAGGCACCTGTTGAAAATATCTGTCATGAATTAGGGATAGATTTTTGTGAAATGTAGGCAAATGTCGGATGTAAGATTGTCTAGACCGGGACCTTTTTTAGAGATTTGGACAGGGACCAGACGTTTTCTTTAGTTGGCAGCTCACAAAACTTGCGGAAATTGGCTGTGGAATCGGCTTTGATTGCCTCATTGTACTCTTTCTTTTTAGTGAGCTGCTCTTCAAGCAGAGCATCAAGGGGTTGGCCAGATCGTTTTGCCGAATGTATTTGCCGGTGAAGGCTTATCACTTCCTCCTTGAGCCGTTGCAGCGTATCGCTCCCCCAAGGAGGTTTCTGCTTGGCTTTTCCACTTCTAATGGGTATGGTTTCGTTGCAGTAGTCTCGTATCAAGGATGTTATTCGATTGATGAGAGCCTCGAGTTCTTCTTTATCTAAGCTGCTTACGTCACTTTTAAGTATGTCGGACAATGCTACCTCTTGCAGCACGGCATCCCTGAATGCTGCCCAGTTCCCTTTTTCGGTGTTGAACATGAAAGTTGAGGCGTTGCGTGTTCCGGATGATGTTGGTTTTCCTGTGTTTATATGAAACTCTAATAGCATTATGCTGTGACGTGGTGCAGCATTCAAGGTTGACCCTCCACTCACCGGTCAGACGCTAATGTCACGTCTATGATTGACGATCGATCGCGCCTATGCGTCACTGTCTCGAATATCGGAGTATCGCCAGTGTTGCAGACGTACAGATCATTAGTTTGAGCTAATTCCATTAAGTCGTTACCTCTTTTATTTGATCGTGTGCTTCCCCATGCTGGGTGCCAGCCGTTGAAGTCACCTCCAAGTATGCACTTGTAACGCGATGTAGTTTTAAGGAAGTAGTCGATAGCCTCTAGCGTGGATGATGTATCGTCATTTGGTTCCATATAAACGGATCCCAGGTACAGCTTCTGACGACCGGTTTTTACTTGTAAGACGCATAGATTTGTAGTCGATAGGCTAGACTCCCCCAAAACCACACCGCGCCCTTGTTTCACAAAAATGCACGCCTTTACATTAGACCCTCTCGAGTACTGGTAGATGTCAATTCCAGAAATCGGTTTCACCTCTTTGCCAGAGCCTATATAGGGATCTATTTATAGATCGGTCGATGTTACACTGTCATATTTTAATGCGTTGCTTGTCCATAATCAGTACGGTTAATTATTTTGGCTTTAATTGATTTCACTCGAGGGCAAATGTTGGAGGTGGCAGGGAGCACCAGCCTCCACGCTTCT
Organism: Tyria jacobaeae; assembly: GCA_947561695.1. NCBI lineage: Eukaryota > Metazoa > Arthropoda > Insecta > Lepidoptera > Erebidae > Tyria > Tyria jacobaeae. The sequence continues at coordinate 37,379 of OX387220.1, read as the reverse complement.
GCTCCCCAGGAACGTAGTCCAAGGGGGGAAGGAACGGGAAAGCCAACGTGGAGGTTACCCGACCAGCGCCCCAGGTTAGGTTAGGTTAGGTCAGGTTTTTTTTTTTTTTTTTACGTGGTGGAATGCGTTTAGGCACTTCGCTCACCCTCCGCGGGGGCAGGGGGTTCGCTTCGTGTGGGACTCCTGACCTCAAAGAGAGGCCAGACTACCCACTAAACCCCCACGGTGTTCCTCCTTCACCTAATCCGAGCCACGGGATAGTTTGCTCACCGCGACTCGGCTAGGGACGCCCTTTGTTTGTCGGGCTCTCCTCATGAATGCAACCCAGAAACACAGAGGAGCGCATTCCGCCACATTAGCATGGGGCAGCAGGTCCCCCGACCCACCGCCCGTGGCTACTCTCATTCAGGGACGCGTGCGAACTGCGCCCGCCGGCGTTCCCACCCAGGAACGCGTGCGAACTGCGCCCGCCGGCGTCCCCCCGCCGGTGGCCCGCGGGGCGGAAGAGCGAGCCCAGCCCACTCCCGCCCCAGCAGAGCCTCTCCTCGTGGCCGCCATCAGCAACGAGGCGACGGCAGCCCGACACTCATCGCCGCCGGCCATAGCCGGAACCACAGCCTACAGCGAGAGGTCCGCTTTTATCGACATTGCTGTCGGGTTTTAAAGTCTTTTCCTTGACGTGGGCCGGCCAGTTAAGGCAAGCCCTCCGGCCAACAGGTTCCCAGCATACCCTCCTGGAGCCACTAGTTAGGTCATTGTTGAGCCCCTGTTGGTTACGGAACGCGAGAGGGTGGCTAAGCCTCTCCCACCTCCCACGGTGGCACAAGTGCCCGTCAGCCCCCGCGCGAGCAGTGGGCCGACCCGTCCCTCGATCCCTAACACCGTCTCTCTCCTGTCCCCTCTGAAAGCAGAGGGATCACGGGAGCGACGGCGAGCCCTGAAAAGGGCTGTGCGGATCCCACGACCCCCTCGTGCAATGGAGTCAGCTAGCCCTGATAAGGGCTGTCGGGTTATTAGTCAACGGCCAGCATACAGAGCTCGATCCCCTCAGAGTCAGAGTACACTGACCGCTGTCCAGGGCGCACCAGCCTCCACGCTTCTGCTCCCCAGGACCGTAGTCCAAGGGGGGAAGCAACGGGAAAGCCAACGTGGAGGTTACCTGACCAGCGCCCCAGGTTAGGTTAGGTTAGGTTTTTATCGGCACCCCACAGACGAACATGTTCAAAGGCAGCGTTGGCGCGACCTTCAATTTCACCTGCTGTCTTACCACTGAAGGTAAGGACGACATCGTCGGCGAATGCTTGACAGTATATTTCCATTTCATCAAGGCTCCTCAGTAGCGGGTCTAGCAGGAGATTCCAGAGGACCGGACCCCCGATTGACCCCTGTACGCAGCCCTTGCTTGCGGTTTTCACGTGTTCCTCTCCACCATATCGGACCCTCACGTTCCTTTGGCTTAGGTAGCTGTCTACCAATTTCCTCAGGTTTGTAGGACACCTTTTCTCAGCTAGACGAACTCTAATTGCTGGCCACCATGCGCTGTCAAAAGCTCCCTCTATATCCAGTGATATTACTGTAATAATGTGCTTCTTATTGAGTTTTTGACGTATATGTTGCATTAGAGTATAGAGAGAGTCTTCCGCGCTCCTCTGGGGCATAAATCCGTACTGGCTAGTACTCATTTTTGGTAACAGGTGATGCTTAAGCCGACCGACCAGCATTTTTTCCAGTATTTTCCCAAGTACAGGTAGTAGTCCTATGGGTCGCAACGATTTGGGTACTGTATAGTTCTCCTTCCCTGGCTTTCTTAAAACAACCACCGCTGCCTCCTTCCAAGCTACAGGAAAGTGATGGAGCACCAAGCGCTTGTTCAGCATACGCAAGAATATCTCGGGATCACTCTCGAAGACTTTCCGACATATATCTGGAGTGAAACCATCCCTTCCAGGAGACTTACGTGGATTAAAAGACTCTACCGGTTGCTTTAGTTCATACATCGTGAACTCAGGGTCGCAAAGATCACTTTGGTCCCCCCTGTTCAACTGTTCGGCTTTCTTCCTAGTTTTGCGGTGTTGGGCACTGTCTTCCTCCTCATGGTCTTCCGGGTAGAAGGTTTCAGCTATAAGTTTGACAGACTCATTTACATCTAGCACCCTTCCATCCTTTATCATAGGCAAGTCTTCCTTCCTTTTGGTGGTCCGGCCAATTACTCTGTAAATCCCCTCCCAAACACCTTCTCTATCTTGTTTACTGCAGAACTCCTTCCAGCTGTCTGTTTGAGCTTTAGCTGCCGCCATCTCATATTCCCCTTTTTGTTTCAGGTACTCCTTTACTACCTTCTGTCTTCGTACTGGGGCGGCACATCGGATTCTGTTTTTCTTTGTAGCTACTTTCTTTTTCATCTCATCGAGAGGTTAGGTTAGGTTAGGTTTTTTTTTTTTTTTTGATTCCCTGCTTTTCCCCGATCATGTTAACACCGGGACCTTATTATTCTAGGTACAACATTCATACCAGTTCTCGCTTGTATGCCTCTCGCACTGACATGCCTCATACTATATCTTTCTTTCATCCATCACCTTCCTTTCTTAGCCGGGTGGGACTCCCGCTACTCTGACTACTTTTTCTTTTTTATATACTGGGGGAATAATTTTCTTCAGATATGACCATTTAATTTAACCATAGTGCTGCTAAATGTTTTATATGCCTAACAAAATTTTAACAAATTTGTACATTACAATATAGCTAAATTATTTCTTAACTTCTATTTTCTTACAGTACATTGTTATATTGTTATATCTTGAGCTTACTATCTATTCCTTATTCTATTCACAATTCTTTATCTTTACTCTTACATAATTCTTAACGTCTAGTTCTTTTCTAACAATACAGTTTTTGGTTACAATTTTTTATTTCTTATTCTATTTAACAGTATGTTTTTAACTTATATTATATGATATGCTTCCTTCCGTTATTGACTTTATTTAAAATGTGTACTAAGTATTGTTTAGACTATGGGATGACATTTTTGACTCAGTGTATCTTTCCTATTTTATTTCTTTTCTCTATTGTTTCTTTGTCAATAAAATATATATTCTAATATATATGTATATACTTATTGGCATTTCTTGTTGCGGAATTGATTCTTAGGCTGTTTTCTATTTAGTTATTGTGTACGTGCTCTGTGTTTGTTTGCATGTTTTGATATATCCACATATATTTATTATATACTTTTGTATCAGTGTGTATGTGTGTTTGTGTGTTTCTGTGTCATGTATGTGCGTACAGCTGAGTAGGTGAGTCATATATATGCCGTGTTTGATCGCGCTAGGTAGTCCCATTTTTTGCGGGTTGGGCACTCGATACTGAAGGCGTTGTGATCCGTACTCTGCAACCTAGAGTGCAAGCAATTGCAGCACTGCGGTTCGATTCCCGAGGTGTAATCGGCGCATTTCTCGCGCAAGTGCGGGCCTCCACAGTGGCTACACCTGTCCACACTCTCGGTGCAGAATTTGCGGCCGTGGCCGAAAGCAAGGCACTTCGTACACTGGATGAGCGGAGACTGGTCCTCCACTCTGACCCTTTGCAGGTCCAGATAGAGGGCGCCAGCCTCCGTCATCCTCTGCCATACCTTTGGCCGTACCTGGATGACAACGTGGGAGGTCTTAGGATTTCTGGTCCTCTTTTTATATTTAATTGTAAGGTCCCTCTCCTCTTGTGTTAGGCTCATGAAGATGTCGGTGTTTTGGGCATAAATGGCCTTGATCATTTCGTCGTCGTCACTGTCCATAAATACGTCTTTAAGGACGACGAGTGGGTCCTTGTTCTTCATGGGCGCTACGATTAACCCATCACCGCGGCTTTCTATCCTCTCTCTCACCTTATCCAGTTCCACTTCCGTATCGCAGCCTAATATGACTGTGCTGTTCTTGGCCTTCCTTACTTTATTTATTTTGAGGCCAGTACCCCTGGCGTCGACCGCCTTCTTCACTCTCGCGAGTACCTCTTCAGCAGTCTCTTGATTGTCTTCGAAGGTCACCGCCATCGAATGAAGCGCCGGGCGACGCCCGGGTCTGGCTGCTGCGGCGCTGGCATATGTTTTAGGAACCGTGTTGTTCTCAGATATCAGCCCCTTTGCAATCTCGTTTATTTGCGTTTTGGCTTCGGCGACATCTCCGGCGACAGTACCAACCAGGTTTAGAAAAAAGTTTTTATTTTAAATTTTAGGGGGGGTCATTTTCGTTTTCAAATTACGATTTGTCAATTAATGTAAAAACTTAGGACTGTAATATCTCGGGTGTTACTGCTCTGATCAGGACAATCGAGGTGTCAAAAAACTTGCCCGCGCCGAGACCTACGCATCGGCATCATTGGAAAGGCTCTAGGTAGAGTAGTTACTTATTTAAATTTTCGCAGCCAATAAACTTTTATATTTTTTATTTTATTTAATCTTAAGTTCAACGACGTGCTCTAACCTAATGACAATCATTGTAGAGTTCAAATGTAGAGTAGAAAAATATTTTTATTTTTATTTTTATGTTGTTTTATTTTATTTGATAACCATATTTAAATTGACTTACCTGACATCCCGGTGAGCATCCACGCCGGATCCGTGACAGAAAGGTGGAGCACGATCTGGAAAGTAAAACATAAGGTTAACACAAATCATACATACATATACACTCACACACATACACATACGCACACACACTCACAGGTACACTTGCACTCACACGCACGTACGTATACACAAACCGATACATAAAGTCAAAACCAAGTGTTAACTACTTTTGTCTGCACACTTTCTACTTGTCTGACCTGCACAAGTGAATCGAGTCTATTGACCGATACACCTAGTTTTACTATTTACACAGAAGACTCTATATAAACAATCTTATATATACAACATAGGTTAGATTTTACTTCATACTTGACACAGACCCCCCTTTACAGGGTCAGACAGACATTTTATACACTCGACAACTTTCCCCGCTTTACTCGCGCTACGCATCACATCACACTCTCTCACTTACAAACACACAATGTTCCATACACCAACAACATCTGGAGCTGCCAAAAAACCCACAACTCCCAGCCCCGCTACCTCATTATCGGCAGTGCCGGACGCTGCCAGGACTTTCATCAAAAGACCGGAAACAAAAAGAAGGTCGATTGATAATATGGACCTGTATAGAAAGCAGCAGCAGAACTACGCTGACCTACCGAGCGACCAACTACTCCAGGAAGTGATGAAGACCTTTGAGGATATACCCTCTAAGGTCCAGCAGTACCCTCAGATGAGGCGGGACATTAAGTCCTTCCTGGAGACACAATCGGACAAAAGTATCCGCATACTCTTTGAGTTGAGTAAGCGGATGAAGAGTCTAGAAGTAGGAGCGTCCGGGACTAGGACACATACAGGAGCTTTGTCTTCGGGAAAAGAAGAAAAACTGCTGGAAAAACTGGGAGAGGTGGAAAATACACTAACCACGCGGCTTAGTCAAATGGAAGCTAACCTGAAGCATGAAATAGCGGAACTTAACTCAGGAAACGACGATCGAGGCTCTGACATCATCGATAAGATAGTCGACAGAATTGACGAAACCAAGGTCGCAATAGACATAACGACTGAAGTGGTCGTGGGCCGGACGCAGGCTCTTCTCGAAGACCTGGTTAGGTTAGGTTTTTTTTTTTTTTTTTTACGTGGTGGAATGCGTTTAGGCACTTCGCTAGCCCCCGCGGGGGCAGGGGGTTCGCTTCGTGTGGGACTCCTGACCACAAAAAGAGGCCAGACTACCCACTAAACCACCACGGTGTTCCTCCTTGACCTAATCCGAGCCACGGGATAGTTTGCTCAGTGCTCGGTGGCGCAGCCACCTCCAGGATCCGACCTCCGGTTACGGCGTTGCGGAGTCGGAGGCCGTCGATGCCCAAGCCCTTGAGGTCTATCGACCTCTCGGCTTTGGACATCACCTGCGCGTATGTGATGCCCTGCTCCGCGGCGCTCGGCTGCAGCGTGATGGTGACCGCTGCCGTTTGCGAAGTGCGCAATTTGCGGGGCCTCCGTTTCCTCCGCTTGGTGGCTGGCGCTACCGGAGTGTTAGCGGCTGGGGCAGCCGACCCGACAGGGGGCGGTTTAGGCGCCTTTGGCCTAGCCGCCACCTCGCTCCACGATCCGCTTTGCGGGAGCGGGGCGGGAGCCAACGTCGTCGAAGTCGAAGTCGACGGGGGCGACTGCCGCGATAGTCGGGCAGCCTCCGCCTCCTTCGCCGCGGCCGTCTTCTTCCCCGCCTTCTTCCTCTTCTTCTTCTTCTCCCCCTTCCCTTCCGGCGGCCCGGTAAGGCACGGCCCTTCCTCCACCTGCCCGACTGGCATTGGAGAAGAGAGGGGAGGGGGGAGAGGCCTTGAGGGAGACGCCTCAGGCTCGGGCTCAGGCCCGCTGGCAGACCGTGCCGCATCCCTCTTGTCGGCCTGCAGAGGCGGACGGATGCGGGTTTCCGGCAGCAGGCGGTCCGCCGGGGAAGGAACGGGAAAGCCAACGTGGAGGTTACCCGACCAGCGCCCCAGGTTAGGTTAGGTTAGGTTTTTTTTTTTTTTTTTTTTTTTACGTGGTGGAATGCAATTAGGCACTTCGCTCACCCTCCGCGGGGGCACGGGGTTCGCTTCGTGTGGGACTCCTGACCTCGGAGAGGCTAGACTACCCACTAAACCACCACGGTGTTCCTCCTTCACCTAATCCGAGCCACGGGATAGATTGCTCACCGCGACTCGGCTAGGGACGCCCTTTGTTTGTCGGGCTCTCCTCATGAATGCACCCCAGAAACACAGAGGAGCGCATTCCGCCACATTAGCATGGGGCAGCAGGTCCCCCGACCCACCGCCCGTGGCCACTCTCATTCAGGGACGCATGCGAACTGCGCCCGCCGGCGTTCCCACCCAGGAACGCGTGCGAACTGCGCCCGCCGGCGTCCCCCCGCCGGTGGCCCGCGGGGCGGAAGAGCGAGCCCAGCCCACTCCCGCCCCAGCAGAGCCTCTCCTCGTGGCCGCCATCAGCAACGAGGCGACGGCAGCCCGACACTCATCGCCGCCGGCCATAGCCGGAACCACAGCCTACAGCGAGAGGTCCGCTTTTAACGACATTGCTGTCGGGTTTTAAAGTCTTTTCCTTGACGTAGGTTAGGTTAGGTTTTTTTTTTTTCGGGGTTCGCTTCGTGTGGGACTCCTGACCTCAAAAAGAGGCCAGACTACCCACTAAACCACCACGGTGTTCCTCCTTCACCTAATATATAAACTCGGCTAGGGACGCCCTTTGTTTGTCGGGCTCGTCTCTGTCGAGGCCCCACCATCTGGGCCATCGTGCCCAGATGATGGGGCCTGTCCTCCTCATGAATGCACCCCAGGAACACAGAGGGGCGCATTCCGCCACATTAGCATGGGGCGGCAGGTCCCCCGACCCACCGCCCGTGGCCACTCTCATTCGGGGACGCGGGCGAATTGTGCTCGCCGGCGCCCCCTCGCCGGGGGTCTGCGGGGTGGGAGGGTGAGCCCAGCTCGCTCCCGCTCCCGCAGAGCCTCTTTCTTGGCCGCCATCACCTCGTCAGCGAACGAAGCGACGGCAGCCCAACACTCTTCGCTGCCGGCCACAGCTGGAACTACAGTCGACAGCGAAAGGTCCGCACCTATGGTGCTCATGAGGGCCGTCCTTTGGCCGTCCCACGCCTCACACACGGCCAAGGTGTGGTGGGCCGTGTCAGGGTCGCCGCTGGTGCAGTTTCGGCACCGGGGCTCTGACTCCACCCCCACCACCTCCCACAGGTACTTGGCAAAACAGCCATGGCCCGTGAGAAGTTGGGTGAGGTGGTATGTTGGGGCCCCATGACCCCTCTCCACCCACTGACGCAATACGGGCCGGACGGCCCCCACAAGCAGCGAGCCGCTGCGGGTTGCCCGCAGTCTTTCGGCCCATCTCCGGAAGAGATCATCGCGAGCTGTTTGTCTCCAGCGATCGATCTCCTCCGGAGGCGGCTGACCGCCGAGATCACGCCGCATCAGGGCGCCCTTGTCGTACACCCTCTTGAGTACGCCGGCCTCGAGATCCCAGGGGATACTACCCGCAATCAGACACGCCGCCTCGTAAGAGACGGTGTGATACGCTCGTGCAGCTCTCTGCGCGATGGCGCGCTGCGGACGTCGCAGTAGCGCCATATTCGCCGGGCACAGGGCCTCCGCCCATATAGGCGCTCCATAGAGCGCCTTGGAGCGCACCACTCCGTCATAGAGGCGGCGGCAGGCAGACCCTGGGCCTCCGCTGTTGGGCAGCAACCGCGAGAGCATTCCGGCGAATGCAAGCAACTTCGGTGCCAGCTGCCGGAAATGCTCCTCGAACCGCCACCGACTGTCGAGAACGAGCCCGAGGTATTTCAGGCTGGTCCCGACAGCGATGGGGATGCCGCCCACCATAATCGTCCTATCTCTAGGCGGCGTCTGCCGTGGCCCGTGGAAGAAAAGGGCCTCGGACTTTTCGAGGGCAACTTTTAGGCCGAGCGCCCCGATTCGACGCACTACGTGGGCGACACCTGCCGTGGCAAGGACGGCGGCGTCCCGAAATGTGGGGGCCCGCGCGGTGACTAGGGTATCGTCGGCGTAACAGATTACACCAACCCCCCGAAGATTAGCACCACGCAGGACCCAATCATAACCTATGTTCCACAGGAGCGGCCCGAGGACCGACCCCTGCGGAACGCCACAAGACATGCCCCTGCGCACTACCCCGCCTTGGGCCGGATAAATGATGACCCGGTCCACGAAGTAGTCCGCAAGGACGCGCCTGAGGTAACACGGGACATTGTGGTACCTCAGCGCCTCCGCAATGGTTTCCCAGGGGAGGGTGTTGAAGGCGTTGGATATATCCAACGATACAGCCACCAGCACCTCATCCCCGGAGACCGCTTCATCGACGCTGACCCGCAGTCGACCTCCCACGACGGAAGCCGAACTGGCCGTCGCTCAGATTGGGCCCCGCCCCCTCCAAGTGGCGGACGAGACGCGCAGCGAGCACCCGCTCAAAAAGCTTGCACATCTCGTCGAGCAACACGATGGGGCGGTAGGCCGACGGCGATTCGGCTGGGCGCCCGTGCTTTTTGAGCAGCACGAGCTTGCCGATTTTCCATCGCCGAGGGACTCTCCCCGACGCCAGGCACTCCGACATGAGGGACAGCGTCTCCTCCTCTAATGCCGGCATGACTGTGGCAATAACCTTCCCAGGGACTCCGTCCGGACCCGGGGCGCGATTCCTGGACCGCAGTGCCAGTATCGCGGCCCCTAACTCGGCATCGGACACGGGAGGTATTGCCCCTTCGTCTGACGGCATCTGGCTTGATGCTGCCATCCGCGGCGGGACCCACTCTTCCCTCGCAGGGAAGAGGGAACTGACCACTCGGTCCAGAAGACTCGGCTCGAGAGTTCTGGTGAGGGGAGGTGCCCAAGGCCGGAGTTTCTGACTCACAGTCTTGTACGGGCGCCCCCACGGATCTCGGTCGAGGCTCTCGAGCCACTCCCTCCAGGCCTCATCCTTGGCGGCTATGATCGCCGAGCCGAGGGCCCGACGAGCGGCCAGGTACGCGGCGTGCAACTCTTCTTCGCGGGCGAGATCTCTAACAGCCCGCCTTCGGCTGCGGGTGTACCGCCTCTGGGCCGCGTAACTCGCGACACGTAACCTGGCTAGGTGAGGACGCCACCAGTACACCCGTCTCCGAGGCGGGATAGGTCTCGCCCTCTGCATCGCCGCGTCGCAGACGCGAGTCAGCGCTCCAGTGAGCCGCTCGCATCTTGCGTCCACGTCCGGACCGCTGTCGACAGCAGCCCATCGCTCGACGATAGCCGCCTCTCGGGCCAGCTCCCGGTCCAGCGTTCCGAGCCGCCACCGAACTGCGCCCGCCGGCGTTCCCACCCAGGAACGCGTGCGAACTGCGCCCGCCGGCGTCCCCCCGCCGGTGGCCCGCGGGGCGGAAAAGCGAGCCCAGCCCTCTCCCGCCCCAGCAGAGCCTCTCCTCGTGGCCGCCATCAGCAACGAGGCGACGGCAGCCCGACACTCATCGCCGCCGGCCATAGCCGGAACCACAGCCTACAGCGAGAGGTCCGCTTTTAACGACATTGCTGTCGGGTTTTAAAGTCTTTTCCTTGACGTTGACGTAGGTTTTTTTTTTTTTTTTTTTTTTATTTTTTTTTTTTTTTTTTACGTGGTGGAATGCGTTTAGGCACTTCGCTCGCCCCCCGCGGGGGCAGGGGATTCGCTTCGTGTGGGACTCCTGACCTCAAAGAGAGGCCAGACTACCCACTAAACCACCACGGTGTTCCTCCTTCACCTAATCCGAGCCACGGGATAGTTTGCTCACCGCGACTCGGCTAGGGACGCCCTTTGTTGGTCGGGCTCTCCTCATGAATGCACCCCAGAAACACAAAGGAGCGCATTCCGCCACATTAGCATGGGGCAGCAGGTCCCCCGACCCACCGCCCGTGGCCACTCTCATTCAGGGACGCGTGCGAACTGCGCCCGCCGGCGTTCCCACCCAGGAACGCGTGCGAACTGCGCCCGCCGGCGTCCCCCCGCCGGTGGCCCGCGGGGCGGAAGAGAGAGCCCAGCCCACTCCCGCCCCAGCAGAGCCTCTCCTCGTGGCCGCCATCAGCAACGAGGCGACGGCAGCCCGACACTCATCGCCGCCTTGCATTCCGCCGACCCAAGCCGGTGGCCGGACGCCGCACCCTCCGCCGAACAGACGGGGCAATCGGGCGCCGCGGAGCAGGTGGCCGACTTGTGGCCGGCCTGCCCGCAACGGAAACAAAGCGCACTGCGGTCAGTGGCCGCAGAGCACTTGGCCCCGACGTGTCCCGGCTCGAGGCAGCGGAAGCACCGCGCCGGCCTCGATTCCAGGGTGGTCAGTCTGACCACTGACCACCCGACGACGATTCGGCGGCCATCCGTCAGCTTCTTGGCCACCTCAACCGGGCACCGCAGCCAGGCAGTGGCCTGTCGGCCAGGTGGGCGCTGTATGTTGCCCACCTTAATGTGGTCGGCAGCACAGCCCCCCTCCGCCGCCAGCGACTCCGCCACCGACTCTTTCGAGGCCGAGTCGCCCAGCCCAGAGATGCGCATCTCCACGCATCTCTCCGGCCTAGCGACGCGGACCTCTTCCAGCACCTCCCTGAGCTTGGCAGCGAGCTGGTCGGCCTTTTGGGCTCTGTCGGCGCCAGCCACCTCCAGTATCCGACCTCCAGTTACGGCGTTGCGGAGTCGGAGGCCGTCGATGCCCAAGCCCTTGAGGTCTATCGACCTCTCGGCTTTGGACATCACCTGCGCGTATGTGATGCCCTGCTCCGCGGCGCTCGGCTGCAGCGTGATGGTGACCGCTGCCGTTTGCGGGGTGCGCAATTTGCGGGGCCTCCGTTTCCTCCGCTTGGTGGCTGGCGCTACCGGAGTGATAGCGGCTGGGGCAGCCGACCCGACAGGGGGCGGTTTAGGCGCCTTTGGCCTAGCAGCCACCTCGCTCCACGATCCGCTTTGCGGGAGCGGGGCGGGAGCCAACGTCGTCGAAGTCGAAGTCGACGGGGGCGACTGCCGCGATAGTCGGGCAGCCTCCGCCTCCTTCGCCGCGGCCGTCTTCTTCCCCGCCTTCTTCCTCTTCTTCTTCTTCTCCCCCTTCCCTTCCGGCGGCCCGGTAAGGCACGGCCCTTCCTCCACCTGCCCGACTGGCATTGGAGAAGAGAGGGGAGGGGGGAGAGGCCTTGAGGGAGACGCCTCAGGCTCGGGCTCAGGCCCGCCGGCAGACCGCGCCGCATCCCTCTTGTCGGCCTGCAGAGGCGGACGGATGCGGGTTTCCGGCAGCAGGCGGTCCGCGATCCCCGCGATTCGCGCGTCGACGAGAAAGCCGATCTCGTCACGGCTCATCGGGGGCGGCGCAGCCTCCGCCTGCCGCTTCAAGGCCCGCATTTCAGCCCGTACAGCAGCCAGCTCGGCCTGTAGCTTGGCCACCTCCTCCGATTCCGTGCGGGACATGAGAACGCGCGTGTTCTCCATGATGGAGTTGCACGCGGCTCTGAGGTCCCGCACGTATTGGCCCTTGAGGTTCGAGCTCTTTTGGGCGATGGTTTCAACGACCTTCACCGCCGCCTCTATGGAGCCCGAAATCTCCTCCACATTGAGGGACTCGGTGGCCGAGGATGCCGGTCCCGCTTGGGGCTGCAGACTGGGCTGAGGCTGCGGGCCAGGGGTCTCTCTAATGTAGAGAGCCCTTCGCCGCAGCAGTCGCAGCTCATCCGCGAGCTCCTCTTCGGCTTGGAGCTCGAGCTCACGCTGCTTGGCCGCGTTGAGCTCAGCCTTCGCCTTCGCTAAACCGACATATTCCCCCGTTTTCGGGGGACGGCCACGGCCTCTTTTTGGGCCCCCATCCACGGAGCCACCGTCACTTTGCGAGTCCAACTCCGTGACGGAGTTGGTTCGCTTGCGCCAGAGTCTTCCCACTGCTGGGGAAGACGAGCGTGTAGCTCCAGGTGTGCTGTCAGCAGATGACCGCTCAAGCACCACCGCCGGGTCCATCCTTTCCATCTCCACCACTGGCACCAACACTGGCACCGTCTCAGTGAGAGAGACAGAGGACTTTGCGGTCTCCGTCTCCATCTCCTCCTCTTTGTTTTTGTATTGTTTTAATTTTATATCCATACTCTTCCCACGAATACGAGACGAACAAATTACACTTCCCGGGTGACGCTCATTCCAGGAAGCGGGGCACATACTATGGAGGTTCCCCGGTATCCATAGGTTTTAAGCGACTTGGCTGTCGGGTTTTAAAGTCTTTTCCTTGACGTGGGCCGGCCAGTTAAGGCAAGCCCTCCGGCCAACAGGTTCCCAGCATACCCTCCTGGAGCCACTAGTCAGGTCATTGTTGAGCCCCTGTTGGTTACGGAACGCGAGAGGGTGGCTAAGCCTCTCCCACCTCCCACGGTGGCACAAGTGCCCGTCAGCCCCCGCGCGAGCAGTGGGCCGACCCGTCCCTCGATCCCTAACACCGTCTCTCCCCTGTCCCCTCTGAAAGCAGAGGGATCACGGGAGCGACGGCGAGCCCTGAAAAGGGCTGTGCGGATCCCACGACCCCCTCGTGCAATGGAGTCAGCTAGCCCTGATAAGGGCTGTCGGGTTATTAGTCAACGGCCAGCATACAGAGCTCGATCCCCTCAGAGTCAGAGTATACTGACCGCTGTCCAGGGCGCACCAGCCTCCACGCTTCTGCTCCCCAGGACCGTAGTCCAAGGGGGGAAGAAACGGGAAAGCCAACGTGGAGGTTACCCGACCAGCGCCCCAGGTTAGGTTGGGTTAGGTTAGGTTAGGTTAGGTTAGGTTAGGTTAGGTTAGGTTAGGTTAGGTTAGGTTAGGTTAGGTTAGGTTAGGTTAGGTTAGGTTAGGTTAGGTTAGGTTAGGTTAGGTTAGGTTAGGTTAGGTTAGGTTAGGTTAGGTTAGGTTAGGTTAGGTTAGGTTAGGTTAGGTTAGGTTAGGTTAGGTTAGGTTAGGTTAGGTTAGGTTAGGTTAGGTTAGGTTAGGTTAGGTTAGGTTAGGTTAGGTTAGGTTAGGTTAGGTTAGGTTAGGTTAGGTTAGGTTAGGTTAGGTTAGGTTAGGTTAGGTTAGGTTAGGTTAGGTTAGGTTAGGTTAGGTTAGGTTAGGTTAGGTTAGGTTAGGTTAGGTTAGGTTAGGTTAGGTTAGGTTAGGTTAGGTTAGGTTAGGTTAGGTTAGGTTAGGTTAGGTTAGGTTAGGTTAGGTTAGGTTAGGTTAGGTTAGGTTAGGTTAGGTTAGGTTAGGTTAGGTTAGGTTAGGTTAGGTTAGGTTAGGTTTTTTTTTTTTTTTTTGTACGTGGTGGAATGCGTTTAGGCACTTCGCTAGCCCCCCGCGGGGGCAGGGGGTTCGCTTCGTGTGGGACTCCTGACCTCAAAAAGAGGCCAGACTACCCACTAAACCACCACGGTGTTCCTCCTTCACCTAATCCGAGCCACGGGATAGTTTGCTCACCGCGACTCGGCTAGGGACGCCCTTTGTTTGTCGGCCCTTTGTTTGTCGGGCTCGTCTCTGTCGAGGCCCCACCATCCGGGCCATCGTGCCCAGATGATGGGGCCTGTCCTCCTCATGAATGCACCCCAGGAACACAGAGGGGCGCATTCCGCCACATTAGCATGGGGCGGCAGGTCCCCCGACCCACCGCCCGTGGCCACTCTCATTCGGGGACGCGGGCGAATTGTGCTCGCCGGCGCCCCCTCGCCGGGGGTCTGCGGGGCGGGAGGGTGAGCCCAGCTCGCTCCCGCTCCCGCAGAGCCTCTCTCTTGGCCGCCATCACCTCGTCAGCGAACGAAGCGACGGCAGCCCAACACTCTTCGCTGCCGGCCATAGCTGGAACTACGGTCGACAGCGAAAGGTCCGCACCGATGGTGCTCATGAGGGCCGTCCTTTGGCCGTCCCACGCCTCACACACGGCCAAGGTGTGGTGGGCCGTGTCAGGGTCGCCGCTGGTGCAGTTTCGGCACCGGGGCTCTGACTCCACCCCCACCACCTCCCACAGGTACTTGGCAAAACAGCCATGGCCCGTGAGAAGTTGGGTGAGGTGGTATGTTGGGGCCCCATGACCCCTCTCCACCCACTGACGCAATACGGGCCGGACGGCCCCCACAAGCAGCGAGCCGCCGCGGGTTGCCCGCAGTCTATCGGCCCATCTCCGGAAGAGATCATCGCGAGCTGTTTGTCTCCAGCGATCGATCTCCTCCGGAGGCGGCCGACCGCCGAGATCACGCCGCATCAGGGCGCCCTCGTCGTACACCCTCTTGAGTACGCCGGCCTCGAGATCCCAGGGGATACTACCCGCAATCAGACACGCCGCCTCGTAAGAGACGGTGTGATACGCTCGTGCAGCTCTCTGCGCAATGGCGCGCTGCGGACGTCGCAGTAGCGCCATATTCGCCGGGCACAGGGCCTCCGCCCATATAGGCGCTCCATAGAGCGCCTTGGAGCGCACCACTCCGTCATAGAGGCGGCGGCAGGCAGACCCTGGGCCTCCGCTGTTGGGCAGCAACCGCGAGAGCATTCCGGCGAATGCAAGCAACTTCGGTGCCAGCTGCCGGAAATGCTCCTCGAACCGCCACCGACTGTCGAGAACGAGCCCGAGGTATTTCAGGCTGGTCCCGACAGCGATGGGGATGCCGCCCACCATAATCGTCCTATCTCTAGGCGGCGTCTGCCGTGGCCCGTGGAAGAAAAGGGCCTCGGACTTTTCGAGGGCAACTTTTAGGCCGAGCTCCCCGATTCGACGCACTACGTGGGCGACACCTGCCGTGGCAAGGACGGCGGCGTCCCGAAATGTGGGGGCCCGCGCGGTGACTAGGGTATCGTCGGCGTAACAGATTACACCAACCCCCCGAAGATTAGCACCACGCAGGACCCAATCATAACCTATGTTCCACAGGAGCGGCCCGAGGACCGACCCCTGCGGAACGCCACAAGACATGCCCCTACGCACTACCCCGCCTTGGGCCGGATAAATGATGACCCGGTCCACGAAGTAGTCCGCAAGGACGCGCCTGAGGTAACACGGGACATTGTGGTACCTCAGCGCCTCCGCAATGGTTTCCCAGGGGAGGGTGTTGAAGGCGTTGGATATATCCAACGATACAGCCAACAGCACCTCATCCCCGGAGACCGCTTCATCGACGCTGACCCGCAGTCGGGATATCGCGTCGAGGGTCGACCTCCCACGACGGAAGCCGAACTGGCCGTCGCTCAGATTGGGCCCCGCCCCCTCCAAGTGGCGGACGAGACGCGCAGCGAGCACCCGCTCAAAAAGCTTGCACATCTCGTCGAGCAACACGATGGGGCGGTAGGCCGACGGCGATTCGGCTGGGCGCCCGTGCTTTTTGAGCAGCACGAGCTTGCCGATTTTCCATCGCCGAGGGACTCTCCCCGACGCCAGGCACTCCGACATGAGGGACAGCGTCTCCTCCTCTAATGCCGGCATGACTGTGGCAATAACCTTCCCAGGGACTCCGTCCGGACCCGGGGCGCGATTCCTGGACCGGAGTGCCAGTATCGCGGCCCCTAACTCGGCATCGGACACGGGAGGTATTGCCCCTTCATCTGACGGCATCTGGCTTGATGCTGCCATCCGCGGCGGGACCCACTCTTCCCTCGCAGGGAAGAGGGAACTGACCACTCGGTCCAGAAGACTCGGCTCGAGAGTTCTGGTGAGGGGAGGTGCCCAAGGCCGGAGTTTCTGACTCACAGTCTTGTACGGGCGCCCCCACGGATCTCGGTCGAGGCTCTCGAGCCACTCCCTCCAGGCCTCATCCTTGGCGGCTATGATCGCCGAGCCGAGGGCCCGACGAGCGGCCAGGTACGCGGCGTGCAACTCTTCTTCGCGGGCGAGATCTCTAACAGCCCGCCTTCGGCTGCGGGTGTACCGCCTCTGGGCCGCGTAACACGCGGCACGTAACCTGGCTAGGTGAGGACGCCACCAGTACACCCGTCTCCGAGGCGGGATAGGTCTCGCCCTCTGCATCGCCGCGTCGCAGACGCGAGTCAGCGCTCCAGTGAGCCGCTCGCATCTTGCGTCCACGTCCGGACCGCTGTCGACAGCAGCCCATCGCTCGACGATAGCCGCCTCTCGGGCCAGCTCCCGGTCCAGCGTTCCGAGCCGCCACCGCGGGCCTTCCCCTGAAGCGGGGCGGTCCAGTGCCACACGAGGCGCCGCAGGGGCAGGGACGATGTCGAACCGGATATACCGGTGGTCAGACGAAGTCTCCACCCCCTCGACGACCCGCCAGTTGTGTATGCGACGGGCCAGGCCAAAACTCGCGAATGAAAGATCGACTATCGACCCGGCCCGGTCCCGCACAAACGTATGGACCGTCCCTCGGTTCAGCAGCACCAAGCCTTGGGACACCGCCCACTCCTCCACCATCTCCCCCCGGGCATCGGTCGCCGGGGATCCCCACGCCCGTGAGTGAGCGTTGAAATCCCCGGCCACCACAGCCGGGGTGGGGTGTACTTCTGCCAGCAGAGCCCCGACCTCCGTGAGCAACTGCTCGAACTCGGCGAGGCTTCTACTGGGGGGACAGTACACCCCAATCACCGCAGCGCCACCCAGCGCGACGAGTACGCACCCTCGGCCCTTCCGCACTCTGTCGAAGGGAGCCGATCGCCGAGCGACGATAGCCACCAAGCCGCTGTGGTCGCCGGCCCAGTCAGGGCTGTTGCGAATGCAATACGGCTCGGCGACTACTGCCAATGTCGTCTGCCACTGCGCCATGGATTGGGCCAGAAGGTCCTGAGCCGCGGCGCAGTGGTTGACGTTGGCCTGCAGTACGGAGATGGTTTGGGCCATTATGTTTGGGCGGTGTCCATCTCCTCCTCATTCTGCAGCAGGGTGGGCGAGGGCGTGGGTTTCGCCCCACCTGCTGCTCTCCTTTTTGACCCCCTGCTTCGGGAGGCCGCCTTGCATTCCGCCGACCCAAGCCGGTGGCCGGACGCCGCACCCTCCGCCGAACAGACGGGGCAATCGGGCGCCGCGGAGCAGGTGGCCGACTTGTGGCCGGCCTGCCCGCAACGGAAACAAAGCGCACTGCGGTCAGTGGCCGCAGAGCACTTGGCCCCGACGTGTCCCGGCTCGAGGCAGCGGAAGCACCGCGCCGGCCTCGATTCCAGGGTGGTCAGTCTGACCACTGACCACCCGACGACGATTCGGCGGCCATCCGTCAGCTTCTTGGCCACCTCAACCGGGCACCGCAGCCAGGCAGTGGCCTGTCGGCCAGGTGGGCGCTGTATGTTGCCCACCTTAATGTGGTCGGCAGCACAGCCCCCCTCCGCCGCCAGCGACTCCGCCACCGACTCTTTCGAGGCCGAGTCGCCCAGCCCAGAGATGCGCATCTCCACGCATCTCTCCGGCCTAGCGACGCGGACAGGTTAGGTTAGGTTAGGTTAGGTTAGGTTTTTTTTTTTTTTTTTTTTTTTTTTTTTACGTGGTGGAATGCATTTAGGCACTTCGCTCACCTTCCACGGGGGCAGGGGGTTAGCTTCGTGTGGGACTCCTGACCTCGGAGAGGCTAGACTACCCACTAAACCACCACGGTGTTCCTCCTTCACCTAATCCGAGCCACGGGATAGTTTGCTCACCGCGACTCGGCTAGGGACGCCCTTTGTTTGTCGGGCTCTCCTCATGAATGCACCCCAGAAACACAGAGGGGCGCATTCCGCCACATTAGCATGGGGCAGCAGGTCCCCCGACCCACCGCCCGTGGCCACTCTCATTCAGGGACGCGTGCGAACTGCGCCCGCCGGCGTTCCCACCCAGGAACGCGTGCGAACTGCGCCCGCCGGCGTCCCCCCGCCGGTGGCCCGCGGGGCGGAAGAGCGAGCCCAGCCCACTCCCGCCCCAGCAGAGCCTCTCCTCGTGGCCGCCATCAGCAACGAGCCGACGGCAGCCCGACACTCATCGCCGCCGGCCATAGCCGGAACCACAGCCTACAGCGAGAGGTCCGCTTTTAACGACATTGCTGTCGGGTTTTAAAGTCTTTTCCTTGACGTGGGCCGGCCAGTTAAGGCAAGCCCTCCGGCCAACAGGTTCCCAGCATACCCTCCTGGAGCCACTAGTCAGGTCATTGTTGAGCCCCTGTTGGTTACGGAACGCGAGAGGGTGGCTAAGCCTCTCCCACCTCCCACGGTGGCACAAGTGCCCGTCAGCCCCCGCGCGAGCAGTGGGCCGACCCGTCCCTCGATCCCTAACACCGTCTCTCCCCTGTCCCCTCTGAAAGCAGAGGGATCACGGGAGCGACGGCGAGCCCTGAAAAGGGCTGTGCGGATCCCACGACCCCCTCGTGCAATGGAGTCAGCTAGCCCTGATAAGGGCTGTCGGGTTATTAGTCAACGGCCAGCATACAGAGCTCGATCCCCTCAGAGTCAGAGTATACTGACCGCTGTCCAGGGCGCACCAGCCTCCACGCTTCTGCTCCCCAGGACCGTAGTCCAAGGGGGGAAGAAACGGGAAAGCCAACGTGGAGGTTACCCGACCAGCGCCCCAGGTTAGGTTAGGTTAGGTTAGGTTAGGTTAGGTTAGGTTAGGTTAGGTTAGGTTAGGTTAGGTTAGGTTAGGTTAGGTTAGGTTAGGTTAGGTTTTTTTTTTTTTTTTTTTATTGAATTTTGGTTTTTCAGAAAGTCAGGTTTTGTTTCGCATTATGGTTTATTTGCGTCAGTTTACGCGATTTGATACGTTTACTGCCGCAACCGAGGTTGTCGCATTATTAAAACATGATCTAAATTAATATGTTACAATAAATATAAATATACTTTATACATTGTTCACGTGCCGTTGTAGGCTTTTAGTTTTGAGTAAATATGGCTCGCGAATTCCGTATAGCTTGCCAGCGCGTCCTCCTTCTTGAGCAATTCTGCCACACTATACGGCTCAATATCATAGTATATACAGAGTGATTCGTGCCGCATTCGCCGCGCAGCAAACCTCGGACAGTCTGTCAGCAAGTGCGTCACTGTCTGGGGTGTGTTGGTGTTGCAGGGACAGCAGTCATCTGGTGTAATGTGGAACCGGTGTAAGTATGTCTTGTGGAAGCCGTGGTCTGTGAGTATCTGTGTTGTGTGGAAGTGTATGTCTGTATGTTTCCGGAAGTGTGCGATGTCGGCTAGATTAGGGAAAATGCTTTTGGTGTGCTGTCCCTGTTCGCTGGAGGTATAGCGCGCCTGCCACAGGTCCAGGCTACGCATGCGGAGCTTATATTTTACGTAGGACATTGGGAACGAGCTGTAGTCCGGCGCCCTGTGAAGCAGGGTGGCCAGTTTTGCCTCAGCATCGGCAGCCTCGTTTCCAACATTGCCCCTGTGTGCCTTGACCCATTTTAATGTTATCTGTTTTGTGACGCGGTGTGTGTGTATAATTTTGTGTATCTGTGTGACGAGTGGATGTGTGTTACTTCTGTCTGCTATTGCTAGTAGTGATGCTTGGGAATCTGTGTAGATGACAGTGTTTTGATATTTGTGAGTCGCCCATTTGCAGGCCTCCAGGATGGCAAAGAGCTCAGCCTGGAAGACCGTGCAAGAATCGTGTAATTTGAATTTTTTGGTTATGGTCGGTTGTTCTAAGCCACCTGAGTCAAAGCACACGAAGGCAGCTCCCACAGCGCCGCTTTCTTGTTTGCTGCCGTCAGTGTAAATTTGGTGTGTTTCGTCAGCTTCTTGGTGGTCTAGGTCAGATTTTGACACTCTTAGGGCTGGGTGTAGTAGTTCGCGGACAGGTGTAGGTCGCTCCAGCCTAACATCCTCCGGCAAAAAGTGAGTAGTGTTGGTGAGGCGAGTTTGCTCTACTTGATGCACCTCGAGGATTCTGAGGTCAAGCGGCATGAATTGCGCCAGTGCCAGTGCAGCGTTGGTGGACACTGTCCTGAAGGCGCGGATGGCCTTTAACGCGAAGCCTCGCTGCAGGCTGGCCAGCTCTTTGCGTGCACCCTTTTTCATTGCCACTTGACCCCATATTCCCGCGGCGTAGGTGATGATGGGCTCTATGACGT
Organism: Tyria jacobaeae; assembly: GCA_947561695.1. Taxonomy (NCBI): domain Eukaryota; kingdom Metazoa; phylum Arthropoda; class Insecta; order Lepidoptera; family Erebidae; genus Tyria; species Tyria jacobaeae. Next base: position 16,784 of record OX387220.1, on the reverse strand, counting down.
GAAGGTAGATCGTGCGTGTATTTTCTGGGTGTGTACCCCAGGTTGGCCTAGTGTAAACGCACAATTTGTTATAAATGCGCGTGGCCTTACCTATCACGTATTTCAGATGTCGTTTAAATAAGAGTTTTTCATCTATTATGATGCCTAATAATTTAATTTCCTGGACGAATGTCAAGTTTGTGCCGTCCATATTGAGCTGCACAGACTTGGCCTTCGGCGTGAAAGCTATGACTTGTGTTTTCGCTGGTCCGAAATTAAGCTTAACTTTAGTTCCCCAGTTACTGATACCTGCTAGGATGTTGTTTGATATTGTTTGCAGTTCTTCTTGTTTGTCAGCGGTAACTATCAAGAGAACGTCGTCCGCAAAGGCCTGCATGTGGCAGCCCGCTGGCAGCTGCATGTCTAGGAGGTCGTCCAGGATCATGTTCCACAAAACGGGGCCACATGCAGACCCCTGTATACACCCCTTCGTAAGTACTTTGCGCGCGCGCACTCCGGCGTGATCCAGCGTGACTGTTCGGTCCTTTACGTAGTCTTTGATAAGCCCGTAGATGTTTTTGGGTATATCTAGTTTGGCCAGACGTTGAAAGAGGGCAGGCCACCAAGCATTGTCGAACGCCGCCTTTATGTCTAATGAGACTGCGATAGCTAATTTTTTGCTTTCTTTTGCTAGGCGGATGTATTTTAGTGCGGTGTGTAAGGCTAGTGTAGTGTTCATTTGTTGACGAAAGCCAAATTGGTTTTTGTTTAATTTATTTTCCGTTTTTGCTTTGTGGACAACTCTTTTAATAAATAGTTTCTCTAATAGCTTCCCGAAGACCGGCAGCAGGCCTATGGGGCGGAAAGATTTAAGATCCGTGTGGTCGTCTTTCCCAGGTTTGGGAATGATCTTTACGTAGGCCTCCTTCCATGCTCCGGGAAAGTATTGGAGTGAAAGGCACCTGTTGAAAATATCTGTCATGAGCCGGGGATAGATTTTTGTAAACTGTAGGCAAATGTCGGATGTAAGATTGTCTAGACCGGGAGCTTTTTTGGGATTTATGGAGTTGAGTTGCTCAAGCACCTCCTCCTCCGTGAAGGGGAGATCGTCCGGGGTGTTAATAGAAAAATTGTTGAAATGCGTGCGCAGCTGTTGTTGTTCTGATGTTTGGTCTGGGGAGTCATCAGGGTAAAAATGCTTGAGCAAAGCATTTGCAGTTTCCTCTGCATTTGTTGTGTAGCTGTCTCCCACTTTTAATGTAGTGGGGGGTCTTCTGGCTGTAGTTTCTTTTAGGAGGCGATTGGTCAGGGACCAGACGTTTTCTTTAGTTTGCAGCTCACAAAACTTTCGGAAATTGGCCGTGGATTCGGCTTTGATTGCCTCACTGTACTCTTTCTTTTTAGTGAGCTGCTCTTCAAGCAGGGCATCAAGGGGTTGGCCAGATCGTTTTGCCGAATGTATTTGCCGGTGAAGGCTTATCACTTCCTCCTTGAGCCGTTGCAGCGTATCGCTCCACCAAGGAGGTTTCTGCTTGGCTTTTCCACTTCTAATGGGCATGGTTTCCTTGCAGCAGTCTCGTATCAAGGATGTTATTCTATTGATAAGAGCCTCGAGTTCTTCTTTATCTAAGCTGCTTACGTCGCTTTCAAGTATGTCGGACAATGCTACCTCTTGCAGCACGGCATCCCTGAATGCTGCCCAGTTCGCTTTTTCGGTGTTGAACATGAATGTTGAGGCGTTGCGTGTTCCGGATGGTGTTGGTTTTCCTGTGTTTATATGAAACTCTATGGCATTATGCTGTGATGTAGTGCAGCATTCAAGGTTGACCCTCCACTCACCGACCATATCGAAGGCTTGGCCCGACGCTAATGTCACGTCTATGATTGACGATCGATCGCGACCATGCGTCACCGTCTCGAATGTCGGAGTATCGCCAGTGTTGCAGACGTACAGGTCATTAGCTTGGACTAATTCCATTAAGTCGTTACCTCTTTTATTTGATCGTGTGCTTCCCCATACTGGGTGCCAGCCGTTGAAGTCACCTCCAAGTATGCACTTGTAACGCGATGTAGTTTTAAGGAAGTAGTCGATAGCCTCTAGCGTGGATGATGTATCGTCATTTGGTTCCACATAAGCGGATCCCAGGTACAGCTTCTGACGACCGGTTTTTACTTGTATGACGCATAGATTTGCAGTCGATAGGCTAGACTCCCCCAAAACCACACCGCGCCCTTGTTTTACAAAAATGCACGCCTTTACATTAGACCCTCTCGAGTATTGGTAGATGTCAATTCCAGAAATCGGTTTCACCTCTTTGCCAGAGCCTATATAGGGCTCGGACAGCAAGGCGATGTCGTATTGGCCATTACAAAAATATGTAAGAAATTCGTGAAGACTATTTATAGATCGGTCTATGTTACACTGTAATATTTTAATGCGTTGCTTGTCCATAATCAGTACGGTTAATTATTTTGGCTTTAATTGATTTCACTCGAGGGCAAATGTTGGAGGTGGCCATGTGTCCGACGTCATGGGTGGTGTTGTATTTAGTGTTGTGCTGTGAGCAGTTGTAGCATTTGGGTGCGCCTTTCTTCTCGCGCAGAGGGCAACTGTTGGTATCGTGCCCCTCTTCCGAGCAGTAAGAGCAGGGTGCCTGTGTCGCAGTACATTTTATTTTAATGTGACCGAACTGCAGACATTTCCTGCACTGGAGGAATGTGGAGAAGTCTTCTGCGTGTACCCGTTGATAATCCACGCAGACGCGCCCCATGTCTATTATTTTGCGCCATATGGCGGGCTTGGCGATAAGGACGGCGTTGTACAACTTAGGGTTGCGGTTATTTCGCTTGAATGCAAGCCGCAAATCATCGCTGTCGACCACAAGGGCAGTCAGCTCTTCATTTTGGCCGCGGATGACTTCGATCAGCTCTTCTGATGGCGTGTCTAATGATATTCCCTTAAGAATAATCATTGGCCTCAATAGCTTGGCCGGTTCAGCAGTGAGTTGTGAGGACTTTTCTAACTTTTTTTAGTATTTCATCGCGCTGTTGCTCAGTCTCGAATTCCACTCGTAACTTATTATTAGACACGGCCTGTATTCTAGACGGTGCGTACGAAGTGGTGCGGAAATTGACTTCGTTTTTGAATGACTGCACTACGTCCTGACGTGTTTGGGACGTGCTGTCGCCTTGCGGCGCAACGATGAGGGCAGGTTTAACAGGCGGAGGTGGTTTAGTCACTGGACGAGAGGCACGACTCGGTGCTAGTTGCATCTGCCGCGGTTGCCGGGAGAGACGAGACGTCGCCGCTAGACGGTGCCATCTCGGTGTACCCTAAAGTCTGTGGGACTCTGGGCGGGACCAGATATGAGAGATTTTATAGAAGAACAGATGTTTGCACGGTCGACTAGAAGTTATTCAGAGTTAAATTAGTGAGTCAAGAAATAAACGCTATTTTCAGTGTGGAGGTGGTTCAAAGCCGAGTACAAGGACGCCGGTGAGAGCGAAATTGTTCACACCGGTACCAGGACACTCAAGGATTATATTTCCGCAACAAAAAAATTTTTTGAAGAATTGGACCGGAAGTGCTCTCCTCTTCCTATATGCAGTTTAAATATGCCTGAAGGGAGGGTGGGAGGGCAATTTTTTGACGTTTCGTGAGAGATAGCCGCACGTGAGTGGTGTCGTTAGAAGCGCCTCGGCGAGAGCTATCCAACAGTGTAAAAATGAAAGGTAAGTGTAGTATAATTTTTTAAAGTTATGGTCTAAAAACAGGTTTTTCAGTACAAAATTAACAACTATTTATGCAGAATTACAATTTCCGTGCCTAAACTGGTGGATCCTAGGCGCACAAAGCGATCTAGACACCAGTCCCGACAGGTGAGCAAAGTTGAATCGCTAATAAGTGAAGCTAATTAGCGCTAAACAATGGAATAACGAATTTTATCAAAAATAAGGTTTTTAAGGAAAATCCAATGCTATGGAATGAATTTATTTTGTACCTAGACGGTATAGAACGCGTCTAGGGGTTGGAGAGAGCCACGGTAAGGTGGTCGGAAGCGAAAACGGCGCAGAATTACGAGGTTTTATCACAAAGTATCTTCTAATGTATGGCGGTTTCGTTCCCTACAGGTAAACTTTCGGTAAGTATGAAAATCAACGAAACGACAATTTCTCACGTTTCGTGAGAGATAGCCGCACGTGAGTGGTGTCGTTAGAAGCGCCTCGGCAAGAGCTATCCAACAGTGTAAAAATGAAAGGTAAGTGTAGTATAATTTTTTAAAGTTATGGTCTAAAAACAGGTTTTTCAGTACAAAATTAACAACTATTTAAGCAGAATTACAATTTCCGTGCCTAAACTGGTGGATCCTAGGCGCACAAAGCGATCTAGACACCAGTCCCGACAGGTGAGCAAAGTTGAATCGCTAATAAGTGAAGCTAATTAGCGCTAAACAATGGAATAACGAATTTTATCAAAAATAAGGTTTTTAAGGAAAATCCAATGCTATGGAATGAATTTATTTTGTACCTAGACGGTATAGAACGCGTCTAGGGGTTGGAGAGAGCCACGGTAAGGTGGTCGGAAGCGAAAACGGCGCAGAATTACGAGGTTTTATCACAAAGTATCTTCTAATGTATGGCGGTTTCGTTCCCTACAGGTAAACTTTCGGTAAGTATGAAAATCAACGAAACGACAATTTCTCACGTTTCGTGAGAGATAGCCGCACGTGAGTGGTGTCGTTAGAAGCGCCTCGGCGAGAGCTATCCAACAGTGTAAAAATGAAAGGTAAGTGTAGTATAATTTTTTAAAGTTATGGTCTAAAAACAGGTTTTTCAGTACAAAATTAACAACTATTTATGCAGAATTACAATTTCCGTGCCTAAACTGGTGGATCCTAGGCGCACAAAGCGATCTAGACACCAGTCCCGACAGGTGAGCAAAGTTGAATCGCTAATAAGTGAAGCTAATTAGCGCTAAACAATGGAATAACGAATTTTATCAAAAATAAGGTTTTTAAGGAAAATCCAATGCTATGGAATGAATTTATTTTGTACCTAGACGGTATAGAACGCGTCTAGGGGTTGGAGAGAGCCACGGTAAGGTGGTCGGAAGCGAAAACGGCGCAGAATTACGAGGTTTTATCACAAAGTATCTTCTAATGTATGGCGGTTTCGTTCCCTACAGGTAAACTTTCGGTAAGTATGAAAATCAACGAAACGACAATTTCTCACGTTTCGTGAGAGATAGCCGCACGTGAGTGGTGTCGTTAGAAGCGCCTCGGCAAGAGCTATCCAACAGTGTAAAAATGAAAGGTAAGTGTAGTATAATTTTTTAAAGTTATGGTCTAAAAACAGGTTTTTCAGTACAAAATTAACAACTATTTAAGCAGAATTACAATTTCCGTGCCTAAACTGGTGGATCCTAGGCGCACAAAGCGATCTAGACACCAGTCCCGACAGGTGAGCAAAGTTGAATCGCTAATAAGTGAAGCTAATTAGCGCTAAACAATGGAATAACGAATTTTATCAAAAATAAGGTTTTTAAGGAAAATCCAATGCTATGGAATGAATTTATTTTGTACCTAGACGGTATAGAACGCGTCTAGGGGTTGGAGAGAGCCACGGTAAGGTGGTCGGAAGCGAAAACGGCGCAGAATTACGAGGTTTTATCACAAAGTATCTTCTAATGTATGGCGGTTTCGTTCCCTACAGGTAAACTTTCGGTAAGTATGAAAATCAACGAAACGACAATTTCTCACGTTTCGTGAGAGATAGCCGCACGTGAGTGGTGTCGTTAGAAGCGCCTCGGCGAGAGCTATCCAACAGTGTAAAAATGAAAGGTAAGTGTAGTATAATTTTTTAAAGTTATGGTCTAAAAACAGGTTTTTCAGTACAAAATTAACAACTATTTATGCAGAATTACAATTTCCGTGCCTAAACTGGTGGATCCTAGGCGCACAAAGCGATCTAGACACCAGTCCCGACAGGTGAGCAAAGTTGAATCGCTAATAAGTGAAGCTAATTAGCGCTAAACAATGGAATAACGAATTTTATCAAAAATAAGGTTTTTAAGGAAAATCCAATGCTATGGAATGAATTTATTTTGTACCTAGACGGTATAGAACGCGTCTAGGGGTTGGAGAGAGCCACGGTAAGGTGGTCGGAAGCGAAAACGGCGCAGAATTACGAGGTTTTATCACAAAGTATCTTCTAATGTATGGCGGTTTCGTTCCCTACAGGTAAACTTTCGGTAAGTATGAAAATCAACGAAACGACAATTTCTCACGTTTCGTGAGAGATAGCCGCACGTGAGTGGTGTCGTTAGAAGCGCCTCGGCGAGAGCTATCCAACAGTGTAAAAATGAAAGGTAAGTGTAGTATAATTTTTTAAAGTTATGGTCTAAAAACAGGTTTTTCAGTACAAAATTAACAACTATTTATGCAGAATTACAATTTCCGTGCCTAAACTGGTGGATCCTAGGCGCACAAAGCGATCTAGACACCAGTCCCGACAGGTGAGCAAAGTTGAATCGCTAATAAGTGAAGCTAATTAGCGCTAAACAATGGAATAACGAATTTTATCAAAAATAAGGTTTTTAAGGAAAATCCAATGCTATGGAATGAATTTATTTTGTACCTAGACGGTATAGAACGCGTCTAGGGGTTGGAGAGAGCCACGGTAAGGTGGTCGGAAGCGAAAACGGCGCAGAATTACGAGGTTTTATCACAAAGTATCTTCTAATGTATGGCGGTTTCGTTCCCTACAGGTAAACTTTCGGTAAGTATGAAAATCAACGAAACGACAATTTCTCACGTTTCGTGAGAGATAGCCGCACGTGAGTGGTGTCGTTAGAAGCGCCTCGGCAAGAGCTATCCAACAGTGTAAAAATGAAAGGTAAGTGTAGTATAATTTTTTAAAGTTATGGTCTAAAAACAGGTTTTTCAGTACAAAATTAACAACTATTTAAGCAGAATTACAATTTCCGTGCCTAAACTGGTGGATCCTAGGCGCACAAAGCGATCTAGACACCAGTCCCGACAGGTGAGCAAAGTTGAATCGCTAATAAGTGAAGCTAATTAGCGCTAAACAATGGAATAACGAATTTTATCAAAAATAAGGTTTTTAAGGAAAATCCAATGCTATGGAATGAATTTATTTTGTACCTAGACGGTATAGAACGCGTCTAGGGGTTGGAGAGAGCCACGGTAAGGTGGTCGGAAGCGAAAACGGCGCAGAATTACGAGGTTTTATCACAAAGTATCTTCTAATGTATGGCGGTTTCGTTCCCTACAGGTAAACTTTCGGTAAGTATGAAAATCAACGAAACGACAATTTCTCACGTTTCGTGAGAGATAGCCGCACGTGAGTGGTGTCGTTAGAAGCGCCTCGGCGAGAGCTATCCAACAGTGTAAAAATGAAAGGTAAGTGTAGTATAATTTTTTAAAGTTATGGTCTAAAAACAGGTTTTTCAGTACAAAATTAACAACTATTTATGCAGAATTACAATTTCCGTGCCTAAACTGGTGGATCCTAGGCGCACAAAGCGATCTAGACACCAGTCCCGACAGGTGAGCAAAGTTGAATCGCTAATAAGTGAAGCTAATTAGCGCTAAACAATGGAATAACGAATTTTATCAAAAATAAGGTTTTTAAGGAAAATCCAATGCTATGGAATGAATTTATTTTGTACCTAGACGGTATAGAACGCGTCTAGGGGTTGGAGAGAGCCACGGTAAGGTGGTCGGAAGCGAAAACGGCGCAGAATTACGAGGTTTTATCACAAAGTATCTTCTAATGTATGGCGGTTTCGTTCCCTACAGGTAAACTTTCGGTAAGTATGAAAATCAACGAAACGACAATTTCTCACGTTTCGTGAGAGATAGCCGCACGTGAGTGGTGTCGTTAGAAGCGCCTCGGCAAGAGCTATCCAACAGTGTAAAAATGAAAGGTAAGTGTAGTATAATTTTTTAAAGTTATGGTCTAAAAACAGGTTTTTCAGTACAAAATTAACAACTATTTAAGCAGAATTACAATTTCCGTGCCTAAACTGGTGGATCCTAGGCGCACAAAGCGATCTAGACACCAGTCCCGACAGGTGAGCAAAGTTGAATCGCTAATAAGTGAAGCTAATTAGCGCTAAACAATGGAATAACGAATTTTATCAAAAATAAGGTTTTTAAGGAAAATCCAATGCTATGGAATGAATTTATTTTGTACCTAGACGGTATAGAACGCGTCTAGGGGTTGGAGAGAGCCACGGTAAGGTGGTCGGAAGCGAAAACGGCGCAGAATTACGAGGTTTTATCACAAAGTATCTTCTAATGTATGGCGGTTTCGTTCCCTACAGGTAAACTTTCGGTAAGTATGAAAATCAACGAAACGACAATTTCTCACGTTTCGTGAGAGATAGCCGCACGTGAGTGGTGTCGTTAGAAGCGCCTCGGCGAGAGCTATCCAACAGTGTAAAAATGAAAGGTAAGTGTAGTATAATTTTTTAAAGTTATGGTCTAAAAACAGGTTTTTCAGTACAAAATTAACAACTATTTATGCAGAATTACAATTTCCGTGCCTAAACTGGTGGATCCTAGGCGCACAAAGCGATCTAGACACCAGTCCCGACAGGTGAGCAAAGTTGAATCGCTAATAAGTGAAGCTAATTAGCGCTAAACAATGGAATAACGAATTTTATCAAAAATAAGGTTTTTAAGGAAAATCCAATGCTATGGAATGAATTTATTTTGTACCTAGACGGTATAGAACGCGTCTAGGGGTTGGAGAGAGCCACGGTAAGGTGGTCGGAAGCGAAAACGGCGCAGAATTACGAGGTTTTATCCACAAAGTATCTTCTAATGTATGGCGGTTTCGTTCCCTACAGGTAAACTTTCGGTAAGTATGAAAATCAACGAAACGACAATTTCTCACGTTTCGTGAGAGATAGCCGCACGTGAGTGGTGTCGTTAGAAGCGCCTCGGCAAGAGCTATCCAACAGTGTAAAAATGAAAGGTAAGTGTAGTATAATTTTTTAAAGTTATGGTCTAAAAACAGGTTTTTCAGTACAAAATTAACAACTATTTAAGCAGAATTACAATTTCCGTGCCTAAACTGGTGGATCCTAGGCGCACAAAGCGATCTAGACACCAGTCCCGACAGGTGAGCAAAGTTGAATCGCTAATAAGTGAAGCTAATTAGCGCTAAACAATGGAATAACGAATTTTATCAAAAATAAGGTTTTTAAGGAAAATCCAATGCTATGGAATGAATTTATTTTGTACCTAGACGGTATAGAACGCGTCTAGGGGTTGGAGAGAGCCACGGTAAGGTGGTCGGAAGCGAAAACGGCGCAGAATTACGAGGTTTTATCACAAAGTATCTTCTAATGTATGGCGGTTTCGTTCCCTACAGGTAAACTTTCGGTAAGTATGAAAATCAACGAAACGACAATTTCTCACGTTTCGTGAGAGATAGCCGCACGTGAGTGGTGTCGTTAGAAGCGCCTCGGCGAGAGCTATCCAACAGTGTAAAAATGAAAGGTAAGTGTAGTATAATTTTTTAAAGTTATGGTCTAAAAACAGGTTTTTCAGTACAAAATTAACAACTATTTATGCAGAATTACAATTTCCGTGCCTAAACTGGTGGATCCTAGGCGCACAAAGCGATCTAGACACCAGTCCCGACAGGTGAGCAAAGTTGAATCGCTAATAAGTGAAGCTAATTAGCGCTAAACAATGGAATAACGAATTTTATCAAAAATAAGGTTTTTAAGGAAAATCCAATGCTATGGAATGAATTTATTTTGTACCTAGACGGTATAGAACGCGTCTAGGGGTTGGAGAGAGCCACGGTAAGGTGGTCGGAAGCGAAAACGGCGCAGAATTACGAGGTTTTATCACAAAGTATCTTCTAATGTATGGCGGTTTCGTTCCCTACAGGTAAACTTTCGGTAAGTATGAAAATCAACGAAACGACAATTTCTCACGTTTCGTGAGAGATAGCCGCACGTGAGTGGTGTCGTTAGAAGCGCCTCGGCAAGAGCTATCCAACAGTGTAAAAATGAAAGGTAAGTGTAGTATAATTTTTTAAAGTTATGGTCTAAAAACAGGTTTTTCAGTACAAAATTAACAACTATTTAAGCAGAATTACAATTTCCGTGCCTAAACTGGTGGATCCTAGGCGCACAAAGCGATCTAGACACCAGTCCCGACAGGTGAGCAAAGTTGAATCGCTAATAAGTGAAGCTAATTAGCGCTAAACAATGGAATAACGAATTTTATCAAAAATAAGGTTTTTAAGGAAAATCCAATGCTATGGAATGAATTTATTTTGTACCTAGACGGTATAGAACGCGTCTAGGGGTTGGAGAGAGCCACGGTAAGGTGGTCGGAAGCGAAAACGGCGCAGAATTACGAGGTTTTATCACAAAGTATCTTCTAATGTATGGCGGTTTCGTTCCCTACAGGTAAACTTTCGGTAAGTATGAAAATCAACGAAACGACAATTTCTCACGTTTCGTGAGAGATAGCCGCACGTGAGTGGTGTCGTTAGAAGCGCCTCGGCGAGAGCTATCCAACAGTGTAAAAATGAAAGGTAAGTGTAGTATAATTTTTTAAAGTTATGGTCTAAAAACAGGTTTTTCAGTACAAAATTAACAACTATTTATGCAGAATTACAATTTCCGTGCCTAAACTGGTGGATCCTAGGCGCACAAAGCGATCTAGACACCAGTCCCGACAGGTGAGCAAAGTTGAATCGCTAATAAGTGAAGCTAATTAGCGCTAAACAATGGAATAACGAATTTTATCAAAAATAAGGTTTTTAAGGAAAATCCAATGCTATGGAATGAATTTATTTTGTACCTAGACGGTATAGAACGCGTCTAGGGGTTGGAGAGAGCCACGGTAAGGTGGTCGGAAGCGAAAACGGCGCAGAATTACGAGGTTTTATCACAAAGTATCTTCTAATGTATGGCGGTTTCGTTCCCTACAGGTAAACTTTCGGTAAGTATGAAAATCAACGAAACGACAATTTCTCACGTTTCGTGAGAGATAGCCGCACGTGAGTGGTGTCGTTAGAAGCGCCTCGGCAAGAGCTATCCAACAGTGTAAAAATGAAAGGTAAGTGTAGTATAATTTTTTAAAGTTATGGTCTAAAAACAGGTTTTTCAGTACAAAATTAACAACTATTTAAGCAGAATTACAATTTCCGTGCCTAAACTGGTGGATCCTAGGCGCACAAAGCGATCTAGACACCAGTCCCGACAGGTGAGCAAAGTTGAATCGCTAATAAGTGAAGCTAATTAGCGCTAAACAATGGAATAACGAATTTTATCAAAAATAAGGTTTTTAAGGAAAATCCAATGCTATGGAATGAATTTATTTTGTACCTAGACGGTATAGAACGCGTCTAGGGGTTGGAGAGAGCCACGGTAAGGTGGTCGGAAGCGAAAACGGCGCAGAATTACGAGGTTTTATCACAAAGTATCTTCTAATGTATGGCGGTTTCGTTCCCTACAGGTAAACTTTCGGTAAGTATGAAAATCAACGAAACGACAATTTCTCACGTTTCGTGAGAGATAGCCGCACGTGAGTGGTGTCGTTAGAAGCGCCTCGGCGAGAGCTATCCAACAGTGTAAAAATGAAAGGTAAGTGTAGTATAATTTTTTAAAGTTATGGTCTAAAAACAGGTTTTTCAGTACAAAATTAACAACTATTTATGCAGAATTACAATTTCCGTGCCTAAACTGGTGGATCCTAGGCGCACAAAGCGATCTAGACACCAGTCCCGACAGGTGAGCAAAGTTGAATCGCTAATAAGTGAAGCTAATTAGCGCTAAACAATGGAATAACGAATTTTATCAAAAATAAGGTTTTTAAGGAAAATCCAATGCTATGGAATGAATTTATTTTGTACCTAGACGGTATAGAACGCGTCTAGGGGTTGGAGAGAGCCACGGTAAGGTGGTCGGAAGCGAAAACGGCGCAGAATTACGAGGTTTTATCACAAAGTATCTTCTAATGTATGGCGGTTTCGTTCCCTACAGGTAAACTTTCGGTAAGTATGAAAATCAACGAAACGACAATTTCTCACGTTTCGTGAGAGATAGCCGCACGTGAGTGGTGTCGTTAGAAGCGCCTCGGCAAGAGCTATCCAACAGTGTAAAAATGAAAGGTAAGTGTAGTATAATTTTTTAAAGTTATGGTCTAAAAACAGGTTTTTCAGTACAAAATTAACAACTATTTAAGCAGAATTACAATTTCCGTGCCTAAACTGGTGGATCCTAGGCGCACAAAGCGATCTAGACACCAGTCCCGACAGGTGAGCAAAGTTGAATCGCTAATAAGTGAAGCTAATTAGCGCTAAACAATGGAATAACGAATTTTATCAAAATAAGGTTTTTAAGGAAAATCCAATGCTATGGAATGAATTTATTTTGTACCTAGACGGTATAGAACGCGTCTAGGGGTTGGAGAGAGCCACGGTAAGGTGGTCGGAAGCGAAAACGGCGCAGAATTACGAGGTTTTATCACAAAGTATCTTCTAATGTATGGCGGTTTCGTTCCCTACAGGTAAACTTTCGGTAAGTATGAAAATCAACGAAACGACAATTTCTCACGTTTCGTGAGAGATAGCCGCACGTGAGTGGTGTCGTTAGAAGCGCCTCGGCGAGAGCTATCCAACAGTGTAAAAATGAAAGGTAAGTGTAGTATAATTTTTTAAAGTTATGGTCTAAAAACAGGTTTTTCAGTACAAAATTAACAACTATTTATGCAGAATTACAATTTCCGTGCCTAAACTGGTGGATCCTAGGCGCACAAAGCGATCTAGACACCAGTCCCGACAGGTGAGCAAAGTTGAATCGCTAATAAGTGAAGCTAATTAGCGCTAAACAATGGAATAACGAATTTTATCAAAAATAAGGTTTTTAAGGAAAATCCAATGCTATGGAATGAATTTATTTTGTACCTAGACGGTATAGAACGCGTCTAGGGGTTGGAGAGAGCCACGGTAAGGTGGTCGGAAGCGAAAACGGCGCAGAATTACGAGGTTTTATCACAAAGTATCTTCTAATGTATGGCGGTTTCGTTCCCTACAGGTAAACTTTCGGTAAGTATGAAAATCAACGAAACGACAATTTCTCACGTTTCGTGAGAGATAGCCGCACGTGAGTGGTGTCGTTAGAAGCGCCTCGGCAAGAGCTATCCAACAGTGTAAAAATGAAAGGTAAGTGTAGTATAATTTTTTAAAGTTATGGTCTAAAAACAGGTTTTTCAGTACAAAATTAACAACTATTTAAGCAGAATTACAATTTCCGTGCCTAAACTGGTGGATCCTAGGCGCACAAAGCGATCTAGACACCAGTCCCGACAGGTGAGCAAAGTTGAATCGCTAATAAGTGAAGCTAATTAGCGCTAAACAATGGAATAACGAATTTTATCAAAAATAAGGTTTTTAAGGAAAATCCAATGCTATGGAATGAATTTATTTTGTACCTAGACGGTATAGAACGCGTCTAGGGGTTGGAGAGAGCCACGGTAAGGTGGTCGGAAGCGAAAACGGCGCAGAATTACGAGGTTTTATCACAAAGTATCTTCTAATGTATGGCGGTTTCGTTCCCTACAGGTAAACTTTCGGTAAGTATGAAAATCAACGAAACGACAATTTCTCACGTTTCGTGAGAGATAGCCGCACGTGAGTGGTGTCGTTAGAAGCGCCTCGGCGAGAGCTATCCAACAGTGTAAAAATGAAAGGTAAGTGTAGTATAATTTTTTAAAGTTATGGTCTAAAAACAGGTTTTTCAGTACAAAATTAACAACTATTTATGCAGAATTACAATTTCCGTGCCTAAACTGGTGGATCCTAGGCGCACAAAGCGATCTAGACACCAGTCCCGACAGGTGAGCAAAGTTGAATCGCTAATAAGTGAAGCTAATTAGCGCTAAACAATGGAATAACGAATTTTATCAAAAATAAGGTTTTTAAGGAAAATCCAATGCTATGGAATGAATTTATTTTGTACCTAGACGGTATAGAACGCGTCTAGGGGTTGGAGAGAGCCACGGTAAGGTGGTCGGAAGCGAAAACGGCGCAGAATTACGAGGTTTTATCACAAAGTATCTTCTAATGTATGGCGGTTTCGTTCCCTACAGGTAAACTTTCGGTAAGTATGAAAATCAACGAAACGACAATTTCTCACGTTTCGTGAGAGATAGCCGCACGTGAGTGGTGTCGTTAGAAGCGCCTCGGCAAGAGCTATCCAACAGTGTAAAAATGAAAGGTAAGTGTAGTATAATTTTTTAAAGTTATGGTCTAAAAACAGGTTTTTCAGTACAAAATTAACAACTATTTAAGCAGAATTACAATTTCCGTGCCTAAACTGGTGGATCCTAGGCGCACAAAGCGATCTAGACACCAGTCCCGACAGGTGAGCAAAGTTGAATCGCTAATAAGTGAAGCTAATTAGCGCTAAACAATGGAATAACGAATTTTATCAAAAATAAGGTTTTTAAGGAAAATCCAATGCTATGGAATGAATTTATTTTGTACCTAGACGGTATAGAACGCGTCTAGGGGTTGGAGAGAGCCACGGTAAGGTGGTCGGAAGCGAAAACGGCGCAGAATTACGAGGTTTTATCACAAAGTATCTTCTAATGTATGGCGGTTTCGTTCCCTACAGGTAAACTTTCGGTAAGTATGAAAATCAACGAAACGACAATTTCTCACGTTTCGTGAGAGATAGCCGCACGTGAGTGGTGTCGTTAGAAGCGCCTCGGCGAGAGCTATCCAACAGTGTAAAAATGAAAGGTAAGTGTAGTATAATTTTTTAAAGTTATGGTCTAAAAACAGGTTTTTCAGTACAAAATTAACAACTATTTATGCAGAATTACAATTTCCGTGCCTAAACTGGTGGATCCTAGGCGCACAAAGCGATCTAGACACAGTCCCGACAGGTGAGCAAAGTTGAATCGCTAATAAGTGAAGCTAATTAGCGCTAAACAATGGAATAACGAATTTTATCAAAAATAAGGTTTTTAAGGAAAATCCAATGCTATGGAATGAATTTATTTTGTACCTAGACGGTATAGAACGCGTCTAGGGGTTGGAGAGAGCCACGGTAAGGTGGTCGGAAGCGAAAACGGCGCAGAATTACGAGGTTTTATCACAAAGTATCTTCTAATGTATGGCGGTTTCGTTCCCTACAGGTAAACTTTCGGTAAGTATGAAAATCAACGAAACGACAATTTCTCACGTTTCGTGAGAGATAGCCGCACGTGAGTGGTGTCGTTAGAAGCGCCTCGGCAAGAGCTATCCAACAGTGTAAAAATGAAAGGTAAGTGTAGTATAATTTTTTAAAGTTATGGTCTAAAAACAGGTTTTTCAGTACAAAATTAACAACTATTTATGCAGAATTACAATTTCCGTGCCTAAACTGGTGGATCCTAGGCGCACAAAGCGATCTAGACACCAGTCCCGACAGGTGAGCAAAGTTGAATCGCTAATAAGTGAAGCTAATTAGCGCTAAACAATGGAATAACGAATTTTATCAAAAATAAGGTTTTTAAGGAAAATCCAATGCTATGGAATGAATTTATTTTGTACCTAGACGGTATAGAACGCGTCTAGGGGTTGGAGAGAGCCACGGTAAGGTGGTCGGAAGCGAAAACGGCGCAGAATTACGAGGTTTTATCACAAAGTATCTTCTAATGTATGGCGGTTTCGTTCCCTACAGGTAAACTTTCGGTAAGTATGAAAATCAACGAAACGACAATTTCTCACGTTTCGTGAGAGATAGCCGCACGTGAGTGGTGTCGTTAGAAGCGCCTCGGCGAGAGCTATCCAACAGTGTAAAAATGAAAGGTAAGTGTAGTATAATTTTTTAAAGTTATGGTCTAAAAACAGGTTTTTCAGTACAAAATTAACAACTATTTATGCAGAATTACAATTTCCGTGCCTAAACTGGTGGATCCTAGGCGCACAAAGCGATCTAGACACCAGTCCCGACAGGTGAGCAAAGTTGAATCGCTAATAAGTGAAGCTAATTAGCGCTAAACAATGGAATAACGAATTTTATCAAAAATAAGGTTTTTAAGGAAAATCCAATGCTATGGAATGAATTTATTTTGTACCTAGACGGTATAGAACGCGTCTAGGGGGTTGGAGAGAGCCACGGTAAGGTGGTCGGAAGCGAAAACGGCGCAGAATTACGAGGTTTTATCACAAAGTATCTTCTAATGTATGGCGGTTTCGTTCCCTACAGGTAAACTTTCGGTAAGTATGAAAATCAACGAAACGACAATTTCTCACGTTTCGTGAGAGATAGCCGCACGTGAGTGGTGTCGTTAGAAGCGCCTCGGCAAGAGCTATCCAACAGTGTAAAAATGAAAGGTAAGTGTAGTATAATTTTTTAAAGTTATGGTCTAAAAACAGGTTTTTCAGTACAAAATTAACAACTATTTAAGCAGAATTACAATTTCCGTGCCTAAACTGGTGGATCCTAGGCGCACAAAGCGATCTAGACACCAGTCCCGACAGGTGAGCAAAGTTGAATCGCTAATAAGTGAAGCTAATTAGCGCTAAACAATGGAATAACGAATTTTATCAAAAATAAGGTTTTTAAGGAAAATCCAATGCTATGGAATGAATTTATTTTGTACCTAGACGGTATAGAACGCGTCTAGGGGTTGGAGAGAGCCACGGTAAGGTGGTCGGAAGCGAAAACGGCGCAGAATTACGAGGTTTTATCACAAAGTATCTTCTAATGTATGGCGGTTTCGTTCCCTACAGGTAAACTTTCGGTAAGTATGAAAATC
>OX387219.1:21012658-21035164 GCA_947561695.1 Tyria jacobaeae | reverse complement strand
CTAACCTAACCTAACCTAACCTAACCTAACCTAACCTAACCTAACCTAACCTAACCTAACCTAACCTAACCTAACCTAACCTAACCTAACCTAACCTAACCTAACCTAACCTAACCTAACCTAACCTAACCTAACCTAACCTAACCTAACCTAACCTAACCTAACCTAACCTAACCTAACCTAACCTAACCTAACCTAACCTAACCTAACCTAACCTAACCTAACCTAACCTAACCTAACCTAACCTAACCTAACCTAACCTAACCTAACCTAACCTAACCTAACCTAACCTAACCTAACCTAACCTAACCTAACCTAACCTAACCTAACCTAACCTAACCTAACCTAACCTAACCTAACCTAACCTAACCTAACCTAACCTAACCTAACCTAACCTAACCTAACCTAACCTAACCTAACCTAACCTAACCTAACCTAACCTAACCTAACCTAACCTAACCTAACCTAACCTAACCTAACCTAACCTAACCTAACCTAACCTAACCTAACCTAACCTAACCTAACCTAACCTAACCTAACCTAACCTAACCTAACCTAACCTAACCTAACCTAACCTAACCTAACCTAACCTAACCTAACCTAACCTAACCTAACCTAACCTAACCTAACCTAACCTAACCTAACCTAACCTAACCTAACCTAACCTAACCTAACCTAACCTAACCTAACCTAACCTAACCTAACCTAACCTAACCTAACCTAACCTAACCTAACCTAACCTAACCTAACCTAACCTAACCTAACCTAACCTAACCTAACCTAACCTAACCTAACCTAACCTAACCTAACCTAACCTAACCTAACCTAACCTAACCTAACCTAACCTAACCTAACCTAACCTAACCTAACCTAACCTAACCTAACCTAACCTAACCTAACCTAACCTAACCTAACCTAACCTAACCTAACCTAACCTAACCTAACCGAACCTAACCTAACCTAACCTAACCTAACCTAACCTAACCTAACCTAACCTAACCTAACCTAACCTAACCTAACCTAACCTAACCTAACCTAACCTAACCTAACCTAACCTAACCTAACCTAACCTAACCTAACCTAACCTAACCTAACCTAACCTAACCTAACCTAACCTAACCTAACCTAACCTAACCTAACCTAACCTAACCTAACCTAACCTAACCTAACCTAACCTAACCTAACCTAACCTAACCTAACCTAACCTAACCTAACCTAACCTAACCTAACCTAACCTAACCTAACCTAACCTAACCTAACCTAACCTAACCTAACCTAACCTAACCTAACCTAACCTAACCTAACCTAACCTAACCTAACCTAACCTAACCTAACCTAACCTAACCTAACCTAACCTAACCTAACCTAACCTAACCTAACCTAACCTAACCTAACCTAACCTAACCTAACCTAACCTAACCTAACCTAACCTAACCTAACCTAACCTAACCTAACCTAACCTAACCTAACCTAACCTAACCTAACCTAACCTAACCTAACCTAACCTAACCTAACCTAACCTAACCTAACCTAACCTAACCTAACCTAACCTAACCTAACCTAACCTAACCTAACCTAACCTAACCTAACCTAACCTAACCTAACCTAACCTAACCTAACCTAACCTAACCTAACCTAACCTAACCTAACCTAACCTAACCTAACCTAACCTAACCTAACCTAACCTAACCTAACCTAACCTAACCTAACCTAACCTAACCTAACCTAACCTAACCTAACCTAACCTAACCTAACCTAACCTAACCTAACCTAACCTAACCTAACCTAACCTAACCTAACCTAACCTAACCTAACCTAACCTAACCTAACCTAACCTAACCTAACCTAACCTAACCTAACCTAACCTAACCTAACCTAACCTAACCTAACCTAACCTAACCTAACCTAACCTAACCTAACCTAACCTAACCTAACCTAACCTAACCTAACCTAACCTAACCTAACCTAACCTAACCTAACCTAACCTAACCTAACCTAACCTAACCTAACCTAACCTAACCTAACCTAACCTAACCTAACCTAACCTAACCTAACCTAACCTAACCTAACCTAACCTAACCTAACCTAACCTAACCTAACCTAACCTAACCTAACCTAACCTAACCTAACCTAACCTAACCTAACCTAACCTAACCTAACCTAACCTAACCTAACCTAACCTAACCTAACCTAACCTAACCTAACCTAACCTAACCTAACCTAACCTAACCTAACCTAACCTAACCTAACCTAACCTAACCTAACCTAACCTAACCTAACCTAACCTAACCTAACCTAACCTAACCTAACCTAACCTAACCTAACCTAACCTAACCTAACCTAACCTAACCTAACCTAACCTAACCTAACCTAACCTAACCTAACCTAACCTAACCTAACCTAACCTAACCTAACCTAACCTAACCTAACCTAACCTAACCTAACCTAACCTAACCTAACCTAACCTAACCTAACCTAACCTAACCTAACCTAACCTAACCTAACCTAACCTAACCTAACCTAACCTAACCTAACCTAACCTAACCTAACCTAACCTAACCTAACCTAACCTAACCTAACCTAACCTAACCTAACCTAACCTAACCTAACCTAACCTAACCTAACCTAACCTAACCTAACCTAACCTAACCTAACCTAACCTAACCTAACCTAACCTAACCTAACCTAACCTAACCTAACCTAACCTAACCTAACCTAACCTAACCTAACCTAACCTAACCTAACCTAACCTAACCTAACCTAACCTAACCTAACCTAACCTAACCTAACCTAACCTAACCTAACCTAACCTAACCTAACCTAACCTAACCTAACCTAACCTAACCTAACCTAACCTAACCTAACCTAACCTAACCTAACCTAACCTAACCTAACCTAACCTAACCTAACCTAACCTAACCTAACCTAACCTAACCTAACCTAACCTAACCTAACCTAACCTAACCTAACCTAACCTAACCTAACCTAACCTAACCTAACCTAACCTAACCTAACCTAACCTAACCTAACCTAACCTAACCTAACCTAACCTAACCTAACCTAACCTAACCTAACCTAACCTAACCTAACCTAACCTAACCTAACCTAACCTAACCTAACCTAACCTAACCTAACCTAACCTAACCTAACCTAACCTAACCTAACCTAACCTAACCTAACCTAACCTAACCTAACCTAACCTAACCTAACCTAACCTAACCTAACCTAACCTAACCTAACCTAACCTAACCTAACCTAACCTAACCTAACCTAACCTAACCTAACCTAACCTAACCTAACCTAACCTAACCTAACCTAACCTAACCTAACCTAACCTAACCTAACCTAACCTAACCTAACCTAACCTAACCTAACCTAACCTAACCTAACCTAACCTAACCTAACCTAACCTAACCTAACCTAACCTAACCTAACCTAACCTAACCTAACCTAACCTAACCTAACCTAACCTAACCTAACCTAACCTAACCTAACCTAACCTAACCTAACCTAACCTAACCTAACCTAACCTAACCTAACCTAACCTAACCTAACCTAACCTAACCTAACCTAACCTAACCTAACCTAACCTAACCTAACCTAACCTAACCTAACCTAACCTAACCTAACCTAACCTAACCTAACCTAACCTAACCTAACCTAACCTAACCTAACCTAACCTAACCTAACCTAACCTAACCTAACCTAACCTAACCTAACCTAACCTAACCTAACCTAACCTAACCTAACCTAACCTAACCTAACCTAACCTAACCTAACCTAACCTAACCTAACCTAACCTAACCTAACCTAACCTAACCTAACCTAACCTAACCTAACCTAACCTAACCTAACCTAACCTAACCTAACCTAACCTAACCTAACCTAACCTAACCTAACCTAACCTAACCTAACCTAACCTAACCTAACCTAACCTAACCTAACCTAACCTAACCTAACCTAACCTAACCTAACCTAACCTAACCTAACCTAACCTAACCTAACCTAACCTAACCTAACCTAACCTAACCTAACCTAACCTAACCTAACCTAACCTAACCTAACCTAACCTAACCTAACCTAACCTAACCTAACCTAACCTAACCTAACCTAACCTAACCTAACCTAACCTAACCTAACCTAACCTAACCTAACCTAACCTAACCTAACCTAACCTAACCTAACCTAACCTAACCTAACCTAACCTAACCTAACCTAACCTAACCTAACCTAACCTAACCTAACCTAACCTAACCTAACCTAACCTAACCTAACCTAACCTAACCTAACCTAACCTAACCTAACCTAACCTAACCTAACCTAACCTAACCTAACCTAACCTAACCTAACCTAACCTAACCTAACCTAACCTAACCTAACCTAACCTAACCTAACCTAACCTAACCTAACCTAACCTAACCTAACCTAACCTAACCTAACCTAACCTAACCTAACCTAACCTAACCTAACCTAACCTAACCTAACCTAACCTAACCTAACCTAACCTAACCTAACCTAACCTAACCTAACCTAACCTAACCTAACCTAACCTAACCTAACCTAACCTAACCTAACCTAACCTAACCTAACCTAACCTAACCTAACCTAACCTAACCTAACCTAACCTAACCTAACCTAACCTAACCTAACCTAACCTAACCTAACCTAACCTAACCTAACCTAACCTAACCTAACCTAACCTAACCTAACCTAACCTAACCTAACCTAACCTAACCTAACCTAACCTAACCTAACCTAACCTAACCTAACCTAACCTAACCTAACCTAACCTAACCTAACCTAACCTAACCTAACCTAACCTAACCTAACCTAACCTAACCTAACCTAACCTAACCTAACCTAACCTAACCTAACCTAACCTAACCTAACCTAACCTAACCTAACCTAACCTAACCTAACCTAACCTAACCTAACCTAACCTAACCTAACCTAACCTAACCTAACCTAACCTAACCTAACCTAACCTAACCTAACCTAACCTAACCTAACCTAACCTAACCTAACCTAACCTAACCTAACCTAACCTAACCTAACCTAACCTAACCTAACCTAACCTAACCTAACCTAACCTAACCTAACCTAACCTAACCTAACCTAACCTAACCTAACCTAACCTAACCTAACCTAACCTAACCTAACCTAACCTAACCTAACCTAACCTAACCTAACCTAACCTAACCTAACCTAACCTAACCTAACCTAACCTAACCTAACCTAACCTAACCTAACCTAACCTAACCTAACCTAACCTAACCTAACCTAACCTAACCTAACCTAACCTAACCTAACCTAACCTAACCTAACCTAACCTAACCTAACCTAACCTAACCTAACCTAACCTAACCTAACCTAACCTAACCTAACCTAACCTAACCTAACCTAACCTAACCTAACCTAACCTAACCTAACCTAACCTAACCTAACCTAACCTAACCTAACCTAACCTAACCTAACCTAACCTAACCTAACCTAACCTAACCTAACCTAACCTAACCTAACCTAACCTAACCTAACCTAACCTAACCTAACCTAACCTAACCTAACCTAACCTAACCTAACCTAACCTAACCTAACCTAACCTAACCTAACCTAACCTAACCTAACCTAACCTAACCTAACCTAACCTAACCTAACCTAACCTAACCTAACCTAACCTAACCTAACCTAACCTAACCTAACCTAACCTAACCTAACCTAACCTAACCTAACCTAACCTAACCTAACCTAACCTAACCTAACCTAACCTAACCTAACCTAACCTAACCTAACCTAACCTAACCTAACCTAACCTAACCTAACCTAACCTAACCTAACCTAACCTAACCTAACCTAACCTAACCTAACCTAACCTAACCTAACCTAACCTAACCTAACCTAACCTAACCTAACCTAACCTAACCTAACCTAACCTAACCTAACCTAACCTAACCTAACCTAACCTAACCTAACCTAACCTAACCTAACCTAACCTAACCTAACCTAACCTAACCTAACCTAACCTAACCTAACCTAACCTAACCTAACCTAACCTAACCTAACCTAACCTAACCTAACCTAACCTAACCTAACCTAACCTAACCTAACCTAACCTAACCTAACCTAACCTAACCTAACCTAACCTAACCTAACCTAACCTAACCTAACCTAACCTAACCTAACCTAACCTAACCTAACCTAACCTAACCTAACCTAACCTAACCTAACCTAACCTAACCTAACCTAACCTAACCTAACCTAACCTAACCTAACCTAACCTAACCTAACCTAACCTAACCTAACCTAACCTAACCTAACCTAACCTAACCTAACCTAACCTAACCTAACCTAACCTAACCTAACCTAACCTAACCTAACCTAACCTAACCTAACCTAACCTAACCTAACCTAACCTAACCTAACCTAACCTAACCTAACCTAACCTAACCTAACCTAACCTAACCTAACCTAACCTAACCTAACCTAACCTAACCTAACCTAACCTAACCTAACCTAACCTAACCTAACCTAACCTAACCTAACCTAACCTAACCTAACCTAACCTAACCTAACCTAACCTAACCTAACCTAACCTAACCTAACCTAACCTAACCTAACCTAACCTAACCTAACCTAACCTAACCTAACCTAACCTAACCTAACCTAACCTAACCTAACCTAACCTAACCTAACCTAACCTAACCTAACCTAACCTAACCTAACCTAACCTAACCTAACCTAACCTAACCTAACCTAACCTAACCTAACCTAACCTAACCTAACCTAACCTAACCTAACCTAACCTAACCTAACCTAACCTAACCTAACCTAACCTAACCTAACCTAACCTAACCTAACCTAACCTAACCTAACCTAACCTAACCTAACCTAACCTAACCTAACCTAACCTAACCTAACCTAACCTAACCTAACCTAACCTAACCTAACCTAACCTAACCTAACCTAACCTAACCTAACCTAACCTAACCTAACCTAACCTAACCTAACCTAACCTAACCTAACCTAACCTAACCTAACCTAACCTAACCTAACCTAACCTAACCTAACCTAACCTAACCTAACCTAACCTAACCTAACCTAACCTAACCTAACCTAACCTAACCTAACCTAACCTAACCTAACCTAACCTAACCTAACCTAACCTAACCTAACCTAACCTAACCTAACCTAACCTAACCTAACCTAACCTAACCTAACCTAACCTAACCTAACCTAACCTAACCTAACCTAACCTAACCTAACCTAACCTAACCTAACCTAACCTAACCTAACCTAACCTAACCTAACCTAACCTAACCTAACCTAACCTAACCTAACCTAACCTAACCTAACCTAACCTAACCTAACCTAACCTAACCTAACCTAACCTAACCTAACCTAACCTAACCTAACCTAACCTAACCTAACCTAACCTAACCTAACCTAACCTAACCTAACCTAACCTAACCTAACCTAACCTAACCTAACCTAACCTAACCTAACCTAACCTAACCTAACCTAACCTAACCTAACCTAACCTAACCTAACCTAACCTAACCTAACCTAACCTAACCTAACCTAACCTAACCTAACCTAACCTAACCTAACCTAACCTAACCTAACCTAACCTAACCTAACCTAACCTAACCTAACCTAACCTAACCTAACCTAACCTAACCTAACCTAACCTAACCTAACCTAACCTAACCTAACCTAACCTAACCTAACCTAACCTAACCTAACCTAACCTAACCTAACCTAACCTAACCTAACCTAACCTAACCTAACCTAACCTAACCTAACCTAACCTAACCTAACCTAACCTAACCTAACCTAACCTAACCTAACCTAACCTAACCTAACCTAACCTAACCTAACCTAACCTAACCTAACCTAACCTAACCTAACCTAACCTAACCTAACCTAACCTAACCTAACCTAACCTAACCTAACCTAACCTAACCTAACCTAACCTAACCTAACCTAACCTAACCTAACCTAACCTAACCTAACCTAACCTAACCTAACCTAACCTAACCTAACCTAACCTAACCTAACCTAACCTAACCTAACCTAACCTAACCTAACCTAACCTAACCTAACCTAACCTAACCTAACCTAACCTAACCTAACCTAACCTAACCTAACCTAACCTAACCTAACCTAACCTAACCTAACCTAACCTAACCTAACCTAACCTAACCTAACCTAACCTAACCTAACCTAACCTAACCTAACCTAACCTAACCTAACCTAACCTAACCTAACCTAACCTAACCTAACCTAACCTAACCTAACCTAACCTAACCTAACCTAACCTAACCTAACCTAACCTAACCTAACCTAACCTAACCTAACCTAACCTAACCTAACCTAACCTAACCTAACCTAACCTAACCTAACCTAACCTAACCTAACCTAACCTAACCTAACCTAACCTAACCTAACCTAACCTAACCTAACCTAACCTAACCTAACCTAACCTAACCTAACCTAACCTAACCTAACCTAACCTAACCTAACCTAACCTAACCTAACCTAACCTAACCTAACCTAACCTAACCTAACCTAACCTAACCTAACCTAACCTAACCTAACCTAACCTAACCTAACCTAACCTAACCTAACCTAACCTAACCTAACCTAACCTAACCTAACCTAACCTAACCTAACCTAACCTAACCTAACCTAACCTAACCTAACCTAACCTAACCTAACCTAACCTAACCTAACCTAACCTAACCTAACCTAACCTAACCTAACCTAACCTAACCTAACCTAACCTAACCTAACCTAACCTAACCTAACCTAACCTAACCTAACCTAACCTAACCTAACCTAACCTAACCTAACCTAACCTAACCTAACCTAACCTAACCTAACCTAACCTAACCTAACCTAACCTAACCTAACCTAACCTAACCTAACCTAACCTAACCTAACCTAACCTAACCTAACCTAACCTAACCTAACCTAACCTAACCTAACCTAACCTAACCTAACCTAACCTAACCTAACCTAACCTAACCTAACCTAACCTAACCTAACCTAACCTAACCTAACCTAACCTAACCTAACCTAACCTAACCTAACCTAACCTAACCTAACCTAACCTAACCTAACCTAACCTAACCTAACCTAACCTAACCTAACCTAACCTAACCTAACCTAACCTAACCTAACCTAACCTAACCTAACCTAACCTAACCTAACCTAACCTAACCTAACCTAACCTAACCTAACCTAACCTAACCTAACCTAACCTAACCTAACCTAACCTAACCTAACCTAACCTAACCTAACCTAACCTAACCTAACCTAACCTAACCTAACCTAACCTAACCTAACCTAACCTAACCTAACCTAACCTAACCTAACCTAACCTAACCTAACCTAACCTAACCTAACCTAACCTAACCTAACCTAACCTAACCTAACCTAACCTAACCTAACCTAACCTAACCTAACCTAACCTAACCTAACCTAACCTAACCTAACCTAACCTAACCTAACCTAACCTAACCTAACCTAACCTAACCTAACCTAACCTAACCTAACCTAACCTAACCTAACCTAACCTAACCTAACCTAACCTAACCTAACCTAACCTAACCTAACCTAACCTAACCTAACCTAACCTAACCTAACCTAACCTAACCTAACCTAACCTAACCTAACCTAACCTAACCTAACCTAACCTAACCTAACCTAACCTAACCTAACCTAACCTAACCTAACCTAACCTAACCTAACCTAACCTAACCTAACCTAACCTAACCTAACCTAACCTAACCTAACCTAACCTAACCTAACCTAACCTAACCTAACCTAACCTAACCTAACCTAACCTAACCTAACCTAACCTAACCTAACCTAACCTAACCTAACCTAACCTAACCTAACCTAACCTAACCTAACCTAACCTAACCTAACCTAACCTAACCTAACCTAACCTAACCTAACCTAACCTAACCTAACCTAACCTAACCTAACCTAACCTAACCTAACCTAACCTAACCTAACCTAACCTAACCTAACCTAACCTAACCTAACCTAACCTAACCTAACCTAACCTAACCTAACCTAACCTAACCTAACCTAACCTAACCTAACCTAACCTAACCTAACCTAACCTAACCTAACCTAACCTAACCTAACCTAACCTAACCTAACCTAACCTAACCTAACCTAACCTAACCTAACCTAACCTAACCTAACCTAACCTAACCTAACCTAACCTAACCTAACCTAACCTAACCTAACCTAACCTAACCTAACCTAACCTAACCTAACCTAACCTAACCTAACCTAACCTAACCTAACCTAACCTAACCTAACCTAACCTAACCTAACCTAACCTAACCTAACCTAACCTAACCTAACCTAACCTAACCTAACCTAACCTAACCTAACCTAACCTAACCTAACCTAACCTAACCTAACCTAACCTAACCTAACCTAACCTAACCTAACCTAACCTAACCTAACCTAACCTAACCTAACCTAACCTAACCTAACCTAACCTAACCTAACCTAACCTAACCTAACCTAACCTAACCTAACCTAACCTAACCTAACCTAACCTAACCTAACCTAACCTAACCTAACCTAACCTAACCTAACCTAACCTAACCTAACCTAACCTAACCTAACCTAACCTAACCTAACCTAACCTAACCTAACCTAACCTAACCTAACCTAACCTAACCTAACCTAACCTAACCTAACCTAACCTAACCTAACCTAACCTATACCTAACCTAACCTAACCTAACCTAACCTAACCTAACCTAACCTAACCTAACCTAACCTAACCTAACCTAACCTAACCTAACCTAACCTAACCTAACCTAACCTAACCTAACCTAACCTAACCTAACCTAACCTAACCTAACCTAACCTAACCTAACCTAACCTAACCTAACCTAACCTAACCTAACCTAACCTAACCTAACCTAACCTAACCTAACCTAACCTAACCTAACCTAACCTAACCTAACCTAACCTAACCTAACCTAACCTAACCTAACCTAACCTAACCTAACCTAACCTAACCTAACCTAACCTAACCTAACCTAACCTAACCTAACCTAACCTAACCTAACCTAACCTAACCTAACCTAACCTAACCTAACCTAACCTAACCTAACCTAACCTAACCTAACCTAACCTAACCTAACCTAACCTAACCTAACCTAACCTAACCTAACCTAACCTAACCTAACCTAACCTAACCTAACCTAACCTAACCTAACCTAACCTAACCTAACCTAACCTAACCTAACCTAACCTAACCTAACCTAACCTAACCTAACCTAACCTAACCTAACCTAACCTAACCTAACCTAACCTAACCTAACCTAACCTAACCTAACCTAACCTAACCTAACCTAACCTAACCTAACCTAACCTAACCTAACCTAACCTAACCTAACCTAACCTAACCTAACCTAACCTAACCTAACCTAACCTAACCTAACCTAACCTAACCTAACCTAACCTAACCTAACCTAACCTAACCTAACCTAACCTAACCTAACCTAACCTAACCTAACCTAACCTAACCTAACCTAACCTAACCTAACCTAACCTAACCTAACCTAACCTAACCTAACCTAACCTAACCTAACCTAACCTAACCTAACCTAACCTAACCTAACCTAACCTAACCTAACCTAACCTAACCTAACCTAACCTAACCTAACCTAACCTAACCTAACCTAACCTAACCTAACCTAACCTAACCTAACCTAACCTAACCTAACCTAACCTAACCTAACCTAACCTAACCTAACCTAACCTAACCTAACCTAACCTAACCTAACCTAACCTAACCTAACCTAACCTAACCTAACCTAACCTAACCTAACCTAACCTAACCTAACCTAACCTAACCTAACCTAACCTAACCTAACCTAACCTAACCTAACCTAACCTAACCTAACCTAACCTAACCTAACCTAACCTAACCTAACCTAACCTAACCTAACCTAACCTAACCTAACCTAACCTAACCTAACCTAACCTAACCTAACCTAACCTAACCTAACCTAACCTAACCTAACCTAACCTAACCTAACCTAACCTAACCTAACCTAACCTAACCTAACCTAACCTAACCTAACCTAACCTAACCTAACCTAACCTAACCTAACCTAACCTAACCTAACCTAACCTAACCTAACCTAACCTAACCTAACCTAACCTAACCTAACCTAACCTAACCTAACCTAACCTAACCTAACCTAACCTAACCTAACCTAACCTAACCTAACCTAACCTAACCTAACCTAACCTAACCTAACCTAACCTAACCTAACCTAACCTAACCTAACCTAACCTAACCTAACCTAACCTAACCTAACCTAACCTAACCTAACCTAACCTAACCTAACCTAACCTAACCTAACCTAACCTAACCTAACCTAACCTAACCTAACCTAACCTAACCTAACCTAACCTAACCTAACCTAACCTAACCTAACCTAACCTAACCTAACCTAACCTAACCTAACCTAACCTAACCTAACCTAACCTAACCTAACCTAACCTAACCTAACCTAACCTAACCTAACCTAACCTAACCTAACCTAACCTAACCTAACCTAACCTAACCTAACCTAACCTAACCTAACCTAACCTAACCTAACCTAACCTAACCTAACCTAACCTAACCTAACCTAACCTAACCTAACCTAACCTAACCTAACCTAACCTAACCTAACCTAACCTAACCTAACCTAACCTAACCTAACCTAACCTAACCTAACCTAACCTAACCTAACCTAACCTAACCTAACCTAACCTAACCTAACCTAACCTAACCTAACCTAACCTAACCTAACCTAACCTAACCTAACCTAACCTAACCTAACCTAACCTAACCTAACCTAACCTAACCTAACCTAACCTAACCTAACCTAACCTAACCTAACCTAACCTAACCTAACCTAACCTAACCTAACCTAACCTAACCTAACCTAACCTAACCTAACCTAACCTAACCTAACCTAACCTAACCTAACCTAACCTAACCTAACCTAACCTAACCTAACCTAACCTAACCTAACCTAACCTAACCTAACCTAACCTAACCTAACCTAACCTAACCTAACCTAACCTAACCTAACCTAACCTAACCTAACCTAACCTAACCTAACCTAACCTAACCTAACCTAACCTAACCTAACCTAACCTAACCTAACCTAACCTAACCTAACCTAACCTAACCTAACCTAACCTAACCTAACCTAACCTAACCTAACCTAACCTAACCTAACCTAACCTAAC
This sequence comes from Tyria jacobaeae, assembly GCA_947561695.1. Taxonomy (NCBI): domain Eukaryota; kingdom Metazoa; phylum Arthropoda; class Insecta; order Lepidoptera; family Erebidae; genus Tyria; species Tyria jacobaeae. The sequence goes on along the minus strand of OX387219.1, from coordinate 21,021,878 downwards.
CTAACCTAACCTAACCTAACCTAACCTAACCTAACCTAACCTAACCTAACCTAACCTAACCTAACCTAACCTAACCTAACCTAACCTAACCTAACCTAACCTAACCTAACCTAACCTAACCTAACCTAACCTAACCTAACCTAACCTAACCTAACCTAACCTAACCTAACCTAACCTAACCTAACCTAACCTAACCTAACCTAACCTAACCTAACCTAACCTAACCTAACCTAACCTAACCTAACCTAACCTAACCTAACCTAACCTAACCTAACCTAACCTAACCTAACCTAACCTAACCTAACCTAACCTAACCTAACCTAACCTAACCTAACCTAACCTAACCTAACCTAACCTAACCTAACCTAACCTAACCTAACCTAACCTAACCTAACCTAACCTAACCTAACCTAACCTAACCTAACCTAACCTAACCTAACCTAACCTAACCTAACCTAACCTAACCTAACCTAACCTAACCTAACCTAACCTAACCTAACCTAACCTAACCTAACCTAACCTAACCTAACCTAACCTAACCTAACCTAACCTAACCTAACCTAACCTAACCTAACCTAACCTAACCTAACCTAACCTAACCTAACCTAACCTAACCTAACCTAACCTAACCTAACCTAACCTAACCTAACCTAACCTAACCTAACCTAACCTAACCTAACCTAACCTAACCTAACCTAACCTAACCTAACCTAACCTAACCTAACCTAACCTAACCTAACCTAACCTAACCTAACCTAACCTAACCTAACCTAACCTAACCTAACCTAACCTAACCTAACCTAACCTAACCTAACCTAACCTAACCTAACCTAACCTAACCTAACCTAACCTAACCTAACCTAACCTAACCTAACCTAACCTAACCTAACCTAACCTAACCTAACCTAACCTAACCTAACCTAACCTAACCTAACCTAACCTAACCTAACCTAACCTAACCTAACCTAACCTAACCTAACCTAACCTAACCTAACCTAACCTAACCTAACCTAACCTAACCTAACCTAACCTAACCTAACCTAACCTAACCTAACCTAACCTAACCTAACCTAACCTAACCTAACCTAACCTAACCTAACCTAACCTAACCTAACCTAACCTAACCTAACCTAACCTAACCTAACCTAACCTAACCTAACCTAACCTAACCTAACCTAACCTAACCTAACCTAACCTAACCTAACCTAACCTAACCTAACCTAACCTAACCTAACCTAACCTAACCTAACCTAACCTAACCTAACCTAACCTAACCTAACCTAACCTAACCTAACCTAACCTAACCTAACCTAACCTAACCTAACCTAACCTAACCTAACCTAACCTAACCTAACCTAACCTAACCTAACCTAACCTAACCTAACCTAACCTAACCTAACCTAACCTAACCTAACCTAACCTAACCTAACCTAACCTAACCTAACCTAACCTAACCTAACCTAACCTAACCTAACCTAACCTAACCTAACCTAACCTAACCTAACCTAACCTAACCTAACCTAACCTAACCTAACCTAACCTAACCTAACCTAACCTAACCTAACCTAACCTAACCTAACCTAACCTAACCTAACCTAACCTAACCTAACCTAACCTAACCTAACCTAACCTAACCTAACCTAACCTAACCTAACCTAACCTAACCTAACCTAACCTAACCTAACCTAACCTAACCTAACCTAACCTAACCTAACCTAACCTAACCTAACCTAACCTAACCTAACCTAACCTAACCTAACCTAACCTAACCCGGTCGGTAAAAGTTATGAGAAGTGCATGGTGCGTTACACAGAAACGTGTGAAATCGTGAGTGCTACACGACAGTGAAAACCGCGTGAAAATCGGACACGAATAGTAGATTTTCCTAGAACAAAAACTGTTTTTGAGGTTAATTTGGGTGATAAATTATGTAAAAAGTGCCTTATCTAAAAATCAAGATCGACGACCCCTATTTTTTCTGCTGTGGGAGGGTGTGTCTCGGGGAGACCTATCTTTAGAGACCCCTTCCAGATTTTTCCAGCCACGCCCGGAAAAGCTATAAGCTTTTTTCCGGAAACCACGTGGACACGAGGTCCCAGATCCAGGTCAGCTGCAAAGAAATAGAGTGAGGAACTGTGATCAAGACACCATAGTTAATGTAAAACCGTTTGGACCATGGAAAAAAGCTAAGTGGTTAAAAAGTTGTTTATGTTTATATAGTGACCATTTCTGGCAACCCTGGCACAAAAACCAGATCTATAACCCTTATTTTTTATATGTGTAATTGATAAAGTGATTAAAGAAGAACATCTTAAAAGTTTTTGAAATTTAAATTGAATTAGTACTTCTGAAGCAAGGACTCACAAACTTTTCAAATTTATTTTTTATGAAAACTCTAATAAGGGTTGAAAACCCACCCCTACATACAAGGTGACCAAATCACACTAAGGACTTAACAAAGCGCTCAAAATAAGAACTTTTTTGAAGAAAATTGGCCCAGAAACTAACGAGTTAAAAGACTTTAAAATTTCTAGGTTTTACTTAGTGTTTAAAAATAGCCTAAGATTGCAACGATATTTAGATATATAAGACTTATATTTTTCTGAAAGATTTTTCTAGGCCCTGTAGGCCAGTGCCCCAGACTACATTCTGGCAAACTGTCTACATTTTTAGAACTTAAATTTGTGACTCAGATTCAAGGTTTTAAGAAACCTAAGTGAGACCTAAGCGAATAATAGAATTTAATTTTTCGAAAATTTTGGGGGGCTATAACTTGGGATACTGCTTAACGATTCCAGGTCTGACACCACAGAAACTATTTTTGTAGGGGTACAAAATAGGTGGATTCATAAAAAAGTTTCTATCTTAAATTTTGGGGGGGGTCAAATTCATTTTTAAATTACGATTTGTCATTTATTGAAAGAACTTCGGACTGAAATATCTCGGGAACCACTGCTCTGATCGGGACAATTGAGGTGACGAAGAACTAGCCCGCACTGAGACCTATTCAGCACTACCATCGGAGTGACTCTAGGTAGAGCAGTTACGGAGTTAAGTTTTGTAGCCGAAAAATTTTTATTTTTATTTTATCTTAAGTTCTTAGGTTCATTACAGGGGTCTCTTAAGGTTATTGATGTATCGTTAATGGGCTCTACATAGAGACCTTAATGTAAATATTTACTTTTGTTCATTATATATAAGAATAGCTAAGTGACAGGGGCCGTACATCCCTATAAGAACCGACAACTCTGCCGTGCGGAGATAAACGGCTCTACGTAGAGCATAAACTTTTATAGTTAGTTACTTAGTTAGACAAAAGTTACAACTTTGTACTTATTCTGATTTGTATTCATCTTATTCTTTGCATATTTGTATCTAGTAATAAGAATTACGTTGTGTACCGCGTTTCTTGACCGGTATATTTAGACTTTTTATTTTTTGTTGACCAAACGAACGCTGAAAACAGGGTTTTATACAACCCGCAGATAAAACCGACTACACTGTTGAGCAGAGTACTGACGGTGGTCCCACTATAGGGATAAAATATAATTTTACTTCTTTTATTTTGATTGACGCGTACCTTCATATAAACTATGTTTGGCATTGGCATACGTACTCCCAAGAAATCACCTGCGAAACCCTCGACAGTAAACCCTAGCGTTAGGCGAAGCATTGGAGAGTGGGAGGCTGTGAGTGTGGATTCCGCCTCCAAATCAACATCAAAAATGTCGGCGCCGGTGACTCCTAGCGAGCCGCTAGGATCTTTGTCGCAGAGTCAGAACCACACGGCCAAAAACAAGAAACCCACGGTACTACACTCTCCACCGAAAATCGGGACCAGGGCCGATGTGAATAGTGTGGCGGAAGCGAGGGGCCTTGTCGTAAAAGCCAAAACAAACCTCAGTCTGTCCAAAAACATCAGGACAGACATAAAAAACTCGCTCACTGAGGTAATTGACCGGCTTTACCAAATAATTAAAGAAGCAGCTGAGAAAAATAAGGCAGTCTTGACGCAAACAGGTGCCGGGACAACGGACCCAGAGAACGCAGTTATTGACCCCAGTCCTTCGAAGAGCGGCGACCGAGCCTCAAGCCTGGTCCAGAAAATTGAGGAACACTCGAAGTTGCTCTTGGAGAGCAACCGATTGTTGTTGTCCAATAGCAACCATATGAAAGAATTGGAAGTCTCCATAGGAAATCAAAGGGAATATTTAGAAAAGGTAGCATCCACCTATGCAAGCGTGGCGGCGGTCGGGTGCAGGGCACCACAACCAAATCGTGGTACTCTGCACTCGGTCGTGGTAGCGTCTTTGGATGAAACAGAGTCTGGGGATGAGGTTCTGGACAGGGTGAGGAAGGTGGTCGATGCCAAGGAAGGGTGGATAAACGTAGAAAGGGTAAGAAAGGGCAAAGATCGGAAAATAATAATGGGCTTTGGAAACAGGGCAGACCGTGAAAAAGTAAAGGAAAGACTGGTTAGAGACGGCAAGAACCTCACTGTGGAGGACGTGAGGAACAAGGACCCGTTGCTGGCTCTCAGGGGCGTCCTGGCGGTGAACTCTGATGAGGATATCATGGGTGCCCTGAGAAATCAGAATCGCGACGTTTTTCGCGGCCTCGGCGAGGAGGAAAACAGACTGGAGGTGAAATATAGGCGGAGAACTAGGAACCCCCATACCTGTCACGTGGTGCTTAGTGTATCGCCCATTATCTGGCGGCGAGTAGTCGAGGCTGGGTATGTAAGGATAGACCTTCAGCGCATCAAAGCGGAAGACCAGTCACCCCTGGTGCAGTGCACGCGATGCCTAGCATACGGTCACGGCAGGCGATTCTGCAAGGAACCGGCCGACTTATGCGGCCACTGTTATGGGCCCCATATGAGGAAGGACTGCACTGAGAAACTGGCTGGAGAACCGCCTAAGTGCAGAAATTGTGTCAAGATGAAGCTGCACCAGGCTGATCACGACGCCTTCAGCATTGACTGCCCGACGCGGGAAAGATGGGATGAAATAGCCCGGTCAACTGTGGCGTATTGTTAAAGGCACCCCACTGGAGCGAACGCCTTACATAGTGCTGCAGGCAAACCTACAAAGGAAGAAGCTGGCGACCGATGAAATCCTTTTAGAGGCTGAAAAACGCGGAGCGGCATTGGCATTAATACAAGAGCCGTATGTGGGTGGAGCTCAGGCAATGAGGAGTCACAGAGGCGTTCGACTTTTCCAGAACACTGCTGTAGGAGGCGGGACTGTTAAGGCAGCAATTGCGGTTTTTGACCAAAATCTCAAAATCAAGCAGTACCCAAAACTTACCACAAACAACATCACAGTGGTGGGAATCCAGACAAGTGCCTGGGAGATCACGCTTGTATCATTTTACTTTGAGCCAGACCGCCCCATAGAGCCCTACCTAGACCACCTCAGAAGGATCGAGGAGAAAGTCGGCTCTAGAATGTGGATCCTCGGAGGGGATGCAAACGCAAAGAGCACGTGGTGGGGTAGTCCTACAGTCGACAATCGAGGAGAGGTGACCTCAGGAGCTCTAGAAGAAATGGGCCTACAAATTCTCAATAGAGGGGAAACTCCGACCTTTGACACCGTGCGAGGGGGGAAGCGGTACTCCAGCTTTGTCGATGTAACAGCATGCTCGACGGACATCTTCGCAAGGGTAGACGAATGGAGGGTTGACGAGAGCCTCACGAGCTCTGACCATAACGGCATCGTCTTTAAAATTAATTTAGAAAAATTACTAACAAATAAAGTAGAAAGAACCACTAGATTATTTAATACCAATAAAGCCAATTGGTCTGACTTTAATTTAAAGTTCAGACAATTGAAAATAGATAAAAACATAACGACACTTAAAATACAAACAATAAACAATATATCACATTTGGAAGAAACAGTAAACACAGTCATAAATATAATAGATAACACTTGCAGAAAGGCAATGCCATTAAAGAAAAACAAAGAAACACTTACCATGCCTTGGTGGTCCTCGAAACTCGCTGCCCTGAAGAAGGAGGTCGCAACCAGGAGGCGAAGAATCCGATGTGCCGCTCCGGTCCGTAGGAACAAAGTCGTTGAGGAGTACCTAGAAAAGAAAGATGAGTATGAGTCGGAAACCAAGAGAGCTCAGATAGAGAGCTGGAAAGAGTTCTGCGGGAAGCAGGATAGGGAAGGGGTCTGGGAGGGGATATACAGGGTGATCGGGAGGACGACCAAGAGGGAGGAAGACCTGCTGCTGGAGAGAGATGGTGTAGTGCTGGACGCAAAAGGTTCCGCTAAGCTATTAGCTGAAAAATTTTACCCGGAAGACCTGATCGAAAGCGACAGTGCTCACCACAGAGAGTTACGATACCTAGCCGAAAACTTGAACGGGGGTGAACAAAATGATCTTTGTGACCCGCCGTTCACAATGGCGGAACTCAAGACGGCGATTCGATCGTTCAACCCTAAAAAAGCCCCTGGAGCAGACGGCTTCACGGCCGATATATGTAGCCATGCTATCTACTCGGACCCCGACTTCTTCCTGGCTCTCTACAATAAATGCCTGGAGCTACATTACTTTCCGGTGGCCTGGAAAGAGGCGGTGGTCGTCGTCCTTAGAAAGCCTGGGAAATCAGACTACACGAACCCAAAATCTCTGCGGCCTGTCGGACTTCTATCCATACTCGGCAAAATCTTGGAAAAAATGCTGGTGGCCCGCCTCAAGTATTATCTTCTGCCCAGGTTGAGTACTCGCCAGTACGGATTCATGCCCCAAAGGAGCACGGAAGACTCTCTCTATGCCCTTATGAAAAACATTCGAGAACATCTGGACAACAAACTTATTGTTACAATTGTGTCCTTGGATATAGAGGGGGCATTTGATAATGCCTGGTGGCCAGCCGTCAGGGTCCGTCTGGCTGAGGAAAAGTGTCCGGTTAACTTGAGAAGGGTCATGGACAGCTATCTCCGTAATAGGAGGGTGGAGGTCCGATACGCGGGAGAATCTGTCAGTAGGGGGACGAGCAAGGGTTGTGTCCAAGGTTCCATAGCGGGGCCTATTTTATGGAACCTTCTGCTTGACCCATTGCTGAAGGAGCTGGAACATTATGGGTATTATGCACAGGCTTTCGCGGATGACGTGGTGTTGCTCTTTGCTGGAGCAACTGCGTATGAAGTTGAAGTGAGTGCCAATGCTGCTCTCGAGCATGTCCGGGCGTGGGGTGTCGCTAACAAATTAAATTTTGCTGCACATAAAACGGTTGCGATGACCATCACCCGCAAATTAAAGTATGACACGCCACGTCTGGGCATGGGCGGAATCGGCATTGGTATGTCGCAACAGATTAAGCTTCTGGGGGTCCTAATAGACGAAAAGTTAACTTTTAACGCACATGTAACCAGCGTTTGTCAGAAGGCAGTAAACATTTACAAGCAGCTGTCGAGAGCTGCAAGGGTCAGCTGGGGCCTCCATTCTGAAGTTATCAGAACAATATACGTCGCTACAGTAGAACCGGTTGTGTTGTACGCCGCCAGCACATGGGCGCCAGCCTCGAACAAACTGGGAGTTATTAAACAGCTATCTGTTCTGCAGCGCGGATTTGCGCAGAAGCTGTGTAGGGCATATCGCACGGTCTCCCTGAATTCAGCGCTGGTGCTGGCTGGGATACTCCCACTGGATCTCAGAGTTCGTGAGATGGCCTCATTGTATGAGGCCAAGCGGGGGATACCCCGGCCAGCGCTACGCGGCAGGGAGGTGGAGCGCATGGCATCTGCACTTGAGGCTCCGCATCCGTCGATGCGAATTGTCATGGAGCTGCAGAGCGTGGTGGACCAAACTGAAATCAACCAGCACACCGATGTTGAGGTACATATTTTTACAGACGGCAGCAGGATTGAGGGTCGCGTCGGAGCTGCTTTTTCCATATGGAAAAACGGGGTGGAGACCGGGGCCCTCAAGCTTGCTCTCCCCAGCTACTGTACGGTCTACCAGGCTGAGCTCCTGGCCATTTGTAGGGCTACGCGAGAAGTCGCGAAACGTAGGGAGTTTTCCTTTGGAATTTTTAGCGACTCTATGGCGGCTCTCCAGACTGTGACGAACCCTGATTGCCTTCACCCCCTAGCGGTGGAAGCCAGGGAAAATATAACATCGTTGTCCCAACAGGAAAAAATTGTTACACTTTTCTGGGTAAAGGCCCACGCGGGAGTAGAGGGTAATGAGAGGGCCGACTGTCTGGCAAAAGAGGCCGCTAGAGGATCCAAGGGAAAACAGGACTACGACTTGTGCCCGGTTTCATTCGTCAGGAGGAGCATCCGCCTTGCTACTCTTGACGAGTGGAACCATAGATACACGTCAAGCAACACAGCCTCGATTACGAAACTATTCTTCCCAGATGTGGTGGCGGCGTACAACATAGTTAGAGGACTCGAAACAACAAGCGTGCGAACACAACTGATGACGGGACATGGTGGGTTCTCTGAATACTTGAACCGCTTCAAGTGTAAGGAGAGCCCATCGTGCGTCTGTGACCCGGATGTCCCGGAAACGGTGCCGCACTTGATCGTAGATTGCCCGGTGCACGCCAAGGAACGATTTAAGATTGAGCAAGAACTAAACGCACAAATAACTATAGGTAACATTCAGGGGTTAATGGCCAGCAAAGATAGAAAAAAGTTCTTGGGATATTGCGAAAAAGTAATTAAAATAGTAATAATTAGAAATAAGAATTAAGCAAAAGTATCCTTACATAATATATGAAATATTAATGTTAAGTATACAACAAAACAGAATTAGATAAAAGGAATGGTTTCGGAATAGATAAAGATAAATGCTTCGTAAACAATAGAAATAAATGGAATAAGAACACATTGTAAATACAATATAATAGTATGAAATAACATAGCATGATAATAATAGTAATAAATAGATGTGAAATAAATAGAAAATAAGGAAACGGTAGCAATAGAAACTAGTAGTATATAGCAAACTCCAAGGATTAAATTACATAGATAAGTACACAAAGAGGCATCGTTAGCTGTATAAAATGAGCATATAGAAGTTAAGATAAGATGTGTGTGGTTTGTTAATATGTATAATAATATTGTATGTAAGCCAAAACTCAATATAAAGAAAAAACAGTCTCCGAAGAATATCGGAGGGACAAGTTGCAACACCCTGTGATGACGGGTGCTTGTACAAAAAAAAAAAAAAAAAAAAAAAAAAAAAACCTAACCTA